>OZ012709.1:10105024-10560445 GCA_963942595.1 Cylloceria caligata
GGAGGACGATAGACGTCGCGACGAAAGCGATCGTCGGCCTAGACAACGCATTAGGAGCGATGATCGGCGAATGCCGACCCACACTTTCCATATGGTTCCGGAATTAATGAAAAATTTAGAAGTCTTTACGGGAAACGATGGAATGGTCCCACCTATAGAGTGGATCCGGAATATAGAACAGATTGTAAAAATTCACCGATGGCCACGGAATAACCAACTCGAAACTGCACAAATGCAGCTGTCAGGACCAGCACGGGACTGGTACCATTACAGGGCCAAGAGTATAACGAATTGGACAACCTTCAAGGAAGCTTTTATGCAAACATTCGCCCAGACAGATACGTACGAGAATAAATGGCGGAAGATGTCAAAACGTTTTCAGACAGCCACGGAAACAACCCAGGAATACTTTCATTCAAAACAGAAGGGGAGGGGAGGAAACTGTCAACACGCAATGCCGAGGGGCAGTTGAAATGCAACAACTGTAACAACTATGGACACCTATCGAGGGATTCCCCATAACCAAAGAAAGAACTACGGTGCTGAAAGTGGAACAGACTTGGACACAAAGAAAGAGAGCGCCGGTTTGATAGTGCGCGTGAGCCGACGATGATTAATGCGATAAGATCGAATACTGCGAACGACATCCAAAATTATGTGAAGACGGTGAAGCTTAACGGGCGACCAATACGTGCGTTAGTAGTCGTAGGCAGTGCTGTATGCAGAATACGAGCGTCGTGCGTAATCCGGGAACGATTGAATTTCGAACCAACGATCATCGAACTGAGAGGATGGAGATTGGCCCCAGCTATTCAAATATTTAGTGGACCGATAGTAGCGGATGTCGTGATGGACGGGGTTTTCGTACCGAAACTGCCACTCTGCATCGTGGCGAACGACGCGCAGCAGATTGAAGTGATCATCGGACCGATTTATACCGAAAAATCTTGGGTCAGCTTCTCCAAGGAAGGAGATTTATTAACATATAATACAAACGAGGAACGCTACCTGTTCAACATCGAGGCAGCGGATCCCCTAACCCGAACGTATCGCCAAACAAAGTACTGACCTTAGCGGTACGAACAATAAACTGCATCCAACGATTGGTGAAACCACCCATAACGCGAACACAACCAGACGTGGATCAACCCCCAGACGAAAAAGGGAAAGACGAACACGGTGACGATGCTGACGAAGAAGAAGAAAAGACTAAAAAAGATAAGCGTGCGGAAGAAGCAGCGGTTAACATTCACGCAGAGGGTGACGTAGACAAGGACGAAGGGAAAGGATCTGAAGACGAAGAAGAAAAGGAAGAGAAAGACGATGAGGAAGAAGCAAAGGATAACAAAAACTTACCTTTCAGGAAGAAGAAATGACTTCCCGACGAAATGGTTACCTATGAAGCAGAAGCAACGTTTAAGACGACGAAGACAATGATGATAAATGGGAGAACGAGAGCGACGAAGGCTACGACAAACTGGACTTCGAGGAAGAAGACAACGATGCGCTGGATAAAGTTGATAACTGCAGCGAGGTAACAACGACTACGTGGGAGGAAGTACCGGTACTACGAACTACCACGCTAAAAGACGAGGTAGCCGTATACCAAGAAACAAACGACATCATACAAAAGAGGGTCTCCTTGAAAAAAACGCCAACGACAACAAAGGCAGTAGGCGGAGCCGAATTGCGGGTCACGGGCTGCACGATGGTCGAGACGCCACTTACACCACCAGACAGCGCCCGTCCTGCTAGCCGAGGCCCAAGCAAAATAGTTGGGCCGAAATAAAAAACAAAAACAATATGGTGCTGGCAGCGCTCCGAGGAGTCGACCACGCACGAAACTTGAATAAATGTAACTTTATGCATTCGAAGGGCAACCACTCCAAAAGGACAAGCGCGAAACAACACACATTCTGAGACCAGACGGATGGGCTGATGAAGCAACCCGTCAGACGGATGTTCAACCCAGGAAAAACGACGAAGTGTACAAAACCACATGGACGAAACGGTAGAAAAATTGGATCGAATATCATAACCAAAGTACAAAGCCGCAACCCAGGGCGTCCGAGAAGACCGCCTGCACGAATCGACGACTTCCAGACGACATTCCTCGAGGACAAGGAATGAAACACGGTACGAATGTACGATCCGACCGGCGCCGGAAGCTCCGGCTGAACAACGACGGCTCGCGACGACAAAACCCGAGCACAGGGCGCCTACACGTGTCCGCGTAGCCCGAGGCAGCACACCGTAACGGCAGTGAGCAACAGGTAATCGGAACGACGGGACGTGAGCTTGCTAGTGGGACGAAAAGGAAAATCGATACGACGCGCTTGGCAACGACGGCCAGTGATGCCAGAAGCGGGATTTTTGTTCCCGTTTGGGTACCCTATCCACTGGGTCGGCTTTAGCACCCACTGCGGGCGCACCCGGCGCACCGATTAATCAGCAGTCAGGCAGCGTGTGACGCCACACACTACACCGTGCGCAGACTCGGCTCACCGACCAATCAACAGTCAGGCAGCGTGTGACGTCACACACTACGCAGACCCGGCTCACCGACCAATCAACAGTCAGGCAGGGTGTGACGTCACACACTACACTGTAGTAATATATTTATTTATTATTTATTAATTTAGAAAGATATAATATAATACCGTTGATTATATATAGTAATTTATTTTTTTCCAAATTTGTAACTTGGCTTTTATTAACTTTTCATGACGCATTCCATTAACCGAAGACAAAAACAGAAATTTATTTATTTTTTTATTTGAAAACATTATTTATTTTTTATTTGAACAGAAAATACTGTTCTTGCGAAATCATATTTTATTTGTTGCTCTTAGTTTAATGAAGAAATAAGACGTTTAATTATTGGAGGGATGGAGAGGAGTCTTTCCTGTGTCTGTATTTGCTTGGCTATACAAACACAGCAACGGCCCCACGGGTGGGCCCTTATGCAGCGACCTCCACGTGGTAGGACCTGGGACGTGAGTAGAGCATTACAATTCCTTTTTATTCAATGAATTGTAATGAACCTTTCGTGTAAAGCAGGGGTCTCCAAACTACGGCCCGAGGGCCACATTCGGCCCGCGGACAGATTTTGTCCGGCCCGCGGAGAGCTAGCATACTTGAAAACTCCTTTAGAGAACATATTTTTTATAGCAAATTAAATTTAGTTTACTGAAGTATTCTAATTTTATGTTGAATAATTATTAATATGACATCTACATTGATATGGTCATGGGCTAACTACTCATAACATTGTTGTAGGCTTAAGGTTTTGGCCCTCGGAACTTACTGGAGTAATCAGTATGGCCCTAAGGCTGGAAAGTTTGGAGACCCCTGGTGTAAAGGACTACAATTTGGTGTTGGATATTGTAATGCACTATTAATTTGCTGACGGCTGCAAAATTAGTGAGCGTTTTATATATTTCTTCATTTTCATCATTTATTTATTTATATATATAATATTTATATATATTCATCAAGAAATCTTCCATAACTCATTTCATAAAAGCCCGCGCAGTGGCTGTTGTGAAGTGGGTGGGGCGAGCCAACGTAAAGCGCAATCGAGACGAGATTTGTTACGACCGGCGCAAGCCTTCCCCTGACGCGTCTAGCACGGCCAGCGTGGTGAGGGCAGCGAGATAGGGGCAAAATTCCCGCTTCTGGCATCACTGCTTCTGGCATCACTGACGACCAGTGATGCCAGATGAGGGATTTTTGCCCCTATCTCGCTGCCCTCACCACGCTGCCCGTGCTAGGCGCGTCAGGGGAAGGCTTACGCCGCTCGTAACAAATCTCGTCTGGATTGCGCTTCACGTTGTCTCGCCCCACCCACTTCACAACGCGGGCTTTTATGAAATGAGTTATGGAAGATTTTTTAATGAATATATATAAATATTATATATACAAATAAATAAATGATGAAAGTGAAGAAATATATAAAACGCTCACTAATTTTGCAGCCGTCAGCGGATGAATAGTGCATTACAATATCCAAGACCAAATTGTAGTCCTTTACACGAAAGGTTCATTACAATTTTATTTAATAGCCGGGTCTGCGTAGTGTGTGACGTCACACGCTGCCTGACTGCTGATTGGTCGGTGCGCCGGATGCGCGCGCAGTAGGCGCAAAAACAGACCCAGTGGAGAGGGTACCCAAAAGGGACGAAAAATCCCTCATCTGGCATCACTGCTGACGACGGCCATTAGCGCAGACCTATTCAAACACGCGACGTTGGTAGTCACGAGAGCTACGCTGGCTACGTCACGACTGCATGATGTTGACATTTTAAGAGCTTTATCCTGTTACTACCGAAGTTGAATATGAATTATCTATTATTAATAAATAACACTTTATACTCGCTATATCCGCACAACGTTTATTCTACCGCCGGTATCGGCATCACGTGACCACGACGAGATTCACTCAGGCTATCCCTTCCTATAATCCTGACTGACACACCGAATTACTACGGCGTTGGACTGAGCGCACAATAAAGGCTTCAAGCCAAGACCATAACTGTAGGGTTATGTTTTTATCCAGCTGGCGTTAATCGCCTCGTGACTCCGCAATTAAAAATAAAGGTGGAGCAAGCCATTGCGAACGAATCAGAAGCAATTGATTGATTTCATATATTTTTTATTTCCGCCCGTCTGTTGATTCAGCCATGAATCGTGAGCAGAGAATTTTTCCAGAACTCCAGAATCTGGTTCGATGTTTTTCTTTAGACTTTCTTTGATGTTCTTGGAGGCAATGTAGGAGCATACAGGGATCAATTTTCTAGTGTACAGAAGATCCTTCAAAACGTCTTCGTATAGTCAAAAACCGAGTTAAGAAATTTCCCTCGATTTTAGTTTGTTTCGGTTTCCGTGCAGACGCTTATCTGTCTTTCTTGTACTTCTATGTCATTTCTCTCTTGCCCTCACGTGTGCGAGCCTATGCTTCGTTACACACTACCTACAGTACGCGCTGCATACTGTTCTACAGTACATCTTTGTTAAATTTTATTCTCTGTTTTCAAAATTAAGTACATAATAAATGACTTGGTTTCCTGCTTGTATATATAACATTATGGAATGTTACCAAATGCGAAATTTAGTGTATTTATTCATTAGTAATAATATTAAAATATATATTTAACTACTTTAGAAAATCTAATATAAAATTATATAAAATTACAAAAGTATTAATATGTAAAATATAATTTCCAAAAGTTCAGAATAGAGTTTGAAATTCACTCTCTCGTGCTCTGTCTTTACCTATACCGCACTCAGTTTTTCTCGACGCAATGTCATCGCGCTCCAATTCGGATCCAGTGAAACGTCGTTCAGGCTTGAAATTGAAATTGTTCACTTCCAATGTCTAAAAGAGAAAAAAAAATCGTAAAGAAAAAAATGTTTATCCTTGGGTCCACGATAAAAAAAAATTATTGCTTAGAGCATCATACTTCATCGGTTGTAAATTAGTTTTATTGTTGGCAGCGTGTTGGGCTTGATTTGAAGCTGAAAAGCAATAGAAAAATGTACTTTCAATTCTGCAATTTTAATTGCAGAATTCATCTTAACTGCAAGTATGAAAAATATCGTTATAAAACTTACTTTTGCCGTTCTTCGAATCACTCGGCCTTTTCATTTTCACACCGCAAATAAGTTCGTTCAAATACCGTGGTCTCTTTGACTCCTTTTCTTTCTGAGGTTTTTTCAATTTTTCATTTTTCATATTATACACAGCAGTCTGATAGACGACTTCGATAGGTTTTTGTTTCATCAGCACGTCACCCTTGCTTAACGCTTTCGCCGGTGCTGCATGACTCGTGGATTTGGAAGCGCTCGACTTATTTCTAGAAGCGAGACGGCTACCTTTCTCACTCGATGAAACGGAGGATTTAGAAAGAGGATTCTTCGTCGGCTGTTTGCCTAATCGTCCTCGAGTCGGGGTACTGGAGAGACTCGTAATATTACAAGAGGGCCGTTCTGTACGAAACGATTTCGACTCTTCCGTTTTGTTTCGAGCTTTTTTATTTGCAACTTGCAATCTATCCTCAACATGACAACATAATTCTGTACCGTTAGATAATTGTCCATTAACTGCAGCAGCTGCAGTAGCAACCATAACTGTTTCCAAGTTAGTATTGTCGAATTCTCTAGATTTTAAAACAGAGCAATTGCTCGACAGTGAGTCTAGGACTGTCGTATCAGCGACATTAACGCTTTTCTCTATTACAGAATTGGTATCACTTATCAATGGAGTACCAATCTTATTGTCTGTTAGTGGAGATGGCTTGATGAACTTATAATTCTCATAAATCGGCACGTGTTTCGATCCGGTAAAAACATTGACGTAAGTATGTTCCTTGTGAGATTCTGATTTCCTCGCAGTCGATGCAGGACATTGGTTTAAGCGTCGTTCCTTTTTTGCCGATTTAGGAACGTTGGCGGTGGCTTTGATCTTCTTACGTAAGTGATCGCTCTCGACCCTGGCGATTGTTGGCTCGTGGGTCGTCACGACTTTCAAAAATACTTGATTATTATCGGCATCGGTGCATACGACGTTGCAACCGTCTTCCGAAGCTTCGTGTTCCGACTCGATGGTAGTCAATGCCGAATGTGAGGAAGAATTGATATCCATCTGCATTGATTCGCCAGTCACCCCAGGTGCTGAATTTTCTGAAAATAAAATAAATAAATAAACAAACGTGTGTAATCCATTATTCATAATATTCTATTGATTCCAAGGAAATTTCAATAATTCGCCTGGTCGATAACATTATCCTGATAATACTGAAGTTGGCGGTTAGCTGGCAGAAACTCAAACCTTCGAAAAACGAGATGAATATAAATATGGCTAATTTTATTAAGGTTATTATTCGGTGGACTACCTATTTGGGGAGTGTCGCTATTGCCGTGGATATTTGCGGTTTCTTTTGCAGTCAGTTGACTGGACAATATTTTGAGGGCTTGACTGTTGTGCGTGCTGCATTTCTTCAAGGAAGATGATCCAAGCATGATGCATTGAACCTTGCTGTCGGCTTGCCAGTCGAGATAATGACCTGAATTCTTTTGCGCTTCCTTCGCAGGATCTACGTGATGATCGATAGGAAACGTTTCTACACTGGTTGATTCGTTATAATAAGGAAAATCGAGGTTTGTTGACCAGGTTCGGGAGACGTTGTTGTCAATGAGAATTTTCGACACACAACCGGCGTCTGGGACTCTCGTGAGGTTCATGACGAGACGTGCCGACTTAAGGGCGCTTTCTTGAATATTTATGCCAGCTGGGGCTTTTGAAATGTTAGATATATCTGAATCTAGAAGGAGCTCGGAGGAATAGCTCTCCAGTCGATCGTAAATTCTGTTTTCGAGTCGCAGGAGAATCCCATGGCTGGAGGCTTTCCGAGTCCGTGGAAAATTTGGCTCCTGGTGTCTCTCGGCAGACAAGTGCTGTCGTCTTTCTGGAAAACCTGCCGAGGTGTTGTCATCGTGAGAGACGCTCGTCCCCGGTAGCAGCCCAAAAACATGTACGTCAATAGGAGTCGTGGAAGTGAAGACACGTGGAAGACCAGAGCCGCCGTATCCACCGGCGAGCACAGTTACGTACTATTTCAGTATACATTATACTCATGCAGCTAGATATGAGCAGATGCTGCAATGTTACTCAGAGCTCGAGATAGTTTTTGGGTGAGACAGCATTATTAGAGGGGAGTGGGAGTCGGTCAAGATGATTCAGATGTTGTTTTTTGCGATCATAATTGCTTTAAACTTGTAGCGCATTGATCCAGGTCTTTGCACTAACAATAAGTGGAAAGACTATAATTATTAGTTTTTGAAGACATTTTAAAATCTTCAAAGTCTACATAATTACGATATTTGGTTAGCAAATTATTTTGCTTAATTACTTTTGACTTAACTATTTTTTTTCTATATTTTCTAAAACATAAATTATAGTTTTTATATTTGACACAAAGAGTTGAAACATTGGGATGCAGATTAAAAAATATGATAGCAAAAAAATCGTTTTCAAAATGTTACTAAGATAATTCAACAATGGCTTTACGATGATGTGACACATGTATAGGAGTGAAAGAGAACTTATAGTGATGACGGCAAAGTGAGAGAGAAATAATGAGAATATGTGTCACATCATCGTAAAAGCAATTGAACGTGCTGATCTCGGGAGTAGAGAGAAAAAGTTTCGAAAATTTTAACGCGAAAAGCCAGCGCTTAGACTGCTCATAATTGAGAAAGATTATATCTACGTGTTACCATAATTCAATACAGCATACATATTATTTAAACCATGCGAGTCATTCTACAGTGAAGGAGCGCATCGCATGCAGTCAACAACTCGGCCCCTATTACTGGCTGATAAAAAACAATTGCGAAGAGCTGTGAATTACCTTTATTGATTCGTTCGTTCTTGGTTGAAAGATCGCTTCCGAAATTTACAGTCGTTGTGTGTCCGCGGTGAAGATTTGGATCCATTCTCGTCTTATTATTCTCTACAATACGCTGATCGAGCGAATCCTTCGTTTCGACTACCGGCAATTTTATAATCGGCAAATTTTTGGTGCTCGAAACTCCCGTCAGACTGTTTCTTCTTCTCCGACGAAACTTGTTGGTCGGCGGAGGTTTTCCGTCAGTTTCTACTATATTCACTTTTCCAGAATCGGCAGCAAAGTGAATCTCCGTTTTGCAGAAGCCTACACGTTTTACAGATCGCTCTGGAAAAAACGGCATTACCGATTCATCGAGTTTTGCCTCTCGTCGAATATTCGTCATAGTCGTCGTAGTTGCCGTCGTCGTCGTTTCTTCTTCTCTAACAACGGATGACGGCAACACCCAATTAAGGATATTAACCCGTTTACCCTCGCGAATATCCATCGTCTCTGTCTGCACGTTGCCGATAGAGTCCTTTATCAAATTAACAACGGTTGTATTAGCTTTATTCGATGGAAGTAACTGAATGGCCGCTTTGCTCGTTGTCGGATGTACCTCATCGATGGCAATCACGCTTTGAGAATTATCACTTGTTCCAGAATCCTCAGCCTCTCTCAATCTTTCTGGATAGTCCCGCGATTCATCTCGCTCCACACTGATTTCATGAACTGTATGTCGAGCATCTTCGTTCAAATTTATTAGAGAGTCTCGAATCTGCTGAGGAACTTTCGATTTGTTTTTGATTTCCTTACATTTTTTATTCCTCGAATCTCTTAAGGATCTCGTGGCTGCTAATAGACCACCACTGTGTATTTCACTGTGACTGACAACGTCCTCGTTGGAAGTGCTTCTCTTGGAGATTGATAAAGATATTGGCGTACGGGTGCTGTATTTAGAATCAATTCTTCTGAGGGGTACAGTAGACGAGGAAGTGTGATGGGCAAAGGAACCTAGCAACGTGCTCAGTCGTTCGCTAATGGCTTCGTCGCGACACGGAGTCGAGGATGGTGACATCTTATTCAGTCTGGGCGATGTCACTCTCTCTAATTTCTCTGTTGCTGGAGTATCGTTTTTCTTCAGGGAGAAAAAGAATAATATTAGTATTTTTCAACATCCTTTTTCTAATATGATTATTTACACAGTGCTGCAAAAATCCCGCGACTTTTCAGCTTGCAATATTTATTTATTTGTTCCATAAACTAATCAACCATAAAATTATTTTTCATAACTTTGTGCCATTACTAAAAAAAATGCAAGCGATACTTCACATCATTTCACGAAAAGTATTTTTAAAATGGTCAATAAATAAAAATGATTATAAAATGCTTTATGGAACAAATAAACAACTACAGTGAGTGGAAAAGGTATTTTTCTGGTATTTTTCAACTTTCTCTATTTATTTACAATATATTTCTATAAATGATTTGATATTAATTATTTTGTTTTAAATACTCTACATCCTTGGCAGTTAGGTATCGAAACATTTCATTCAAACGTAAGAAACAAATGATATTCTGCGTAAGCTGATGAATAGAATACCACTAAAGAAAAGTAATAGAAATTATTCATGGAACTAGTCCATTACTTTCTCCACTAATTTAAGTCTCATACATATAAAAAATTAATTTTCGCAGAAAATGCATTTTTATTGTTTAACATTTAAAAAATCAAAGAAGTATCCGAAAAGATAATTAATATATTAAATAATGTATAATAACAATATGTATAATGTACCAAATACATACAGTCTGTTGAAAAGTAATAGGAGAATTCCAATCGCATCAATCGCGATCCTCGAATACTTTTCAACTCTCTCTCGAATATGAAATGATTTATGAAACCAATAAGTAAATAGAGAGTGAGTTAAAAGTATTGGGAGGGATACAACTCTGTATCTACATTCGTACCTGAGCTTCTGAGGTAAGATTGAGAGGATTCGTCACCGAGAAGTCGGTAACTCTGGAGGAAGACCATTGCGAAGCCCGTACAACTTGAACGGATCGACCAGGTCCCTTGCTCTGAAAGACTTCGACTTGTCTTCGAGCCCTCTGAATGACGCTCCCGTCCGCCGAGTTTCGCTCTCGTGAGTCTACCATCTGAAAGTGAAATCACAGTTGATAGTTAACAATCGGCTTCTCACTTAGGGAAAAACATCATTACCGTGCCTCGTATGATGAAAATGAGTCTTTGAATTACTAACAAAATTACAAATGTAAAAAACCCCGACTGCAAAAAAAACTATAACAAACAGAATTTCAGCTTTAAAAATTTTTTTTATGAAAATAAACATAAAAAGGTTGAAATTACTGCCGATGTCATTTTAGTTAACTTCATATTTAAATTACAGTAATTTATTTACCGCTTTCGCTACAGTCGGCATACGTCTTCTTCTGCGTTAGAAAACGTCCATATTGCACATAATTTTTCTTTTAAGTTAGAGTCCAGACACCAGCATGTTTCTTGATATATACAAGACGGTTGCAATGTATGGAGACGTCTCCCAACTGTAGTAACCGCGGATAATGAATTATTGTAATTAAAATATGAAGTTCACTAAAATTACATCAGAAGATCTTTATCCGTTTTAGATTTATTTTCATATGAAATTTTTTAAAATATAGAGTCCTACTTATTATAGTTTTTTGCAGTCGGCAGTTTTTTAAATTTCATACTTTTTAAAGCTAGTTCAATGTGACTTTCTACAGCATTTTTATACTAGGTGTACAGGTTAATAATGGGGATTTTTTTCAATAGATGGAGTTACACGTATGTTGATATACATACGATTTGATATGCATGCTATTTTGTATTAACAACAAGGTTCAAAACTTCATATGTGACATTTTCTGAAGATGTTAACAGCATAGATATTTTTACGTATAAAAATGTCCAATTTCGTGCCAAAAAAGAGCATTTGCGGGAAGTTTTAATTCATCACATTATTTTGAAGAAAAGTGCTGCTGAAAGTTATCGTATACTTCGGGAAGCTTATAGTGAATATGCTCCATCAAAAATACTTGTGAACGCTGGATTAAACGCTTTAAAAGTGATGATTTCAATGTGAAAGACAAAGAACGTCCAGGTCAACCGAAAAAGTTTGAAGACCAACAATTACGAGCAGTATTGGATGAAGATGCGTGTCAAACTCAAAAACAACTTGTAGATAGATTAAACTTTGCTCAGCAAACTATTTCCGATCGCTTCCAATTAATGAAAAAGATTTTAAAGGAAGGAAAATCAGTGCCACATTAACTGAACGAAAGAGAAATGGAAAACCGAAAAATCATCACTAAAATGTTACTTCAAGGGCATGAAAGAAAGCCTTTTTTGCATTGAATTGTGACTGGTGATGAAAAGTGGATTTATTTTGAGAATCCCAAACGCAGAAAATGATTGGTTTATCCAGGTCAACCATCAACATCGACTACAAGGCCAAATCGCTTCGGAAAGAAGACAATGCTCTGCGTTTGGTGTGATCAGAAAGGTGTGGTGTATTATATGAGCTTCTAAAATCAGGTAAAACCGTTTATACTGATCGCTACCGACAACAAATACTCAATTTAAACTACGCTTTGATCGTAAAACGACCAGAATGGACCAGAAGACACGGCAAAGTAAATTCGCTTCAAACGCCTTATCGCAGACACCAAAAGCAGTAAAATACACGTAAAAATATCTAGCCTAAGAAGTATTAACGCACCCGCCATAATCACCAGACCTTTCTCCTTCGGATTACCACTTGTTCCGATCGATGGCATACGCACTTTCTGAGCAACACTTCAAAACGTACGAAGAAATGGAAAATTGTGTCTATGAATGGTTTGCCTCAAAACAAGGAAAGTTCTATTGGGACGGAAATCATAAATTACCGGAAAGATGGGGGAAATGTGAAGCTAGCGTTGGATATCCAATAGATACTGATACTGATACTGATTTATTTTCTACTAATAACGATTGTTACGAAGGATTCGAGATAGGTGTAGATACACCACATCGCCTCCAGTTAATAAATATTATCTGCCGGGAATATTTAACGATTCGAATGCATTCATATTGTCGTACATTAACCAAGGACATTGTAAATCCCGTCAGTAAACGGCACAAATTATCGAAAAAAAAAAATACATAGACTTTATTCCTTTTGTACCAGTAATATAGGTATGTTAAAATTTCCCCTGTCTTTTTCTCTAATTGTGTGTGTGTGTGTGTGTGTGTGTGTGTGTGTGTGTGTGTGTGTGTGTGTGTGTGTGTGTGTGTGTGCGCGCGCGTGTGTGTGTGTTTGCAAATTTTATACTAAAATGTATTTTTTATTAAAAACGTTAGTTTTATTATTATCCTTTAATTATTGATAATAGAAATCTTTATAAAAGTTACATAATATCCATATATTTATGCACTTCCTTCACTTCCTTTTCATGCTTACATTTTCACAACAATCACAAAATTGGCTGCCTGCATCACTTAACGATTGTTATAATGGTAGCACAATATGTAATTAAACACTTCACCAACAGTTGGACGTTGGTTAATCAGCATGACGATACTAATATTAGGCCAAAACAGTTTGCAACTTTTTGCGTCCTCAACCAAAATTAATGATGTTTTATTATTTTATGAGCATTGTGAGTGTCCTTTAAATATTAAATTAAATAGTTGAATGTCAATTCAGTTAAAAACATCAATGAAACGATAAAAATATTCTAATACATCTTAGGCTGTATTTGATAAGAGGCGGGAATGGCCATTTTCTTGTAAGGTTTCATGGCCGAAATCGGAGTTCCGCCTGACACAGCTCTTTCGCCGCTGTTAGCAATCTAGTATAGTATAGACATCTGTGGCTGTAGTCTTAACCCCGCTTCACCCATTCCAACATCTTTACATAATTTAATGTTTTGTCTTTTCAAAAATCGACATTGTTCTCACAGTTTTGACACATTGCTATCGCAGAGGTTAAATCCGCGCGGTCGAGTAGAAAAAGATACAGATAGAAACAATGTTGCCAAATAGCAACCGAGGAATACTACGCGAATCGTTGAAATAACTATTTTTTCATTTTTCTAATTATATGCAAACAATCAATGAATGGTTTACACATGGAATAATTTATTTATTGAAAATTATTATTTCTACGAGTGTCGAAAATAGGAATAAGTATAAGTATAAAGCATAAGCAGTGGTATGACCAGCCTGCAGCGACAGGATTACCTTAAATAAAGCACTGTTGATGTTTCTCTTGAAATGATCGTGCTTTTAGTTATTTTTATAGGTACCATATTTTTTAAACTAAAACCGATAAATAATTTTCAATAACTGTATTATATTTAACCGCTCAATCATTTTTGCACCCTTCCATTTAGAATTAAAGCAACAAAGGTAATTAGAAAAGTATAAAGTGGTCATAATTTTGAGTGATTTATCTTTACTTTATCACTCAATCAATTTTTGCATTTTTTGTCTTTGTAATTAAATCAACAAACGCGATTAGAAAATTGCATTGCATTTTTATTAATTTCTAGTTGTTTACAATATCCCTGATGTATAACGAACTTATTAAAATTTACATGCTCTTGAATCAAATATATATACAAATATTGACTAAATGGCCCACATGCTCTTATTCTCACTCCACCGTGAGCGCTCTGAAGTTAGGTACAGATCAACGATTATAGTAGGAATGACGGCCATTCTGTGGCATTTCGAGATGTACAACCGTGCTTTTTATACATTTTTTTAACCCTTTTATCTTTTTGAAATCTTATCTGATCCCGTGTTAAGATTTGGCAGAGAAAAAGTAGTTACAATTTCTGCCTCAAGACGGTGTGGCGATGTATCGATGTGACAGCACGTAGAACAAATCTCATGGCACGCCCCTTTTCTGACTCTGATACTCATGCATTCGTAATGCTAATATTAGCGGTGATCGTATTTCACCAAATAAGCGTGAATCAGTTATTAATGGGACTGTTGTTTAATAGTAGTTTAATAAAAAATGAAACAATCGATAAGCTCGTGCAGCGTTAGAAACCAAGCGGACAAATAACTTTTCAGGTACTTTGATATAATTTACATACAATGGATTAATGGTTGAGCGGCCTAAGGCACAGTTTCTTTTACTGCAAACCAAGCAGACCCAGTTCGATTCCGAGATTGTTCATTTTTTTTTCTTCCAGGGGAAAAAAGAATTTCTTTCGAATGTTGAGAATATATGAAATGTATGTAATGTAATGTAATGTAATGTATTCCTTCACGTCTAAACTTTCGAATTGTTTTTGTCATGAATAAAAGAAAACACAATTCATTTCAATCCAGTTATTAATACTACGGCCGTTGACATTTTTTCATTACCCGCTTAATAATAAATAACATAATGTGTTGACAAGAACTTATTATTTTCACATCATTTCAGCTCAAGGATTCTTTTCTCATAAAATATTAAATAAAACAACGATAGATGTAATGTCACATTTAAAAAAACAAAAAGATAAACGTTACCATCAATCCGACCATTTGTTATCTTTCCTATAACTGTAAAAAAATTTACAAGTGTAGGAATCGAAAAATTTATAATTCCGCTTGCTTTGTGGGATAATTGCTTTAATACAAGTGAGAAATATCGCCATCTCGAGCATCCGAGGGCGCGTTAGTGCGAGAGAGATAGACCATCACTCCAAGCGGGGTGATCACTAACCGATCACCCCAAAAAAGCCTGCGAAATTGTCCAATGCGGCCTGTGCTTTTATGTAAATCTATGTTCTCTAACCTGATATATACAATCTAGGACAAAAATGGAGGTTACGATGCACATAATCTGTCACCAGTTCTGTTAAGGCATCTTTAGCCGATTCGCAGAACATCGGACGCATATAGAAACATACTCCCGTCGGGAGTAAAAAGTTAGCGATGGAGAAAGAACACCACGCTTTGGAGTGCTCACGTGACACGCACTACGAGTATCGCGTGATATTTACGATTTTTATTTAAAACTTTCCAACCCGGAGAATCACGCGAATATTTGAACAAGTACTTTGAAAAACGCACATTTAAATTATTTACTTCATGATTCGTTGAATGAAACTCACCTGTGTGTTTATGTAAAATCATTTTTCCTCACGACTGCCCGTAAGGCAAACGAAGGGAATATGCGTTTCACTGGCATGGTGTGAATATGCCAGTTTCTATGTGTCCGATGTTCTCCGAATTAGCTAAAGATCTCTTAACAGAGCTGGGTACACAGATGTGGCATGACGCTAGTATGCCAGTTTCTATACGTGCGATGTTTTCCGAATCGGATAAAGATGTCTTAACAGAACTGGATACACAGCTCTGTGTACCGTATCCTCCATTTTTGTCCTGGATTGTATATATTACGTGAGATTTCGGAAAGATAAAAACGTTTTAAAAAAATGTATGAGAAGCACGGTAGTATATATCGAAATGTCACAAGGTTCTTCAGGGCACTCACGGTGGAGTGAGAGAAAACAATATATTTTATTCAACAGCATGTAAATTATAATAAATTTGTTGTACATCATCGATGTTGTCAACAACTAGAAATTAATAAAAAACATAATGCAATTTTTTAATTGCGTTTGTCGATTTAATTCTAAATACACGAGTACAAAATTAATTTAGTGATAGAATAAACATAAATTATCCAAAATAATGACGCATGTATTTTTCTATACTTTATACTTTTCTATTACCTTCGTTGCATTAATTCCAAACACGAGAGTGCACGATTCATTGAGTAATTAAATAAAATACAGTTAATAACAATTATTTAGCTGTTTTAGTTTAAAAATATATAATAACTATAAAAATATATAGCAATTATAAAAATGGTAATAGAAAGTCACATTGAATTAGATATAAAAAGTATGAAATAAGAAAAAAGACGTCCCCTGAATATTGCAACCGTCTTTTACATATCAAGAAACATGCTAGCATCTGGACTCTAATTTATAAAAAAATGATGTACGATATGGACGTTTTCTAACGCAGAAGAAGACGTCCCCCAACTGTAGTGACAGCAGTAAATGAATTATTGTAATTTAAATATGAAATTAACTAAAACGATATCGGAAGTTATTTCATCCTTTGGAAAAAAACTTTGGAAAGTTAAAGTTCTGTTTATTAAATTTTTTTGCAGTCGGGAGTTTTAAATAAAAAAGTATTAAAAATTTGTCGTTACATTTGCTCTTCACAATTTATTTGAATTTTATTTATTTTCGTGTAATTTAGTTAAAAATAGTTTTAAAAAAGACTCACCATGCAAGTTATATACCATGTGCACGTTAATAATAAAAAAATAATAAATCAATATTTAGATGAATAAACAACGGATGCATGTTTCAAATATAAGGACAGATGTCCATCATTGAATCCTTGGATGCCAAACAAGACGAAAAAGAATATATCCTACCTTGCCGTAGGATCGGGCAGCGCCTTGATTCAATGTTTTCCATCGTCCGGTCTCAACGCGGGCACGTTCCAGCATGCCCGTAAGACGATCGACGTGGGACCACTCTCGTATCTCCTCATTGTGAAAGGGAACTCCCGGCACCTCGTCACCGAATCTACCCGGCGACAGTACCACTTCCATTATTCTGCGCCACGGAGTCGTTGTTCCTCTCGACACTGCTGCAATAGTACATATACGACGTTTTTATGTCACGGCAATAAAAATTAATTTAAAAAAAAACAATAGTATGCGATGAGTTCTCGTCGACTTGCGTTTCTACAGTAGGACTTAAAGTATAATATTAAATCATTTTCCTGTGAGTATTCAGCTCTCGGCCAAGCATTATCCACACTCAAGGCGCTGCAATGCCCACGTTCTATGAATGTATAAACTTAAGTGTTTAGATTAATTTAGGTTGAACGTAGGCTCCGCTTCGAGGCTTGGCGATAGACACGCGGCTTGCGAAAGAGAATCTCGTGAATAGAAGGTGGCTTGGAGGGAGCGGACACTAGCTAAATCGTAGCGTTCATGGCAATGAGATATACAGATGGAAGGAAGGAAACGCACGCGCTCACAGCACGTTTATTCGTTTCGTTCGTTACAGTTGAACGCGTACGACGACCCACATCATAGATCAAGCATGGATTAACCCTTTGACTGCGGCGCGCTCTCGAACGAATCCACTAATATGAACGGCGCGTTTTTCGCATGTCGGTAGCTGCGACCTGGTTGTCCACTGACTAGTGACCAAAACAGTATCCGGAAATTTGATACCATTCTTGGGGTTTAAAAAATAATTATGGCAAATAAAATTAAAATATCAACTTTTTTTTATTTATCTTAAGTAACTTTTTAAGCCATTTTAATTTACTTAACTTATTTTGTGCATTCCTTCAATAATAATCGGTAATTAAATATAAAGGAAAAAATCCAAAATTTATAATGTAACACAGAGTATGACAACTTTAACAGGGTATTTTAATAATTTTAACATAATAATAAAAATAATAAAACGATAATGAACGAATAAATATTATAAAATTAAAATAGAAAAATTTAATAATCAATTTGTGTATGGTATATTTGAAAGCATGGATCAACGCATAAACCTACATTACATTTTTTGCACTCATATCTACTTTCTCGTCGGATTTTATGTTTAGTGCATACCACACATTTTCGCGTTTGATTCTTTTTTTTCGCAGACGGATTAAAATAGGTACTTGGAAAATGCCTTTCAATAAGACGTAACGGGTCGTCAGTATTTCTTCCCCCTTGATATGTATTAGAAGTTCGTAAATATTTTCCAAATATTTGTTTTATCAGTAGTAAATGAAATGTCGCGAATTGTAACTCTTGACCTGATACGTGCTTGTATAAAACATATGCGTTCCAAACACTTATATCTAATAAATGAAAAAAAAAATTTTCATACCATTTATAACTTTTTCTAATGCACTCAATAGTGCTAATAACCATATCGGTCTTATCTACAGCACCCATATTACGATTGTAATCCTGTATACATGTTGGTTTTGTTACTGGTGTTTTTGTATGGTAATGAAGCTTTCCTGTTTCTACGATATCAGCGTGATGTAAACTTGTCAACATCCAAACTTCTCTTTTATCATGCCATTTCATACATAATAAAGTTTCAGTCGATCGAAACGATATTTCTCCTTTTTGCAATTTGTTGGAAATAATTGGTACATATTTGCGGTTTTTTCTTACGGTCCCACAACTATTTGTCTGGTGTTATAGTAAAAAAATACAGAGGGCGTATATTTACGCCTTCCGTATATATTGATGGATTTGTGAGGGCGTACATATACGCCTTTCGTATATATTAATGGACTTGTGAAGGCGTATATATACGCCTTTAGCAGTCAAAGGGTTAATATATTATGAAATATACGTTATAATTGAGAGTTAAAACGCTCAAAACTCACGTTATAATTGAGAGTTAAGACCTTTACAAAAGTTTCTCGTTGCTAATTCACCACTATGTCTATTTGTAATTATTCCATGGGCTTGAAGGATGTTGCGCTTTCGCGCCCGACCCACGATACTGCCGCATCCTCAACGCTAATATGCTTTCTTGAAATTGTGCAATTCTTCTTGCCCGCATCGAGTTTCGTTGCACAAGAGACGATATTTATGAACAGTAATTTCGTGGAAACTTTTTCTTTTGCCTCGGTAATAATTGAACGGACCATTGAGCGGACTTTCAGTTGATAGAATAAAGTATTGAGAAAAAGTGACATGAAGGAAGAGAAAAAACTCTGTGCCCAAGGTTACGCGATGTATTATTTCTTAGGATCAGAATAAGTATGACTGTGGACAAGTTTTCGATGCAACGAAATTACGATTTATCGAAATTTCGCAAGGTGCTTATGGTTGCGATTCCTATGTTTTGACGATTCAGTATGTTTTGCACAGAGGGACCTTTCGAACGACTCGTGCTGTAACGAATTGCTGCTCTGCCCACATAGCGAAGGAGAGTGTCTACAGTGACTTATCCATAAAAGGTGATTGCAATGAGTGGCTAGTAAAAAATGTCCGCTATACAGCTATCCTCGGCTTTTTAAATAATTTAATATCCGAATTATTCGAGTCTCTGCGTGGCCACGACCTCTACACTATAAATACCACAAGGATGGTTACTTTAAAATATTTTATTTTCTTTGCTTATCTTTATTACATTTATTGCTTATTATTTTTTATTGTTTCGTCTGTCAGCTTCCAATAATCTTTTCATGAAATCAAGTTTAGAAAGAAGTACAATAAAAATAAAAGAAGGCAAATGTAGCAATGGATATTTTCACCGTTACTCGTTACATTTACTTTTTATTTTCCACCTTTCCCGAAACTGCTTCCATGAGAAACTAGGTCGATTGATTATAGCTTTCTCATAGAGGAAGCTTTGTGAAAGGTGAAAAATAATGAGAAAGTAATATGCAAGGATTCTACTTTGCAGGATTTAGTAAAAATACAGTATGCACTAACTATTATCCAGTTGAAATTTGTAAAAATTTGAGCGAATCAAACGTTTTTTAAATATATTCAATTTCATAAATTTTGATATCCATTATTAACCCCTTGCACTACCGTGAAATTCGGAACAAGCCGTGCCTAACTTCAGACGTTCTTGTTTAGCCCGAGATTAAGACCACGAGTACGGCTCGTGATATTCATGTTTGGACTGAAATATCAATTACGAGCCATACTCGTGATATTCACATTTGACATGAAATTAAACAACGAGCCTGACTCGTGATATTCAAGTTTGGCCTAAAAGTTTCATCACGAGTCAGACTCGTGAAAGTAGTGCAAGGGGTTAATCCCAAATGAATTTAATACCACGGAATCTTGGTTGTGACTGCTCTTATGTAGAAGCTTTCAATTTGTTAGCTGAAAATTGGTATGAGCTTGAGCGTGAAAATGTATTTTTCGAAACCCCCTAATCACCATAAAATTTAGATTCTTTGGTTGATTCTCTCCAAATTCAATACCAAAAATTATTTTATGTTAGTCCATT
Source organism: Cylloceria caligata (assembly GCA_963942595.1). Taxonomy (NCBI): domain Eukaryota; kingdom Metazoa; phylum Arthropoda; class Insecta; order Hymenoptera; family Ichneumonidae; genus Cylloceria; species Cylloceria caligata. The sequence continues at coordinate 10,125,475 of OZ012709.1, forward strand.
TCTGTAAAAAGCCTTAGCCCAATAGTTCGAAGTATGTGCGAACACACATAATTCGAGAAATTCAAAATCTAATAAAAGCTGAACAGGAGTTTCAATTGCTGCGTAAATTATATTTAAAGAAAAAACAAAAGCGCGTAACCGTCCAAACTTGGGTGCAAAATTTTAGCTCGATTAATAATACCGTTATCAAATTATAGAGATTTGAATTTTATAAGCCTGCCTCATACACGCACATGCAGACATTTTTTCTCAAATATGATTTCTGAACGTTTTGGAGTATTTAGAGTAGCCAAACATTGAAATCGCGCATTTATTTTACTTAAAAAAATTAAAACGTCGTTTTCTCTGTGAGGAAGCAAAATGACGTGTTTTCGTAGTAATTACAAGTGCCCATCTCTGAAGATTAAGACGTCCTAATGGGCTCATTCTTGTATCTCACGTTGTGTATACAGTACTACCATGTACTTGCTACGTTCCCGATCGTGTGTTCTATGACGAGTAAAGCCGGTTAGAGAAGTTGATTTCAGAGCACGGCTGCCCGTTACCATTATCGTGGGGGAATTTGACTGAAACACAAATTTGGTAGCTATACTTATTCTCCTTCGTTAGTACCTACTAATGACAATAGTTGAGAACCGTTCGTTATCTAAAAAACTAAGCACATTTTTAATTTATTTCAAGATTGGTTTGTTATTAATTATTTTATAAAAATGACCTACATGGTATATTAACTGTGTTTCTACTTTTCCATCAATCGTTAAAAAAAAATTATTTACCACTAAATTTCGTGTACAAAAAAAACGGTTAAAAACTTAGTAATATTGAAAGTACTGATCATTACTTTTCTCCGTTACATTTATTTTGTATAATTATTTTTTATGAAATTCATTGGAAAACCATTTTTTTACAATATCACTCCTATTAAATAATAAATAAATCACTAGTTAATTTAAAAAAGAGCATCTTTCAAAGTAACGGAAATTGCTAATCTCTGATTACTTCCCGTTCGTTGTATATATAATAGAAGAAAGTAACGAGTAAGTAGTACCTACCCTGCTTAAAATATCTCATTCAAACCGATTAAATCTCATTAAATAGACAGAAATTCCATTAAAAACTAATCGGTTCCAATCGGTTTCAATGTAGTTACTTGTCCGTTTAATCGGTTTGAATGGGATTTTTTAAGCAGGGTACTCACAGTCCTCTCAGCTCGACTTGCCAAGCGGCCAAGTGCACGAGTATACTACGAGTATACCGTAAGCTTCGTCGACGCGACGTTTCACGCACTCGAATCATGCTTTCTCTCTCTCTCTCTCTCTCGGTCCATAGATATATAGACAGGTACTCGTGCTACCGGGTGCATCACTCTGCTACCAGCTACTCTGCAGTGCTCCTACAGTAATTCCTAGAGACATGTAGGTGAGCAAAGTTGAGCTCCACTACTAGCACTAACTTTCAGCGAGCTACGATTTCCGTTACTTTACGCTAGGCCGGTGAGCTAATGGATGCTGCATCATACATAGATGAATAACTGTCTTGCTGAGCACATCTTCCTTCTCACCGCAATCCTGCCGGCTGTTTTTTCGTATCTTACTTCATGCTCTTTTCTGTAGTTGTTACCCTCGTCAGCGTCATTATTTTTACACTATAACACTTTACATTATGATGAAGTTCAGTGTACCGTGGCCGACGCATCACATTAAATTTAGATAGCTTACCCCACCGCAGTCATAAAAAACTCACTCACCTGCAAGACACGGCGATAGTCAAATTGACGTGACGCGGTATTTACGATGAATCAGAAGTCCTATCTTTTGTCAATTAAATAATTGTGTCGCTTAATTTATTCAATAGTTATATTTTTATAATTTTTTGTATTTCATAAAAAAAGTGTTTTATATCCAACTGCATCATCACTTGCAAATAATTAAACACGTTCTTTGGACGAATGCTAGGTGGGCTTTTCTATTGTTTCCTGTCCTCTCTATTAACTACTACCTCTACAGAGACTCGGAGGGTCACTGCACGAATTTCGCGGATAGCACGCTTCGGAGGAGACAAAGCGGAAACAAACCGGTCGCGAAACGGACTCGACGTCTCCCGCCGCTGCTGCTAACTATAGCGATATCGTATCTATACGTGACTCACTTTTGTGCTGCTCCAAGATTTCCTTTCTCATCCACTCAACGAAAGTAGCGTATCAAGTTTATACGATTTTACGGAAGATACGAGTCACTCTGCAAGGATGCTGTTAAGATAAGTTAGTATTACTATAAATATTCTTTTTAGGATGCATTTCCAGCTTTGGGTCATGGATATCGATCAATTATCTATACGAACTAGAATAGAAGAGAGAAAAGAAACAATAAGAAGTAAAGAAGCTGTCGCGTATCGTCCAGGTTTTACGACGAACAGGGGGACGGGCTCGCGCCCGCGTACCTTCACAGCCACACGAAGCGAAAAGCGAGAGTTTACCGTCCACCGGGAGCGCGTGTCCTTTACTGTTGAGCCGTAGAGGCGAACCTGTAAAGTCTAGCGTCGAGAACTTGGTGTATTGGGGGCTTGGCGATCCGTTGTTCGAATGTACCAATCCGGTTCTCTCTCTCTCTCTCTCTCTCGGTGTCTTCTGTCCTTTCTCCAGCTTAAGATTGGACATACCGGTAGGATGATTGTCCGCTGTAATAACTGCTACAGGCACGACCTCGGTCCATCCTTGCGTCCTCACCGGTTCACTTTAATATTTTATTTTATATTGCTGGGTTTATGCTTAAGACTTCTGCCCCCATACAGACACGCCGATACGGTTGGGCACGAAAATTTCGAGTACTATTGTGTCGACAAGGCTATCCTTGAAGAGAACGTTTTATGTGTGCCAAAGTCGCGAGCCGAAATGTTTACCGAATAAGTAGAGCCAAGCGACGCTGGTTTTCTCTGACTATTTTATTATTTAAATATTCCCGTAGATAAATTATTTTAGACTGTCATCAAGGGATCGGCGTCCTTTCGAGATACACTGACTTTTACAAAATCGTTCAGACTCGAGCTCAGTATCACGGAAAAATCCTGGAGATAACCACGCTCGGAATCCGAATGATTCGTAAGAATAACATGAATTCCATTATGAACTGCATCGAGAATGTCGTGATGCAGCATCTCTCCGGTGAGGTAGAGATCGGCTGGAACGTTTTTCAAAACAGAGGTACCGGATCCCGCACAAACAGCTATCGTATCGATCGATTTTTCTGCAATTAAAAATATGGAATATTCATTAATGGAGTTGTCCCGGGTTATGTAATAAATAAAATATTTATTAATTATTTTACCTGCTAGATCGACCGCACGAGCGAGTCGCACGTACGACAAGCCGGTTCGACGCTTCACCAAATTCACCGCTTCCGAAACTAAAATTGCTTTCTTTAATTCACAAATTCTGCCCATTCCATTCTCCGGATTGATGCTAGGCTCTATGGGTTTGCTGCTCTTGATATCTGTAAGATTTTGTTGCTAGTATTTCTTGATGATTAATTATAGCTGATTTTTAATAATCGCAAACCCGGTTTTACCAATCTTTTGGATTACTTAATCTCACCATTCATTCGGTTGCCATCCTTAAGATACGAGAAATGACCGAGGTTAACTAATCCTTATTAAAGCGTCTCCACCAGCCAAAAGCATAGTAGGATTAAATAATCCAAAGATTAATTAATGCGGGATTAGGCATACAGTGGAAATGTTGTCAATGTTTCGTTCGCCTTAGCGAATCCGTGTGACCGTCATTTGACGGCCGGATTAAAGTGCAAATAAACATCATGTGAGATTTTGTTTTCGGTCGCATGTCAGTTGCCTAATAGCAACGGAACTTCAAGGTAACTAACAATGCGATAGTCACTTTGTAACAACAAGGAATCATAAAGAAAAGGTAATCCTAGGTCAGTACTTATAAGATACTTTAGAATTATCCGTAGCGTATCTGCACAACCGAAAAGGAATTAAAATGCGACATTAACTTGCAGCCAAAAGCGAATCCCATAGGATCGTAGGAGTAACCTACGGTTGTTCGTTGATCGTTGTTCTTCGATTATACAATGTAAACCAACCGATGATGGTTCTTAAGTTGTTTCTACGTTATGTAAATTAATAGTAAACCTAAACGTACCATTTTTCGACCAAACAAATGGAGTCATTGTGTAGTTCTCTACGTATTCTTAGATTGTTTCTGTCATATTTGAGTTTGATTTTGTTACATAGCAACCTGTTAATTTTCAGTTATATTGGGATTCCGCGAATTCACTAGGGTGAGATTGAATTATAGGCTTACGAACCGAAAGATCCGGCCAGCCAGTCGTTGACACCGCCTTTGATGGAATCAAAACTCGTGTGCGGCGAGTACAGAGCTATTTTGTTTTCCAGACATTTAGCCACTATTCTTTCCTACAAAAAATGAATTTAAATGTTATATTAGATTATTGTATTATATATTGCGAAATTAAAAATTAGAGCGCACCTTCCAAGTTTTAGTGGTGAGGCGTTTGAAAGGCGTGAATATCGGTGGATGATATGATACAATGAGGTCTACATTGAGCTCGATTGCTTCTTGCATGACACACTCCGTCAAATCGTTGGTTATCAATACGTGTTTTACATTTTTCGAAGTAGTTGGTTCGATAAGAAGACCAACATTATCCCAGGAGGCAGCGAGAGATATATCAGCCAAATTATTCATCGCATCGACTACGTTCTCGAGAGAAACTCCAGCAGAACGTTCAATCTGTTGCGACACGACAGTGCTGGCCATGTTGCGTTTTAATCGATTAAGCTCGTTAGCAACTATACGCGAGGACGTTCTGCAGATTGCATTGTAGAAAAGAGTCGAGCAACGGACGAGCATCTAGTATAATTTAGCCTGAAAACACATAAGAGAATATTACAAAAGGTGAATTTTCCAAGCTAACAAGAATTTGTCACGTAATTTTATAAACAATTTATTAACAACGCCCAGCTATAAGAATTGTACACAGTCCGAGGATATTACATACATCGATGATACGCCAAATCGATTCTTAATCGCTATAAAACCATATTTTAACTATTCCATCGTCGCTGGCCGAGGCGAGTTGGCCTGCTACAGATGGATTCCATTGAGCGCAATTAACGTCTTGGGAATGAGCAGTTTCAACAGAAGAAACCATATCGAAGTTCGGTTGATTCGGATCGGAATCGGTATGTTCTCGAAATATTCGGATAATGTCATCACCGCACGCGGTTACGATGAGTCCCGTAAGTTTGCACCAGTCCACATCGTATATCGTTCTCGTGTGATAACCGGAGAGCGTGCATACACATTTCCATACGGATTGACCATTCGGAGTCGCTATACCGGCGTTGTTTTCCGGCTTATACTCTTGCCATATTTTAAGGGTCTGATCGTCGCTGCAAGTCACGAGACGACTGCCGCTTGCGTCAAAAGACAGACTCCAAACAGTCGAGGTGTGTGAGGCGAGGGTGGCGATGCATGACCAATCGCTGTCTTCGATGTCCTCTTTGAATATTTTTGCGGTGTCGTCGTAGCTTGCAGACGCCAGAATATCCTCACGGGGATGCCATCTGACCTGAATTGAAAGAAAAAAACATATCATTGCAATCTCAATATTGCTAATCCCTTCAACATTGTAAAGTTCCTCGAAATTATATTTATTCAAAAAATTTATATTTTAATTTATCACAAACAGACACTATTCAGACAGTATTTCTAAAGTATTATTAATAAAATGATCTTGAAACAAAATGGCTTGGAATCTACACAGATCATCAAAAAAGATCATTTTTAATAGCGTGCTGACATAGAAATCTCAAGAAAACACAATGAATATAATGAAAAACATATTTCTTAAAATAACAGTAGAGGGAAATGATAAAATACAGTAAAACTGTTATTATCATTATAATGATTGTTACTACTATTATATTTGTATAAATTAATATTTAAAATATTATAATAATGATAATAAAAAATTATTCATTCATGAGTAAACTAAAGAATGTACAATGTGAATAGTTCTCTGCTAAAGAATTTTTTACCTTCTTCACATCTTGCGTATGAGAGTTTATGAGGGCTGCACATTCGTACTCGTCATTGTTGGATTCCCAGACCCAGACAGACTTGTCTCGGCTACAAGTAGCCAGCAATTGTCCACTGCTGGACCAGCTTACACTCTTTACTTCATTTTCATGTCCTTCTAAAGTAATATAACACTCAAATTCATTGTTCTTCTTCTCCCAAATAGCTGTTGTAGCATCGAAGCTCGCAGAAGCCAAATACTGGCCACAAGGCGACCATGCTACTTCTCGAATAGTTCTGCTGTGACCCTCGGTCAGAATCATCTTTATACTCCACTTGGAATCATCGCCATTCCATATCCTTATAGTTTTATCTTCACCACAAGAAGCTATCCAGTTCCCTTTGGGATGCCAGCAAACATTCCACACTCTTCCCCTGTGCCCCAATAGACTTTCTTTTAATTCCAGAGTACCCATTATCTGAAACAGTTCAATGGCCATGAGACCACTATTCAATTTTATTCTCCACTTCACTATGTAGATCTACATAACTAATGACATTTTTTATTCGCTACATCAGGCTATACTCTGTGTCTCTGTAGCATAAAAACCAAAGTAACAGAGACAGGCAGAGTAGGATCTATCTTTCTTCTTTTCATGTGATAGATATGTGGAATATAGCCCAGCAAACCAAAAGCGCCATAAGCTTGCTTTCTACTCATTCTTACGAGAACCCGCACATTTCCGAGTTGTGGAATGTTTGCTGTGTACTACACTTTTTGCTGCTCGAAACTATTGCCAAAACTCATGTTCATATATCGAGTCTTTTTTTATAGGTTACATCACCTGCTAAGGCAATAATTCACCGATAATCCACAAAATAAAGACATTGGCAATAAATAACTTACAATTCAGATAATTAACCAAGTACGGTAGTTTTATGTCCGCGATGGTAGTCTCGTTCTCTTTATCACCGAGTCATTAACGGTGTAATAAACCAGATAAAATGTGTTATACGCGATATATTACAGAGCATTTCGTATTCGTCCAAGAGTGTCAACTTTTTGTATCAAATGTTGGTGTGAAATAATATTTCTGTGAATAATCCTTCTTATGGGGTTGTCACAAGCAGCGATATACTTAACTGTTCATGACAGCAGAGAAAAGGTATTCGCGCAGACCTTATTTTTCATAAAAATTCGATACGCAAAAAAATATATCTTACTAGATCTTTGATAAAAGAACATGGAATATGTCGAATACACAAAGGTTACATTGACGCAGTGACCATTGATGAAAGCTTTTTCATACCAGTTGAAAGTAATAGCTGGCCAAGTGTTGAAAAGTTGAATATTAAAGCTTCGATGCTCTATCGTCTGGCGAGCGAAAACTGATGCCGGTATCGTCGGACGTCGATTTCGGACTTTCGGTACCGGAGGCCACGGCCTTTACCAGTCTTGCATCTCTGAAAAAATTCAGCGGTGGGGAGTTGGGGACTCACATAGAAATTGAAGAAGTTTTTAGTTTATGTTATTGTCGTGTATCGCTACTATCGACTGTCCAACTTAAATATATATCACGGTCTCACGCTTTTACCTCGAAAGTCAATTTACCGTATTGTGTCCAGGTTGTATCGTTTACTTTTACCAAGATCCGGGTCATTTGTATTCGTGAAAAGCAATTTTCGAATTTTCGATTAAATACTGTACGTAAATAGGTCGATCGTGCATTGTCCCGGGATGTATTGGGTCTGGGAAAAAGTTCATGGCGTTTTTTTAGTAAAATTCAACTGGTTTTCATGTAGTGTGAAAATGAATTTATTTAAACCAAATATGCTCCATTATTATCGACAATGCGTTTTTCGGGTAAAGCCATGATGCCATCGGTGCAGAACTGCCGTGGTTTCTGGCTGAAAAACTGAATCAAGTGGTTTTCACAGACTTCTTTTGAAAGCAGCTTAATTCCATTGAGAGTTCTGCAGAGATCGGAATAAGTGATAGTCAGAGGGTGCTATGTCTGTACTATATGGTGGATGCATCAAAACTTCCCAATCAAGCTCTCGCAATTTTTGACGGGTCATCAAAGAAGTGTGTGGTCGGGCGTTGTCATGATGGAAGACAACACCTTTCCTATTAATCAATTCGGGCCGTTTTCTTTCAATTGTTTGGCGTAATCTCTCTAGTTGTCCACAGTAGAGTTGAGAATCAATCGTCTGACCAACTGGAAGTAGCTCATGGTAGACGATTCCCTTCCAGTCCCACCACACACACAGCATCACCTTTTACGCGGTCAATCCCGGCTTCGCGAACGCTTGTGACGGCTCACCATCCCTTGTCCACGATCTTTGACGCTTCCGATTGTCGTACGTGATCCATTTTTCATCACCGGTTATGACATGTGTCAGAAATGGCTCGAATTCATTGCGTTTCAGCAGCGCATCGCAGATGTTAATTTGGTCTATCATGTTTTTCGCGCTTAACTCATGAGGAACCCATACATCGAGCTTCTTTTTGTAACCTGCTTTGTGTAAATGGTTCAAAACAGTTTTGTGGTCAATGTCTAGCTCCATACCAATATCGACACTGCTGATATGCTTATCTTGCTGAACTTTTTCAAAAATTTTATCAGCTTTTTCAGTGATTGGACGACCAAAGCGTGACTCATGTTTCACATAAAAATTACCAGAACAAAAGCGAGCGAACCATTTCCGCGCAGCAGATTTTAATAAAGTACCTTCACCGTACACAGCACAAATTTTTTCACAAGCCTCCGCAGCGTTCTTCTCTTTGTCGTGATAATATTGCAAAATATAGCGCAATTTTTCATTACTTTTCTCCATTTTCAAACGCAAACAACTTTCCAACCACTGCACCAATTTTTATGTTTATACAATCGAAGTAACGCTCGAAGTGTCATCTTTCCAACGAGCGTTTAGTGGTGTCGCTGCTATCTGTGTTTCCTGACTTATTTGCAATTGATGCCATCTATCGGGAAAAACGCCACGAATTTTTTCCCAGACACAATAATAACGCAATGTATAAGAGAAATAAACGATAAGTACGAATTGTATGTTGTAAGTGCTAAAGAATATACAAAACGAACAGAAGAAGGTCTACGACAAGTAACCAACAAGTAAAAAAATCTCTTTATCCTCATATGCAGATATGATTTTTACAGATATGATTTTATTCCGTTTAAGGGAGGAAGAATCTTGTGCCCCGAGAAATGCCACAATCAAACAGGTACGAAATGCATTTCTTCATCGCTCGATCGAAAGACCGCTCACCAATAAAGAATCTGCTGACGTAGCAGCGATGCGACTCGCGATCGACGACTCACGTACGGTGTTGAAAGGAAAAATGCAATTCATCAGTTCTCGGCGAATGTAGCGAGTAACTACATTCATGAAAGACAGTCTGAAAATAAACTCGAAACTAAATGGCTGAAATTATGATAAAATCCAATTAATTTGTAAAATACTACGAAGGCTATTTGAAAAGTTTCCGACCTTTTTAAGAAAAACACATATTTCGATTTTCAAATTGATTGTCTAAACCCGAAAAATACTGGTTTACAGCGTTTTCCACCTCAGCATTTGAATTATTTTTTTTTCCGCCGTGAATTTTTATGCAATTAGGAAACAGGAAAAGTCGCTGGGAGCTAGATCTGGCGAATAGGGTGGGTGCGGAAGCAATTTAAACTTCAATTCGTTCAATTTTGATATTGCGTCCATACACGTGTGAACCCGAGCGTTATACTGGTGAAACAGAATTTTTTTCTTGGCCAAATGCGGACGTTTTTTCTTAATTGTGGCCTTCAATTTATCCAGCAATGCAGCGTAGTACTGTCCGTTGATTGTTTCACCCTTTGCAAGGTAATCGATGAGAATTTCCACGGCTATCCCAAAAAACTGTAGCCATAACTCTTCCTGCGGAGAGAACGACCTTTGCCTTCTTCGGAGTTGGTTCCCCCACCGCAATCCACTGCATTGACTGTTGTTTGGTCTCACAAGGAGAGGCCGCGTACTCGTCATCACGGATTTCGCTCAAATTTATAGCATATGTAGGGCTTGACTAGAAATGAAAGTACCCAAAGTGAGAACTCCAGATCAAGAGACCACTCCGGGGAAATCGTTTTGAGTCGATTGAAGAGATCAAACGTGAATCGCTACGCGCATTGAAGGCTATACCTGAGGACGACTTTTTAGCATGCTTCAAAGATTGGAAAAAACGTTGGCATAAGTGTATTGTAGCTAGGGGGGATTATTTTGAGGGAGACGAAATCGATTTGGAATAAATAAAAAATATCAACGACATAATGATAACGGTCACCACGGCTGTACGGAGCCATCCCATAATGATGTCATGCGTCACTCAGTGATGCCAGAAGCGGGATTGTTGCCCCTATCTCGGTGCCCTCACCACGCTGGCCGTGCTAGGCGCTTCAGGGGAAGGCTTGCGCCGCTCGTAACAAATCTCGTCTCGATTGCGCTTTACGGTGTCTCGCCCCACCCACTTCACAACAGCCACTGCGCGGGCTTTTATGAAATGAGTTACGGAAGATTTTTTAATGAATATATATAAATATCATATATATAAATAAATAAATGATGAAAGTAAAGAAATATATAAAACGCTTACTAATTTTGCAGCCGTCAGCAAATGGATAGTGCATTACAATATCCAACACCAAATTGTAGTCTTTTACACGAAAGGTTCATTACAATTTACTGAATAAAAAGGAATTGTAATGCTCTACTCACGTCCCGGGTCCTACCACGTGGAGGCCGCTGCATAAGGATCCACCCGTGGGGCCGTTACTGTGTTTATATAGCCAAGCAAATACGAATACAGGAACGACCCCTCTCCATCCCTCCAACAATTAAACGTCTTATTTCTTTATTAATCTAAGAGCAACAAATAAAATATGACTTTACAAGAACAGTATTTTCTGTTCAAATAAAAAATAAATAATATTTTTAAATAAAAAAATTAATAAATCTCTTTTTTTGTCTTAGGTTAATGGAATGCGTCATGAAAAGTTAATAAAAGCCAAGTTACAAATTTGAAAAAAAAAATTGCTATATGTAATCAACGGTATTATATTATATCGTTCTAAATTAATAAATAATAAATAATAAATAAATATAATTCTCTTTTTTCTCAAGTCTATGCAATGCATTATACACAATGTTATATTCATTTTTATTCACATTTATTTTTATGTAACGCGTTCGATTTACTTTATTTCCAGTTTTTTAACGTACCCATTACGATATTTATTTATTTTTATTTTTATTTATTCGTGTTTATATTTTTATATTGTTTATTTATTTCATGACCGATTTATTCCCGAGGAACTATTTAATTATAATATCACAAAGTTTTAAGGAACTATTTAGTCGTTATATCACAAGTTAATTCGCGTAGAAATAATGGTAATTTAGTTTAAGCAATCAAACGTTTTATTATATTCACTTATTTATCCGATATTACGTTGAGATAAAAACGGTGTAGTGTGTGACGTCACACCCTGCCTGACTGTTGATTGGTCGGTGAGCTGGGTCTGCGTAGTATGTGACATCACACGCTGCCTGACTGTTGATTGGTCGGTGAGCCGAGTCTGCGCACGGCATAGTGTGTGACGTCACACGCTACCTGACTGCTGATTGGTCGGTGCGCCGGGTGCGCGCGCAGTGGGCGCTAAGGCAGATCCAATGGAGAGGGTACCCAAAAGGAAACAAATTTCCCTCATCTGGCATCACTGGCGTGAAGCAAAACGTTCGCACTCACACACCTGACATCGCGGAAATTACATAAGTCTATTATGAAAGTTGAAACTGTTTACCGAGATTTTGGATGGAATGGAAGTTGTTACGTTCGCATGTTATCGACGACTTGTTCGGTAGAGCAATTGATTCAATACTTCGCATCGGAATTATATACATCGTGTCGCACTATGCGCGTCGTTTTCCGGATTTCTGTCAAGATTGTAATGCTGTATTGTGAGGCTGAGCGTACTCACTCTGAAGGATGCTAGTCTGTCGATTAGTCCGTCATACACTCAGAGATTTGTGGTCAGTGGCTGAAACTGCCGTTGACATTATTCTTTTCTTTTGGTGTGTCAAATTCATTAAAACTAAATGCTCTTTCTATCTAAAGTACTACATTTGTGGATGAAGAATTGATGCCGCTCAGTATTGGATTGAATATGTCAAATTTGTCACAATATCTCTTCGCACAGTGATGTGGGAGATTAACATTGTCACATTTTCACATAAATGTGTAAAAGATTTTAAATAATTGATTACCCGAATTAATATGGTAGTACGTGAAATGAATTGAAGGATAAATACCTGAATTGTTGTTGTCGTTTCTATAATTTGTGGCATCAGTTGTAAAATTTCTATGAGTGCTGTAGATATAAGAACTAATTGGCTTCTGAGGTCGCCTCGATATTATTGAATTGGTTTTCTTTGTGCCAAGAACCCACCAATAAACAATTTATCACTCAAATGAGGTCATATCATTATAATAAAGACTTATTACACAAAATAATACCCAAACAAATCTAAGAAATCCAAGAAATAGGAAAATAATTATTACAATCCGGAGCGTCAACCTGCAGTTTGCCGCTCGTATGAAGTATATCGTTAAGAGATACACCCGTCGAGCTGCGGCTCGATCCGTTGAATACTACTCGGAGTTTTGTAGTCACGTGATTATCCTTGAGTACGCCATGATGGGGAAGATATATCGCCGCCGATGTTCCCGAGTGGTCAGCGACAGCCTCCATATGGCCTAATGATTTGTACCCCTTGATGAACTCCATATACTGTTCTGTTACCGCCCACCGGGCCTGATATAATCCAACCGAATTTTGTTAACTGTACGATAAGTTTATTTCAATCCCACTTGACGATTTGAGCCTCGGTTATCCGTCCGTATGTATCCGCACTGATTAAGGCGTTGGGATCTTGTTTGATGAAACCCGGATCTGATAGTTGTAGATATCGGAAGAGATCGCGTGATAGTGAAGCCATTGTGTATGATGGTAGTGTAGTGGTCAATTTCCTAAGGACATAAGCAACAATTTGAACAGAATTATGGTCAAACAGTGACCGAAGCTTCAGAGAAACCACACCCCGATATGAACGAAAATTCAGATCGCCAACAGGAGTTGCCAGTAATACTGCTGGTGGGCAATCATCTAAAGAAACCGACGATTGGGCAGCGATAGCCTCGATATTTGATCGCTGCACACAACCGTTCGAACTTAATGTGAGTCGCGATCGTGATGGTTGAAGAAGCATGTCCGAAACCTTGATGGTCTCCTTTATCACGACTCCTGTTGGAGAAATTACCTCGAGCTCAAATTGTTGTTTTCGATGATAATTAATCCGTTTCGTTTGATTGAAAAAGCCAATTATCCTTGATTTTAGACCCGCTTACCCAACTGTACCCACGTCGATGGTCGTGATGTGCTGTCGGGCTTGGCTACCGTGGTAGGCTTTCCTTGGTCTCCAGGTGACCCTTGATGGATGAGGATGTGGTGTTTGCCCACACATCGCTGGCACCTCTTTGTCGAGGAACAGTAATTTGCTCCGTGAGGACCGAGGCAACTATAACACAACCGTTTCTGTTCGACCATTGAACGTCGGTCACCGGGAACCATCGTGAGGAGTTTTCAGCACGGTGCGATGTAATACTTTCCGTTGCGGCAGAAACACAATTGGCGATCCGATGTATTCGCCTGTAGCTTGGTGTGTTCTTTTTCATTCGAACCGGTTGCCGTATACGCCCGACTCGGACGCACAGATCCGCTGCTCGTGCTCCTTAATGATGTCGTTTCTCGCTTGAAATTCTTCAGTGCTTACATCCTTGCTGTAAGGAATTCGAGGAATTCCGTCAGAGGTGGAATCACGAGCCTTAAGCCGAGCCGTACTTCCCACGCCTCTCTCGTGTTGGTATTGAGGAGTCGACTGAGGATGTGAACCACGATACAGTCCCAGTACTCAATCGGTAACTCCACAGCCTTGAGTGCATCCAAGACCTCCTTGGTAGTCGTCACGAGCGTAAGGAACCTTTTCGCCGATTGTTGTGTGAGAGGCGAGAACCCGAGGAGTCGATAGAGATGAGAACTGGCCAAAAGTCTCCGATTCTCGAATCTCGCAATGAACGTCCTCCAGGCAGGACCGTAGTTCTCCTCAGCCACCGTGATATTGGCCAACAGATTCGCTGCCTCACCTTTGAAAATGCCCTTGAGTCGTACTAACTTGTCAACCTGACTGATATCGTCCCGATTTCCGACTAGGTTAAAAAATAGATCGGCGAACGATTTCCATTCCGAATATTCCCCGGAGAACTCGAGAATTGGAATTCTTGGAAGGGAGCCTTGTGACGCTCTTGATTGGTCCGATGTTGAATGTTGGTTCACTCGTGCCCGTAAATTCGATAGTAGTATGTGTACACCTTTGCTCCATCCCACTCCTATCCCCGCTCCTTCCCCCACCACGCGGCTACCTCCACCACCCCACTTTTCCACCGTCGCGCTACCCACTCTGCTTAACCAGTGTCGGTAACGTGGAGATGGTAAAGTGAGGTGGTGTGGGTACTCTGGTGAACAAGAAAGACTAGAGATAAGAGCAGGATGGAGCAAAGGTGTACACATACTTGAAAAAAGGAAAAAAATTAGGTACTTACCTCTGTTGTTGTTGACGTCCACCTTCCTTCGACGGCGATTTCAAACTCCTGTCTCTCACTATCTCACTCACACAAACACACACACACACACACACACACACACACACACACACGCTCGCGCGCGCGTCGACACTTTCAAAACCGAGCATCGTCTGCTTCAGGAAGCTCGGGGTTCTCGAAGCCCTCGTCCACGTCGCCGCCATCGTACCCGATGTCTATTTCGGCACTGAGGACTCCGAAAACCCACTAGCCTCGTAACGAAGATACATTGCGAAAAATACGTTTTTGACTGCGCGATCACGAAGTTGAAGACAAACTGAATGCTCAGGATGCTGCTGGTTGGTATCACGGGGTTCGAAGATAGCAAACCGCCCTCTGAATCATAACTAAGGTGTCCAGCGCTCTGAATGCAGCGACAGCGGTTTTGCACGTGCGTACCGCTTTGCGCTGTGCTCCTCGCGAAGCGCTTGCTCTGCAGTAAAAGGCGCAGAATATGATACCGTACCGCGAGGGACCTCGATTATAATTTATATATAATTATAAAATAAGAGGCACAGTAAGACGATGTATTTGTTTTTAATTGATCAATATTTTATTTAAATCACTTTACACATATTTACCGTCGTATGCAACATCCCTGCAAACACGGTAATCTTCGCTCGGAGACTCCTCCGCCGTTAAATTTATTTTTATCACTGTCTGATCGTCGAGAGGCAAAAGCATTGTAATATTCACGCACTAATCTGTCGTTTTTCATTACATTATCGCTAAAGAGATTATTAAATCGCGACATGGTGAAGCCGCACGACATAAG
This sequence comes from Cylloceria caligata, assembly GCA_963942595.1. Taxonomy (NCBI): domain Eukaryota; kingdom Metazoa; phylum Arthropoda; class Insecta; order Hymenoptera; family Ichneumonidae; genus Cylloceria; species Cylloceria caligata. The sequence goes on from OZ012709.1 coordinate 10,141,048, forward strand.
ATGTAGGAATACGATGCAAAATTGTCCACACACATCCGACGTATTACTCTGTAGCTGCTTGAGGCCGTACCGATAGAACTTGCAGTTTCTTCGTAGTCGTGCGAGATGTTGCGGTATAACCGGTGGTAGCCCGTAGCTATCAAAGTACATTCCTTTTCCATGATGGTTAACGTACATGGCGATCCAATGCTCTCCAGGTCCATCGTGGTTATCCGTGTTAACTACGAGTCCGGCAGGTAACGACCATACACGAGGAATTCTGTCAGCCGGGTATACGCCAACGGTTGAAAGTGGTAGATACTGCAGACTCTCGTAGATTTGTCTAGTGTTCATGCTAAACACATAGTTAATGATTAAATGATGACCGATACGCTTTGAAAGACGTATATATATGCAAAATTTATTTCACAGCATCGTCGATCGTGTCACGGCTACATGATGAAGATTTCTCCTCTTTCTTATTCTCTTCCTCTTCGTCTGCTGACCCATCATCCATGTATGATTTTCCTTTAAACGGGTGCTCGCGAAGCCAATTTTTTATTTGGAAAGCCTGGCGCATTGCACAATGCGAAGACGCTGTATTGTTTATCATAGCGTGTCTGAAGCATTTTCGCAAAGATTTCGGCATAAATGTGTACGATGGGGCGCCCTCCTCATCCTCCAGGTTGGAAATTTCACGACTCGTAATATCGCAAAGAAGTATAGCCTTCTCGTGACCGCGAGTATAGATACATCTTGATTTTCGCAAAATTTCACGCAAGTTAGCGTATGCCTGTTTACAGCTCACATCGCCCTCGTACCATTCCAGACCGTGAAAATATTTCGAGAGAAAATTATTCTGGCTTCTCGAATGCTGTGGTAATTCGGCAAAGTGACACGGCGGTGCGTCGATCCAATGAGCAGAGTACGGTCTATCCACTGCTACCACGGCAATTTCTTTCGGAATAAATTCCGAGTCTTTGCCACGCATTCCCTGTATATCCACGACGATATCCATTTTCACGTCTAATCCGTACAGATGCTCGAGTTCGACTGATTAGTTACTCACAGACACGCTTCTACGTCTCTTAACACGAAATAATTTTATGCCGACATTAGCACATTTTTCGCTTATGCGGTAAAATCCACCATTACTTGCCGAGAGGCATCAATTTCAAGGACATTATCATATTCCGCGTAGACTACACAGTTTATCATTGAAGCAAGCGCATCCTCAAATCGTACCTCTATTTTCACACTACCGTGCTTTATTAAATTCCAATGTGTATTGCTGTTCGCCGAATCAATCAAATCAAAATCAAAATCAAACAGACAGTATCCATCGCGATAATTATCGCGATCGATCGAATTACCGTCGTTCAAGAAATGTATTCCAGTTCCCGAAAACAACGTTTGAAAAGCATCCACATATAGATGATTTTTCGTGAAATCAGGTTGTAACGGTTTCGAAGGTATTTGAGCACCATCTACATACAATGAGAGATAATTTATCTTGTAATTTTGGAAATTGAATGGATTCATACTGAAGTCGCCGTTAAACGCTTTGTTATCGACAAAACCGATAATTATACGTTTCGGCAATTGACCTAACACGATATTATCGATAGTCTCTCCATGAACACCGGAGTGTATTGAAACGGCTTTTACCTCGACTCTCGTAAGAGGATATTTAGCCGTAGATTTTGCCAGAGCTCTAGCATGCGAGAGCAGCACACCAGGAGCTATTTTTGTTCTACGAACGAGAAGCGATGCCTCGAGAATCTTTAAGCCGCATTGACCATTCTTTGTATCCCCCACAAGACAAAATGAATCTCTAGACCGTACCAACCGTAGTCGCATCTCGACGCCGTTTAATAGGAACCACTCCTGATTGAATATATCGCAATGCAGATGACCGAGCAAGTCTACAGTTTTTTCGACATTTAAAAATTGTTTTCTCTTCACAAGACCCGTATTTTCCGATGTTATATCATCCATTTTTCCAGGGGTATCGTCGTACCAGAGAACACTCGTGAGATGCGAATTTTTTGCTGCTGGACCGTAATTCAAAAGTGTTTCTATGTACGCTCGATAAGCGTAGGCATTATTTGGAGGTGAAACTAATTTTTGATTCAGGTATACATCCACCTGATTAAACATAGAATACAAGAGATTGTTTACAGGGCTGGCACTTACTTTCGATGCTGTACCCGCGGCATTTTCCGCAGTAGGAGATGTTATTTTCACTCTCAGACTAAGCATAGTATGCGCGAGATCGATATACTCATCACCCTGTCCAGGAATAACAAATTCAATCGGTGAATCATCTGTTAGCGAAGATATTGGTTTGTAATACACCCAATTGGAGCCTTCGGAAGTAGTTTGCGTCGGTAGGAGTGAAAATAATTCAAGTTCCGATTTAAGACACTCGCACGAGTGCGCATGTAGGAAAGCCATCTTGTTTCAGCTATCCAAAAATATCTGCAACTGTTCGTTGACGAGTCTTCTTCTTCTTCTTATTATTCTTATTATTCTTCTTCTTCTTTATTACTTTTCTCTTTATTACACTTTTATTTTTACGGGAGATACGTCGTGACTTACGTTCGTCCGATGAATGAGGAGTTCGCGAAATTTTGCGCTTTTTATAACCAGACCCCCGCCTGAGAGTGTCCATTTTTTCAGAGGCTTTGCGTTTGAGATTACTGCCTGATTCTCTCGCTCTCTCGCGAATAGCATCTTTCACAGCTATATTTCTATCGAGGATATCACCGGCTACGTTTACACCAGCGCGCAATGCCTCTTTACCAACTGCTTTAGCGCCCTTTTTTAAAAGTGGTAACACTCGACGAAACTCGTTGATTAGGTGTTTCGATATAAACATGGCTAATACCGCCGTACCCGCGACGGCCCCATCTGTGCTGCGCACTGTCAATATCATCCATAGCGATGTAATCAATTGTGGGACCTTTTGAAATGTAGTGTCACAGTCAACGTTCCCTGCTCGAATGGTATAGGATCCCCAAATTCGTCTCTTATATCGATCTCGATAGTGTGTAAATTATTGCGCAAGAGAGGTATATATCGTGGCGTTGAAAACGATTAAATTTTTATCGAACCATACTGACAGTCATCAGTATCAATAGGGACAACTCGTAAGAGGGGTATTTGTACATCGCCTGTAATATAGCTCTCGCAGATATCTGTGTATAGAAACATGCTACCTGGTATAGCACTGGTGAGAGATGCTGGCCTCGACCCTGTGTATTCGCAATGCGGCTCTATCATTACAGACCTACAAGCCTCTTCCGAGAATCCTAAGAGCCTCGTGATAGCGGGTGATACGCGAAAGTCATGGTATCGTAGATCGTCGCATACGTGGGCCACTTCGATCTGCCCGCTCGGAAGCGATATAAAGCGCAAATTTATACTCTCCAAAAGAGCGTCTATAGAGCGATATACACCAGGTGGAACTTGGTCTCTATCAGAGCGTCTCCGTGTTAAAAGATTTAAACCCGATAAATCATAATCACCATCCTCAAAAGTTACGAGATTTCCTACAGTAGGAACATGTAAAAGAGTCATCGGATGAGCAATTTCCACAAGAGAAACAGACCATTCTCCGTGCAAACGTGTCTGACGCGGTAGTTTTGTAATAAATTTTGTCGTCGTATTATTCGGAAGATACTGCATACTACTGTTGCTCGGTAGTACGACAAAAAAAGAGCTATCTTTGGAGCCCATATTTATCAGGGACGGTGATTCCGTGCGTTCTTCCTCTTTGTCCTCTTCTTCTTCTCTTTCGTCTTCTCAGATGACGGAGGCACTCGTACTCGCGATAATTCTGCCTCGTAGAAAATACCGTCGATAGTCTCGTTATTCAGATCGTGTAAAATATACACGAATGGTTCTCGATTCACTGATATTCGTTGAATCTTGAATAATTCGTTACTCCAACCACGCTCATATCCTTTCACGAAAGCTGCTTTAGCTGTACTGATACGTACCAAGTCACCGACGCTGTATTTAGGCTTTTTACTTTTTTTCGCATTACGCTCGTAACGCCGTGCTAAATTGTCTCGGGCTATAGAGGCGTTTTCGAGGGTTACTTCGCTCGGGGGAATACGCGTTCCGCTGTGTCTAGTGTGATTATAAGCATATAAAAAATTTTGTAAAACATCGATGTAACGCTTATTTCGCGTGTATGTAAAGTAGCGCCACATTCGCTCTTTTATTATTCGATTAAAGCGTTCGGCAATCGAGGCTTTTATATCAGGGTTACGAGCAGCGCGAAAATCGATATTCTTTTTCTTGAGAATTTGCTGAAACGGAGTGCCGATAAATTCTTTGCCTCGATCAGTTTGCAATTGCTGCGGTCGATAACACGTCGATAACAACAAGCAGATATGCGTACCCATCGTTGTACGTGGCTATCGAGCGAAGATCAGCTTAATCAGCCTCCCATACATCGTCTGTATTACTCACGTTGTACATACGACGGGGAAATCGTCGTCGCACAAGACGATGCATGTTATGTGAATCCTGTGTCTCGAGCCATGGTAAAATATTTTTTCGCGCTACTCTTCGATCCACCAGGGCAAAATTTTTTGCTCGAGAATAGGACGCAGGATGAGTAGTGTCATAATAGATTTTTTGAAGAATTTTCATAATTTTAACGATGACCAGTTAAATGGATTTTTTTCCTTTTTCTTTTCTAACGGTGCGCGAGATCGATATTCTACTTACGCGATGTTTTGCAATTGTTCGTCCTCTTCTTCATCCCCCCCCCCCCCCCCCCCCTCGATGATGTCGTTTTCAGCCGTGAGCATTAAATCTCTGTTTGAGTGTGCGGTCTCGGCCTCGTTGTTGTTGCTACTGTTGCTGCTGTTGCTGCTGCTACTATCGCTTTCGCGTGGTAAAATAAGACGCCGCTGCGGTATCGAGGATGATGTAGGTGTAGGCTCGTATAGTAACTCGGGATTGCCGATAAATTCGCGTGGCATCTGTATCGCTCGCAGGAGTTTGGCAAAGTGAGATCGTCCGATAGGTTTCTCGCGTTTTCTAGCTCGCATAGCATCGTTAACAAGATCAACGATATTGGAATTTGAAATTCTTCTACCGTCTATTGAAACAACACCATTACGATCCCATGCCATTTTTTTACCAACGGCGCTGCGATGCAAATTGCGAAGCAACGATATTGCTTTAGATTTAAATTTTTTTGGTACGCTATCGATAATAAGTTTGTCATTGAGTCGGGATTTAACTTTGTTCATTAAAACGTCGTCGGATTTATTCTCGTGACTATCGAGTATTGCTATTTTTCGTTTTGATGAAATATTCGGTACTGCATTATCGTACTCGACCATATGAAGATAACGCTGTAAAACCTGCTGGTACGCTATCCATTTTTCTCTCTCGCTCTTATACGAGTGAGAGTTTAGAATTTCACTCAGCTCAGAGTCGAGGCGCGATAATGGCGTACCGGTAGTCTGTACGGAGGGCAACGGGTCTGCACTAGTAGTAGTAGTAGTAGTAGCAGCAGTAGTGGCGAGTCCAGCGAGACGATGTTTGTTATCATGAGGTATAAGTACCATCTTTCTGGCATATTCCATGGCTCGTGTAGGCCAAGACAGGCACAAGAAGCAACTTGAGAAATCCGACACAGTGCTCGACGATGATCTTCCTCTTACCGCTCCAATTTCCCCTTTTGGCGGCTAGCCGTCGAAGAATTGTCGCGTGCCTCCGAAGATGATTCTTTTGCACGTTGTTCAGACTCACGTTTCCCTGTAAAACGTTTAGAGCACACTCGCATATACAGCGTACGAGCGCTACATCTGCTTTGCGCAAAATTGCACGTCGTTGCTCTTGCTTCAGATAACACAGCGCTTGCAATATAATTATTTGCTCTTTATCGAGAGGTCCGCGCAACGCCATTACAAGCGCATTACTGGTACATCGCGCGTCGCATCGCGAACTTTTATTGCTTTTTGAGGCACGTAAACGTAATGGTATACAAAATTTTTAAATATACAAAATTTTTTAATATCGCGAATTCAACCGTAAAACTATATACTTTTTTGCGTTATACTAATTAGCGTATTTCACAATTCGCGATATTTAAAAATAATCTTTTTGTCTAATTTCATGTATCATATTTACTGTGTACAATACATTTAAAAAAAATATATATATTGATTTATTATGTATAAAACCGTTGTCGGCTCGTTCTTTTTGTGCTGCTATTCGTAGCAGTAGCTGCTATCTCTCTACCGTTCCCTTTTGTTCTGACTTTCTCATCGTTGATTCCTTTTGTCCCGTCTTTCTTATCGAGTGTTTCCTTTTGTTCTGACTTTCTCGTGCTAGATCCGTGGATATAATATTGCTGTTTAGAATTTGATGATTCGTAAAATTTGCACATAGAGATTAATGCATAGTGAAATAAAAATATTGCTTTATTTGTGAGAAATATAAAAACTATCGTTATTTAATTTACATACGGCGTAAACACCAGCTTATACCGAGGGACCGCGCCTCATCAGCTAGTGCAGGCGCGCCGCGTCTTATCAGCTCGTTAAGGCCGCGAAAATAGCTGATGCCGCGGGGTCACCGCCGCCACAGCCGCCGCCGCCGCTGCCGCCGTCGCGGTATAAGCTTATTTAAGAGTCAGCTGATTGATTTTGACAGACACTCATCGATATGGATACACGTTGGAAACATCCACCCTACAGAAGGGAAATTAACCTATAGCTAATCTCGGCATTTTTCGTACTTAATATTCGATAGTACACGCTATGAATTTCTAATTAACACCACTCACGTTTTCCTCTACTATACTATGGTACTACAAGGTTTCTGTAATAGCGGCTATGCTGCAGCACGCAGTCGAATATGACACTTTGCGAGTAACTTCTCTTGTATTTCCCTACAAAATACGGGGGAGGGGGGCGGGGGTGTGGAGATTTTACTCCGAATTAATTTACTATTACTTTTGGTGGTATTTGTTTATCGCCCGGGTCTATCGATTATATTCGTTACAAAGGACTAAAACACCACTCACATTCTTCCTGATGTACTAGAGGCACGAGGCGTCAGCAATGGCGGCTGTACCGTAACACGTGGTCGTGCGAACGAAAATTTTTAATAATCACTGTACTCACTACTTATGGTCTGGGGTATGACCTTGGAAGGAATAATTCACCCATTACTCACGCGAATGCTCTCGATTCATCCTCGATTTATGCACGATGTCTGACAATTCAAGTATAATTCCTTGATCACACAGATTCGTTCGTTATAATAGAGTTCTCGATATTTCCCTCGATTTTTACGTCTGGTGTCTCTCGCTCGTAAAATCGAAGTAACAAGATGGAATGCCAGTGACGTGTCCCACCGCCGAGTTTCCACTTGTAGAGAGCTTTTATTCAGCGGCCCAATCGCCTCGGCTCGCGAGCGCTGCAGCCGCGGGTTTGTGGGTGGCGGGGTAGGCGTTGACTTCACTAGTGCAGGTCGATAAAAATGGCGACGCTCACGGTTTTGACAGCCTGGCAGCTATGTAAAATTTGCCGCTCGATTTTAACTTTCTCAACTTTTTTTGTTGTAATCAATTGTAGGTCTCTTGTAGGTCTTTGTTAGATCTATTAAAACGATTGTGAGTTCATAATTTTTTAGAAAATGAAAAACAAAATATAGCGTTAACTTAGCCATTTTTTTTTCAATCGAACGGAAGTCCTATAGGGCGTTAATCGATGCGGAACCGTTTATAGATCTCGAATAAAGTAATTGGAACGATTGTTAGTTCGTAGTTTCTTAAAAAAAAACTAAAAACTACATTTGGTGAATTCTACGTGGGAATATCAGGTGGTCGTATGACCGTGGAAAGTTGGCTGTGACGTGATTAGCATTTTCATTGGAAAGAGAGTTTAATCGATGCAGAATTGTTTGAAGGTCACGAATAATCGAATTTAACACGTTCACGCCGGCGCGGGCCACCGGTGGCCCGCGCTAGACTGTCTCATCGGGCGGCACGTACTACCGGTGGTACGCGCCGCCCGATTTAACGTATTTTCATTAAAAACATTTATTTTTAATTACACTGAAGCGCGGCATTAATTTGAGCGCCGCCTCATAGCAAAAAAAATGAAAATCGGCCCCGGCGTGAACGTGTTAAACTTCTGTTGGTGCTTAATGTTAGATAAATTATATATATACTTATGTATATATTGTATATGTCCTTATATCTCTCTGCTCTTCATTCACCGTGTTTCAGATAGCTCAATAAAAACACCGTTGAGAATAATAAAGAATTCGTACTTTAATCACTCTCAATACATGAATTCTTTTCTTTGGCGTCTGCACAGGACTCCTCTCTTCTCGCCATCTACTCACTCAATCTCGCGTCGGGTCGACGGTGCTGCCACTCCGTTTTTGGTCCCAATCCTTGCCTTCCTTGCTCTCGTAGAGTGTCGCCATTATCGTTGGGAGCAGCGTCCGATTGGCTCGTTCCACTTGACCATCAGCCCTGTGCATGTCGCCGCGAATTTAGGCTATGTTGTATTCCGTGATCCTGACAGAATTTGGCAAATTTCGCCGACGTGAAACGTACCCCGGTCTGTTATCACGCGCTTAGGCGCTCCGAACTCCAACACGAAATTCTCCATTTTCTTCAGCACGTTATCAGTATTCGTGTTTTGCACCGTTTCGAGTCTGAGGTACTTTGTTAAATTATCCACCATCAGCAGTATATATTTGTCTTCGCTATCAAACAGTGTAGACACTCATAAATGTTTTCCTTTAGGTATGGTCGCATTTTCAAGAACTGTAGTACTGCTTCATCTTTGCCAAGGTACTATCCAGTCCGAGATGCTCCTCTTTGGTACCACATATTTCAATTGTTCCTACTCGTTCTTGAACAGCACGCCGTCGACCTATCGATAATTGTTTACCAGGTCTTTTTCGTACGGTGTATACTGGTTTGGATTTTTGTTTCGTAACACATCGATCTTCTCCTTCAGGTCGTTGTCTTACAATTGGTACATCGGCACCTCGTCTTCCTCGTTCGTCAATGTGAAAACGCAGGCACGGTCGTCCAACCTCTCCGAATAAATAGCCTCCTCTGTCGGTGCGTGACTCAGTGCATCGACATGTTGCATACTTAAGCCCGGCCTGTGCTCTATCTCGGAATTGAATTCACTCAGGGCATTGTACCATCGACATATTCGTGGAATACGTGTCTTATGTGCGTTCAGGAAAACCAACGCCTGGCAATCCGTCACAATCACAAAGTTGATATTGATCAGCAGAAATCGCAATCGATTGGTCGAGCACACTATCGCCATTCGTTCCAACTTATTTGAGTGATATGAGATCTGACTCCATGGTTCTTCGGCTGATGGCGTCGTAACGTGGCATAATATTCGGGCTACGTCCTCCTCGCTCAACGACTGTCAACACGATCACACAGGGCTATTGAAAATAATTGCCGTACTTTATTTAATTATTTGTTTTTTTTTCCTTCTTGTTATTTTATTTTATATTTCGATTTGTACGACGGAGAGAGAATACGAGGAGGAAAGCACCACATCCAACGATTGCGGGCTTCGGGATCCGGCATTTTACATAGACAGATATTTCACACCTTTCTCTGTCAGGATATATCGCTGTCCCGCTCGACGTGTCTTTCCAAACGATACGCTGATTTCTATCTCCAGCTATCGTCTACTTGCGGAAATCTATGTATCTCGTGGGGTTCATCTGCTGGACTGGGCTACGCACCGTTGTTATTATCTGTCGCTAATTTATACATCGTCCAGCTGAGGCGCTAATCGCGGTCATCGAGCGACTCCGATTCCCCCAATTAACCGAGTTCGGCTCGTTAGGAGGGGATCAGAGTTCACGGGCACGCGTGCCGGCAGGACCTCGGGGCTTTTTCCCGGTGAACGTCGAGCGAGCAGAACGTAGCGTACACCCTTCGTTTGTCCCGCTCCATCGTTGGCTATGCAGAATATCTTTGGCGGTTGTCTACCAAAATTGATCGGCGAATCATTACTGTACCGGAGGGTTACTGTTGAACAACCAGGCTGTTTATTTCTTGGAAATTATCGAGGACTGTTGAAAGAATATCGCTGCAGCATCGTCCCGGTGAGCTCTCTTTCTTTCCCCGGTCTTTCGGTTTTATTTTATTGTTTGAGGACGGACAAGTCCATTAGAGCCTAGTCATACCTGTGATTTCTGTACACCGCGGGCAGAATATACATTTGTATCGGGACATGCTGCGTTTGTAGAGTGTAACATCGAGATCGCTTGGTCGAAAAAAGCCCGCCTGTCCCAAAAATCGTCTTACCTCATGGACGTTCCTCGGATGCTCGAAATCTTCGATTACGCTCTCGCGGCTCGATACCGTCCGCCGAGATTTCGAAACCAAGATACATCACCCGTTGCTTCAAAAACTCGTATTTGCTTAATCATGCCGTTAAGCCCGCGTTCCGAAACTTCTCGAACACTACCACCTTGTATCGAAATAACTTCAGCACGAGTTGCACCATTTTTGTGAAGTAAAATGGTGCCATCGTCAAGTCGAAAATCATCTGGGTGGGCTCCCCCGTCTCCTCCGGTGAGATGAACGCGATTTTGTGTCTATCCTTTGGATCGATCGGTACTTGTAAATAGTTCTGAACCAGGTCCAGTACGATAAACAACTTCCATCCAGCCTACAACGCCACATGGTCATCTATGTTAGGGAGGAGAAAATTCATCCTCATCGTTTGATTGTTGAGTCGTTTAAAATCGACCACCAATGGCGATTCGCCTATATTCTTCTTCACGAGCAACACTGGGCTCGCATACACCGAATTCGTGTCTTTTACCACTCCAAGTTCACGCCATTATCCCACGATTTCGCGGATTTTCATTTTCTCCGCCTCGCTTGCCCGATACGGTCTTGAATACGGAAGTTTTCTTCCCGGATGTTCCTCGATCTCCATATTAAACTGACCGTAACGTCCGATTTCACGGGCGCTCTCCGCCACACCATCAGAGTACGATCCTTATTGCCCAAGTTCATTGCCGGTAAAAGGAACCGAGAGTCGCCTTGAACCGCCGTTATCATTCTCATTTGACCGACCAGTATTTGAAATTCTCCTGCCACTTCGACCGTTACTACTGCGCATTCACCCAATGTTAAATCGCGAAACGGCTCTGCACCGTTTATCGTAAAAAATGTGAGTGTATCGTCTACTCTTTGGTAAACAAAAAATGGTCATTCCGTGTGGATACGACCGACAATCACGTCGCTCGCTTGTACGTCGTTAGGTACTACACGAAATCTGACGTTATCAGCGGTAGCACCGTCCACTTTAATCAACGCTTCGATCCAGCCGGATGACGTCAATATAAATTCCGCCGGTCCAAATGCCTGTAGTTCTATTTCTTGATGATGAATCTCGAGACCGCTCATAATCGCCTTTGTCACTTTGATCGTACACTCTGAGCTACCTGTATCATTGAACGCAGTCATGCTGCAACCGTTAACACGAACCTTCTTCAAGTATTCGGCCACTCCACTTTTCGGTAACCCAAATATTTGATTCACTCAACCTTATCCACTCCTGCGTCCTCGTACTGGTTCCTTACAGTCTCGCAACTGATATCCCGTTTTTTGTATCAATAACAAACCGTTTGTCGCGATTGTAGCACACATAATTACCGTCTTCGTCCTTACGGGGCTCTCACACCGTGTTTTTTTTCCAGGTCACCGGTTTTGCGTTATTCTCACCCTTCTTGGATTTCGACTGATGCTTGCTCACCGACTCACTTGTACATCTTCCTCCGGTATTGTTGACATTTTCGTGTCCTTCGGCCTACCCAATCGTTCTCTCCGCAGACTGTTCATTCTCTCCACACGCCGTATCGTGTAAAAAAATATATTCATCGTTGTGATCCTTCTCCGCCATTCACGCATTCCCCATGTCTCACGACCACAATCCCATCAAGATTTGTTATTTCGTCTCCGCGAACCCCAATTTCATTCCCTCGCCATTAAACTCCTCGATGTTCTTTGTTAAATCGGGCATGACTTGAAACGCCACCCCATCACTGACATCTTGTCCCGGTGCCGTATTTTGTCTCATCGGCGCGACACTTTGTGTTATATTCGCGAACTGTGCGACAACATTTTCTAGCACACGATCGCGACGTTGAGCCTGCTCGTGATTTATTCGATTTTCGATATGTTGGAAAATCAGCTGGCGCACGGCGATCGATATTCGCCGTGCGTCGACCTGTTGCTGCTGGGTAGCGTGCTACGCTCGGCTATGCCGGACATAGCCGAGGCAGTACCTCGCGAACATGCTGCTTGAAGCAAGAGCCTCGCGCTCCCGCGTTTGACTTCGGCATAGCTCTCTGTATCTCACTCTCTCTCACTCCCACGAAAACACTCACAGTCACGAAAAAAAACTTCAAAATATCATTTCAGACGTAAAATTTTCCACTATTTTCGAATCCGGTGTCAAAAATAGGGGTTCCCATTAAAAAAAAACCACTCTGACCTTCAAATAACCTTGACAAGTAGTCTCAAGGTGAAAGCTAGTTACACAGATAGGTGACCCCCATTATCTTGAACAATTTTTGTCTGAACCATTTTTCCGTATCTGTCTTAGGTACAAAGAAATTTGGGTGCATAGATTAAAATGGCCCACCCTGTATATACAGGGTGTCCCAGCTACATACACCTCACTACGACGGGTTGCATACTCCTAGGAGCGCGCCCAAGCGCGCATCGAGCCGGTAATACAGAGCGTGTCAGTATAATCACTCGCGTATCTTTACAAGAGTTTCAGTATAGCGAGTCATCACGCTGTCAACCGCTTCGCATAATAACCCGAAAAAACGTCATATTTATAAAATATTTTAATTTTTAAATGTGTGTTTAAATGCTTGAAGTTTTAAATGTTTATTTGGGCGTTTAAATGTTACAGAACGTTTAAATCTTTAAATATTTTAATGTGTTTAAATTATTGAAGGTTTAAATGTTGAAACGTTGCAGAAATGCAGTACGGGTACGTTCTTTTAGTTGTTCTTTCTATCAAAATTATGAATCGACTGCAAACTGTAGACTGCTATGTTTAAATTCATTACATTAATTATGCAAATTCGAACTTCAAGATTCAATTTAGACTCGTGCGCACGTCGGGATTTTGTGCGTTTCGCCGAAACTGAATTTTAAACATAGCAAACTACAATTTCCAGTCGATTCATAATTTTGATAGATAGAACAACTAAAAGAACGTATCCGTACTGCGTTTCTGCAACGTTTCAACATTTAAACCTTCAATAATTTAAACACATTTAAATATTCAAAGATTTAAACGTTCTGTAACATTTAAACACCCAAATAAACATTAAAATCTTCAAGCATTTAAACACACATTTAAAAATTAAAATATTTTATAAATATGACGTTTTTTCGGGTTATTATGCGAAGCGGTTGACAGCGTGACGACTCGCTGTACTGAAACTCTTGTAAAGATACGCGAGTGATTATACCGTCACGCTCTGTATTACCGGCTCGATGCGCGCTTGGGCGCGCTCCTAGGAGTATGCAACCCGTCGTAATGAGGTGTATGTAGCTGGGACACCCTGTATATATATATACAGGGTGGGCCATATATGTATATATACATATCCCTATATCCCTCTGCTGTCCATTCATCATGTTTCAGATAGCTCAATTGAAACACCGTTGAGAATAATCAGGAAGTCGTACTTTAATCACTCTCAATACATGAACCCTTTTCTTTGGCGTCTGCACAACGCTCCTCTCTTCTCGCCATCTACTCACTCAATCTCCTGTCGGGTCGACAGTGCTGCCACTCCCTCACTCTCCGTTACATAATTTACCTTTTCTTCCTTTCTATCTTCCTTCTCTCACATTCGGACTTGCTAACATTGATTTTACAATAATAGAATGTGTAAATGACTACATACTGTCCGCCACGCGGCGATGGAGTAGGTGGCTCAAATTATTCGACCGATGTTAAGGCATTTTCCAATGACGACCTTTTCAACCTTGGTTCAACCGAACCGTTAGAACCATGCCCTATATTCATCATGTATTATGCCGAGCCCGCAACAAACCTAACATCACTAGAAATAAACTGGAACAACTAGAAAAAATGCTTGGTTATAAAACGCCTTTAGTAAGGTTAGTAATAGTTATCACAGCGTAATTATTTGATAATGTAACGTAAATAAGTGATATGCTGTATTTCTTGCAAAATGATTGTCGTATTTGAATTTATATAATATGTATACTGTCGACACACAATGCTGCTGTTTTCGAAGTGACAAATAATACAAGAAACCCAAAAAGAGAGTAAATATAATTCATCCGCTAATACAGGGTCAAAATAAAAACAATAAAGATAACCGAACTCAAAAAGAAAGGGGGAGATAGCGAAGCAATAATAACAATTAGAAAGGGGGGAGGAATAATATAACAAAATAATAACAATTATTTATAAAACAAGGGGAGCCGCAAGGAACAACGCGGTCTTGAAATAATGATGCACTAACTCGATTTACGCAAAATAATCTCAAATAATAACAAGAAACCATAATTAATCACGTAATCTCGACATAGCAATGCCTAATACGCCTCGTAATGTCAAGGGAATAACGCAAAATAATATCTCAATAACAATGCCAAAATAATTCCAAAAGAACAACGCAAAATAATAACTCAAATAACATTAAATGATAACAAAATGATAGAAAGAAGCTAGACTGGAATGTAAGAATTATGAATTTATGCGACAATCCCGACCAATTGTTAAGATGAAATTTTTTTGGCGAATCACAACTCCGGGTGTAAGTCAGCGCCTCCTGGATTCCTGCGTTATCGATCTTTTGGTAGAAAGGAATCCAGGATTATTGTAATGCGTATATTACATGCGCATCAACGGGAAAAGCTGCTGCTGCCATCGACGGTACCACAGTTCACATAGCTTTGAAAATATCACTCTCAAAATTGTTACCATTATCAATTGAAGTTGTACAACAATTTCGAGCTTTATTCAAGTACGTCACAGTCCTCATTATTGATTAAATAAGTATGATTAGCGCTGAACTCGTATCTCATATCGATGCTCGCTTAAAGCAAATAACGGGAAAATATGAACCGAATTTTGGAGGACTTGACGTAACTTTGATTGGAAACCTGAGACAATTACCAACAGTACGAGCAACGCCAATTTTCAAGCAAATAAAACAAAGGATTTCAAGACCAACTTTATGACGCGAGCTGAAATTTTTTGAATTAAATAAAGTGATGAGACAATCAAATCGAACGTTTTCCGAGATATTGACAAAAATTGGTAATGGTTTGCGGTTGGAGGCAAATGAATTACAGTTAATCGAGTCACGATTTTTCACCAAAGAAGACGCCAATAGATTATGCCCTGACGGGATTAGGTCATTCCTAGCAAACAAGTCGGTGAATGAGTAGAATTTATCGATTCTTAAATCGGCTGAAAATAAAATCACCTCTGTCGCTAATAATATCTTTGTTGGCTGTAGAAATGTAGAACAACAGACGAGCTGCCGATAAAAATTACATAAAATGTCAGTGATCGACACAGGTGGTCTCCTCTAGGAAATTATTTTGGTTCTGAATAAATCTTACATGCTGAAAACGAACGTAGATATTGCTGATGGATTGGCAAATGGACAAATGCGGGTATTAATTCACATTGAATGAAAAATTGAAAAAGATAGTGAGTGCTTATGGACAAGAAAACAATCTCAGTCGAACAGCAGTGCCGATGGTCAGACGAACCACGACAGTTTATATGAATAATAATGAAACGATTGCGGCTAAAAGAAGGCACCTTCCCATTATTTCATATTGTGCTGTCACAATACACAAATCGCAACTAGAGACGTTTGATGAAATTATCTACGTATACGATAAATCTCACTCACAACAGTTGTTATACGTGGCGCTATCGAGAGTCACGAGTATTGAGGGACTGTATATTGTCACACCTCGAGATGATCCAATTTTTTATCATGGAAGAAGAGCATCAATATCAACAGCAGATTTACAGGCAGAATTCCGAAGACAGAGTCTCAACAAATTTCAAACAGTGGGACAACAAGTACTAGACTTCATATCTAACAAAAAAAGAATTTCGGTATTTTCTCCTGTTGGATAATCAGCTGGCGCACGGCGATCGATATTCGCCGTGCGTCGACCTGTTGCTGTGCTCAAGCACACGTCGTTCGGTTGAGCCGAAGATAGCCGAGGCAGGGCTTCGCGAAGCCGAGGATGTGCCTCGTTGGCACGCCGCGTCGAGCGAGAGGATGTCTCTCTCGCTTGACTTCGGTTTCGCTCACCGGCTATCTCGCTCAACTGACTTCAGCGCTCAACGTTAAATTCATATTCCGCAGCCATATTGAAAAATTCAGTGACTTTTGCGACGACATCGAGGAACGGCGCACCATCATCTTCGACTTTTCTCGTTGGCTTTTCGCTCAGGACGCGCTCATCATGCTCACCAGGACTCAAAACTCAGGTAAGAGTACACCGTTACAATTTAACGTAATTCAATGACGGTGAGGAGTGAACTACACATCGGTACATCCTCATAAAGGTCTCACACTGTGGCGTGCTCTGCAGCGCGGGCTGCACCACGTTTTCACTCAATTATTAGCATGCTCGATTAATATAATTGTGTGTGTTTTTACCAATTCACTGCACTTTCCCCCAATTAAACTTGCTGGGAGAGTGTTGTGAATTCAGTCAAATCATTTGTGCATCCTCAAGCTCACACTTCTGTGCTCTGCAGCGTAGACCGCATCACAGCCTGTCATAATAGAATTCCAAGTAATTGTCAGAATTGCATGTGCTAGCACACACTCTCTTTAAATTCTATTTCACCATCACATTGAGTATTTGCTGACAGGCAGTAAATTTGTCTACGCACTCATACATCTCACTGCGTTGTATGCTCCGCAGCACTGACTGCGGTGCGCACATCACTCTCAGTACTCACAGCACACAATTAATATAATTGTGTGCTGGTTCTCAGCTCATGCACTCAAATGCAGTTCAATTAATCAAATTCATTTTTATTATTCTTGGAATTTTGGTGCATTTATTTATATTATTTTGTACTTTTTCTAAATTTGGTCTTTCATTTATCTATTCTCACTTCAGTGTTTTATTCAAAATTATATGATTTGTTTGTAGTTAAGCGGAAGGTGCAATAAACCACTTTCTCCAAATTCCATCTACTAGTCTGGTTTTATTTCACCCTGTCGTGAGTGAAGACTCATCTTCTTTCCAATATATTCACAGGTTCAAGATCTGTCAAACAACACCATCAGACGGATTTCTCAAACATTTGGTCCTTCGAGCCGGATCTTCGACTCAAGCATACAGGGTAGAACCAGGGTTTAACTACCTTCCGCTCGCATCTCTTGACTCATCTTGACGTGGGATTCTGCAGATATTCCTCGTAGTCTTACCTCATCAACTCATCCTGGTACTCGTCAGCCAAGCAGTTTGTGTCAGATGGAACGGCACCGGGCACCATCACCAAACGAACGAGTACCACCAGCTAACCTCGTCGGAGGACAATCCGACAGCTCAACGAGCTCTAGCACTCACAGCAGAGCCCTCCAGCCTAGCTCTGCAGTATAACCGCTACACGTTGATCGACTCGTCGCAGTACTACATTTACATCTTGGGGTATCGTACAGCTCTGCGGAGTTTTATTTTGCTTCTTTCTGTATGTTAGCATTAACAGTGCTCAAATGTGTATCGGCTATTTGCAAAGATGTAGAGTTTGCACATATTAAGAGTGATAAATCTAAGCGACAATGATTTGACCAAATTTTTGATGGAAAATTTCTGGCAGTTCGCAACCCGGTTAGAGTCAGCGCCACCTAAGATCCCTGTGTTATCGATCTCAGAAAGATCTTTAACAATCGAATCATTAATTATTTTTGTCAACTCTGATTGCCTCACTCATTCATTAAGAATTAATGAGGCAACCAGAACTGACGATTTTTTACTTTTTAAAGAAATCGTGAAAAAATATTGCCACAGCCCGGGTTCGAACCGGGAACTCCAGAATTCTAGCCTGGTACGTTACCAATTACGCCACCGCGGCTCTAGCAACATCAATTCACGATCTCTATTTTAATGTCAATTAATACACCTTTGTTATTTTATTATACGCGGTCATATGTTTCTTAAGAGTGATAAATCTAAGCGACAATGATTTGACCAAATTTTTGATGGAAAATTTCTGGCAGTTCGCAACCCGGTTAGAGTCAGCGCCACCTAAGATCCCTGTGTTATCGATCTCAGAAAGATCTTTAACAATCGAATCATTAATTATTTTTGTCAACTCTGATTGCCTCACTCATTCATTAAGAATTAATGAGTTGACAAAAATAATTAATGATTCGATTGTTAAAGATCTTTCTGAGATCGATAACACAGGGATCTTAGGTGGCGCTGACTCTAACCGGGTTGCGAACTGCCAGAAATTTTCCATCAAAAATTTGGTCAAATCATTGTCGCTTAGATTTATCACTCTTAAGAAACATATGACCGCGTATAATAAAATAACAAAGGTGTATTAATTGACATTAAAATAGAGATCGTGAATTGATGTTGCTAGAGCCGCGGTGGCGTAATTGGTAACGTACCAGGCTAGAATTCTGGAGTTCCCGGTTCGAACCCGGGCTGTGGCAATATTTTTTCACGATTTCTTTAAAAAGTAAAAAATCGTCAGTTCTGGTTGCCTCATTAATTCTTAATGAATGAGTGAGGCAATCAGAGTTGACAAAAATAATTAATGATTCGATTGTTAAAGATCTTTCTGAGATCGATAACACAGGGATCTTAGGTGGCGCTGACTCTAACCGGGTTGCGAACTGCCAGAAATTTTCCATCAAAAATTTGGTCAAATCATTGTCGCTTAGATTTATCACTCTTAAGAAACATATGACCGCGTATAATAAAATAACAAAGATTTGCACATATTAATTAGTGCACTCTCTCGTAGTATCATAGCAGACAGAGGCAAGCGAGCTCAGGTCGGTGACGGAGTCGAGTGAGCTTCTGGTAAGAAGCTCCTGGTGTCACAGCCTACGCAATCAACTCCTCGCTCACCAGTGAATCGTCCACCAAACCTGGTGACTTCCGCTTATTGGCCTGATCGACAGTGTATTTCGCGCCTGTCGTATTCTTGGATCGTCTCCTCGTGTAACATGATCGTTACGCCACTCTAACGCAATCAACCAGCTCTACGCGGTCATCGTCAGCGAATCTTGCCCTGGCAAAGGTTGGCATTTACCAATAAAATGTGCACTATGCGACAGCAAGCTCCGACATTGTTCAATCACACAATACACAGTTGTCAACACACTAGGGTGTTGACGCAGTCGTTCTCTCATCGATTCAACTCACAAACACATGCGCAACCTTATTAGCAACTGCACTCACACATTTACACATCGGCATTGACTCACCAGGCACGACTTCACGTCGATCCTGGATCGGAATTGACAATTATTACGGAAGAACTCTTCCATAAACTCAACACCACACACAAGCACTCATCAATTTCGATCACAGGGATCGGTGAAAGGCACTCGACGCAGACACATGGCTCGGTTCAACTCACACTGTGTTTACATAATCCAGGGAGAAAGTCACGGTACTGGCTCACATTCTCAACACGGTTACTACTCACTTGCCATCTTTTGAGTCACCAGCTCGTACATGGCCTCACATAGTGAAGCTGAAGCTGGCGGACCCGGACTTTCTCACACCACAACCGATCGATATCATGGTTGGAGCAGATATTTATGGACTGGTTATCAAACCCAATATTCTCAAGGGCACATCATCTGCGCCTGTTGCACAATTATCGATATTCGGGTGGCTCATCATTGGACCAATTAACTCATGTCAATCTGACGCACTCACTGTTCTTCATGCTGCCATGCAACATGATGATCAGAAATTACAGAACGTGCTAACGAAATTTTGGATTCACGAAGAGCCACCAAAGGACACAGTTGATCAACTCACACCAGAGGTGCAGGCATGCGAGGACCAGTTTTGCAACACGCATCAGTGTGTTACTACAGGCCGATACATCATTCAGCTTTCTCTCACATTTTTGGCTGTAAACCTGGAAACTCAGACTCAAACGCACATTGGTGTCTGCAACACACTTTACGGAAAATCTCAAAAAATGCTGAATATGGTCAGCTCTATACACAGTTCATGGACGAATATGAGCAACTCGGTCACATGGTGAAGGCTTCGAAATCATCTACAAGTGAAATTCAATACTATCTGCCTCACCACGGTGTGCTGAGACCAGACAGCATTTCCACCAAATTAAGGGTGGTATTCAATGGTTCTAGCTCAACATCTTCTGGAAAGTCTCTGAATGACATCATGCACACTGGACCTAATTTGTTACTCAATATTTTGGACGTTCTCATGTGGATCCGGCCACATAGACACATCTTTGCCTCTGACATTACAAAAATGTATCATCAGATCCGCGTTCATCATGAGGATTGGAATCTTCAAAGGATTTTATGGAAAGATGATCAACTTAACCCTGTGCCGTATAAATTAACAACCGTGACACATGGTACAACAGCATTAACAGGCGGGTTCAACTCATCAACTTATTGAAATAGCTCAGCAACTCAAGGACTTGTGCATGGTGGGCGGTTTTCCACTCGCCAAGTAACACTCGTCGGACCTCAAGGTACTTGCTAATATCTCATCATCACCGTCAAGCTCAGTTATCTCAACGGACGACTGCGAGACAAAATTCTTGGCTTGACTTGGCTTCCTCATGAAGACAAGTTCACATTCTCATCACGGTTCAACTCAACTCAGGAAATTTTCACCAAACGCCTCGTTCTTTCCGAGGTGGCTCAACCCTTTGATCCACTTGGTTTCGTCTCATCAGTTGTGATAAGAGCCAGGAGACTCTTGTAAGAGCCTTGGCGTCACAAGCTCAACTGGGATGGTCCACTGCCATCCCAGGTCACAAGCTCAACTGGGATGGTCCACTGCCATCCCAGGTCTCAACACGAAGAATTGCAATCAGAGAAAATCTCACTTATCCGGCCGGAATCTCAATTCCTCGGTGGTTCAACACATGGAGCAACTCAACAGTGGAATTGCATGGTTTCTCTGATGCATCTCAATTAGCCATGGCAGCAGTGATCTACATCACTGTCGACTCAATGTCCACAGGAAAGGTGGCTTCACTTATCTGCTCAAAAACACGCGTGGCACCACTCAAGAAGCTCACCATACCACGGCTTGAACTGACAGCGGCACTGTTACTCGCAAAATTGGTTGCATACGTTCAAGCCACGCTCAAGGTCAAGGTCTCATCTATTCACCTGTGGACGGACTCATCGGTAACTCTCACCTGGATCAAAGCACACCCTGCTCGGTGGAAAGACTATGTCCGAAACCGAGTATCACAGATACAAGAACTCACACCTACTGCTCATTGGCGTCATGTCGCAGGCACAAGCAATCCTGCAGATTGTGCATCACGAGGTATCTCAACAGCTCAATTGGCCTCTCATCAGTTGTGGTGGTCGGGTCCACCGTGGATGGTGAAACCGATTGAATTTTGGCCGAAAGCCTCAACTGATTCTGAGGATTTGTACAATATGGAAGCCAGGCCGGGGTTAGCTCTGCTCGCGGCGACTGTGACGCCAGAGTACCATTGGGAACTCATTTATCGCTGTTCCTCACTCACAAAATTGTGTCGTCTCACCTCGTTTTGCGTCAGAGTAGTGGCCAGAATGAGGAAGAGGTTAGAAACGGCAGGAAATGCTCCTCTCACAGCAGAAGAGATAGCTGAAGCAAATGGTTTTTGGACACGAGCTACACAAGCCGTGTTTTTCAAACACGAGTTACAAGTACTGCAGTCAGGCTCTTCTCTTCCTTCCTCTCACCCCTTCAGTCGACTAACAGCATTCATTGACCAAGAGGGTGTACTCAGAGTAGGAGGTCGCCTTGCTCAATCAGCACTCACATATGAAGGAAGACATCCTGCCATTCTACCTCGTCACTCTCGATTCTCAACTCTCATCATTGATCAGGCTCACGTGCGGACACTGCACGGAGGCACTCAGCTCACATTAGCCCAAATAAGGCTAACACATTGGATCGTCGGCGGAAGAGCCCCTGTAAAATCTCACATTTTACATTGCGTCGTGTGTGCTCGGCAAAGGGGAGTTCGGGCTCAACAATTGATGGGTCAGCTTCCTCTAGCACGAGTCACTCCAACACGCGCATTCGCTCACACAGGAGTTGATTACGCCGGCCCTCTCACACTCACAACTTGGAAGGGGCGAGGAAGTAAAACACACAAAGGCTGGATCTGTGTTTTTGTGTGCCTCACCACTTCAGCTTTACATCTCGAAGTCGTTAGTGACTACTCAGCTGATGGCTTCCTCTCAGTGTTCAGGCGTTTCTCAGCTGGGCATGGCATTCGTCACACGCTATATTCTGACTGTGGCACAAATTTCATTGGTGCTCGTAAATCAATACGTCAGATGTTCAGGAAGGCCTCTCAAGAACATCAAATCATTGCTTCTTTTCTCGCAAATCAGCGAATTGCGTGGAGGTTCAATCCGCCTGCGGCACCACACATGGGTGGAAAATGGGAAGCAGCTGTGAAATCTGTTAAATTCCATCTGCGGCGAACGGTGGGTGGTACAGCACTCACGTTCGAAGAACTCGCAACGCTGCTGGCCCAGATCGAGGCCATACTCAACTCAAGACCTCTGGAACCACTCAGCGATGATCCTGATGACGCATCAGCACTCACGCCTGGACACTTTCTCATCGGTGAAGCTCATACCACCGTCCCAGAGCCAACGCTAGAGGATTTATCACTTTCATGGCTCTCAAGGTGGCAATTGTTGCAGCAAAAGGTACAACAATTTTGGCGACAATGGTCCGCTCATTATATACAGCGGCAGCAGTCCATATCAAAGTAGCATCACCCTAATAATAACATAAAGGTTGGTTCTTTGGTTCTGCTCACGGATAAGCGCTTTCCACCGTGCAAGTGGCTACTTGCACGAGTCACGGCGTTGCATCGGGCAAAGACGGGCTCACCAGGGTGGTGACACTTCGAACTGCTACGACCACGCTCACCAGGCCAATCTCAAAACTGGCTGTGCTGCCTGTTTCTTCTGACTAACAAAACCATAACTAATCATCAACCCCGTTGCTGATGGCGGGCGGAAATGTTGGATAATCAGCTGGCGCACGGCGATCGATATTCGCCGTGCGTCGACCTGTTGCTGTGCTCAAGCACACGTCGTTCGGTTGAGCCGAAGATAGCCGAGGCAGGGCTTCGCGAAGCCGAGGATGTGCCTCGTTGGCACGCCGCGTCGAGCGAGAGGATGTCTCTCTCGCTTGACTTCGGTTTCGCTCACCGGCTATCTCGCTCAACTGACTTCAGCGCTCAACGTTAAATTCATATTCCGCAGCCATATTGAAAAATTCAGTGACTTTTGCGACGACATCGAGGAACGGCGCACCATCATCTTCGACTTTTCTCGTTGGCTTTTCGCTCAGGACGCGCTCATCATGCTCACCAGGACTCAAAACTCAGGTAAGAGTACACCGTTACAATTTAACGTAATTCAATGACGGTGAGGAGTGAACTACACATCGGTACATCCTCATAAAGGTCTCACACTGTGGCGTGCTCTGCAGCGCGGGCTGCACCACGTTTTCACTTAATTATTAGCATGCTCGATTAATATAATTGTGTGTGTTTTTACCAATTCACTGCACTTTCCCCCAATTAAACTTGCTGGGAGAGTGTTGTGAATTCAGTCAAATCATTTGTGCATCCTCAAGCTCACACTTCTGTGCTCTGCAGCGTAGACCGCATCACAGCCTGTCATAATAGAATTCCAAGTAATTGTCAGAATTGCATGTGCTAACACACACTCTCTTTAAATTCTATTTCACCATCACATTGAGTATTTGCTGACAGGCAGTAAATTTGTCTACGCACTCATACATCTCACTGCGTTGTATGCTCCGCAGCACTGACTGCGGTGCGCACATCACTCTCAGTACTCACAGCACACAATTAATATAATTGTGTGCTGGTTCTCAGCTCATGCACTCAAATGCAGTTCAATTAATCAAATTCATTTTTATTATTCTTGGAATTTTGGTGCATTTATTTATATTATTTTGTACTTTTTCTAAATTTGGTCTTTCATTTATCTATTCTCACTTCAGTGTTTTATTCAAAATTATATGATTTATTTGTAGTTAAGCGGAAGGTGCAATAAACCACTTTCTCCAAATTCCATCTACTAGTCTGGTTTTATTTCACCCTGTCGTGAGTGAAGACTCATCTTCTTTCCAATATATTCACAGGTTCAAGATCTGTCAAACAACACCATCAGACGGATTTCTCAAACATCTCCCAATTGCCAAAGTATACAAATACACGCACCAGATTTACAAGATGAAGTTGCAATAAATTCAACATTATTGGTGCTGAGTGAAACTTGGTTGAAACAAGGTGAAAATGTGGTTGCGCCGAGTTTCGATTGTGTCACCACATTTAAAAAAGAAAAATAGAAAGCCGCTGGTGTAGCTATTTACCAAAATACAGCTGATAATTCAATCACTCTCACTCCACATTGAACTACATCTCTTCGACAAATGAATGGAATAGATGCGAATTTGTATGATATTTTAGCTATCATAAGCCAATTGTCACTATGATAGACACTGATAATT
Organism: Cylloceria caligata; assembly: GCA_963942595.1. Lineage (NCBI taxonomy): Eukaryota > Metazoa > Arthropoda > Insecta > Hymenoptera > Ichneumonidae > Cylloceria > Cylloceria caligata. The sequence goes on from OZ012709.1 coordinate 10,165,871, forward strand.
CTACGGTTACATATTCATAAAAAATAAGCAACTAATTACCATAATTGATTTACGATTTTGTCAAACTGAATAAAGAATTTCTTGTAAAATAAATTTGAAAACATTAATCTTGAATTGGTTTTTCATTTTATATCATGCCCGCATCATTACTGTTACGAATTATTATTTCTTCTTGAGTAAAAAAATACTAATAATTTATCTCTATTTACAACTAATCGGCAAGAAGTTTTACTTCTATCGTGCGTGGACTCCACGCACCCTTTTTTTTTTAATTTTCGAAAGCAATCTATTGCCGCACTAACTATCGTAAATTTTCACCGATCGAACCGAAACTGGACTTACAAATTGCCTTGGGAACGGCGATGCTTGGTCTTGAATTTCGTGAGAAACGATTGAGGGTTTTAATTTTGATGAAATTTGCATTTTCACTTAATGTTCAATTTTATTACAAATTTTAGCACCACTTCCTCTATGAGGAAGCCAGAATTGAGATAGTCATTACCCGTAAAGCAGATTCTGCGGATTGCCGAAAATGATGAGAAACCAATGCGCAAATTAAAATATTGCACGCCTTTTTTTGTTTCAATAATCAATTCAAAAAATTAAACCATACGTCAGTAAATCCGGGATGTTGTTGAAAAATGGTCTTTTTAACAGAGGAGTTTTAAGAATTTCATGAAATTTTTCATACAGAACCCCAATTTTTTATAGATAGAACTATAAAATAAAACCCGCCTTAGAACACTCGACCATCACTTCGCTATTTATAATAATTTCAAAAGTAGCTGACACGATATGAGCCCGGCTTGTTTCAACCATCTGCTTGCAAATGATTATATTTTCGTTATATTTCCTATTATTTCATTTCTTCCGAACATTGGAAGCCCGTGAGTGCGAGCGAGACGCGCGATAGCATATACCCCATCATAGCATATGAAGAGGCGGAGCTATTCATGTAGCTGTGTATTCGTGCACACTGATACTGGCAGCGCACGCAGTAGTTTGCATGATCACTAACAGATCACCTCAGAGAATCGTAACAAATACTACCATGAGGCCTACACTTCCATGTAATATATCTTCTTTGGTCGTGTCGTTTTATGAGCTCGGACTCGGGGTACGCAGGCAATTACAGAGTTGCAGTTCGCCGTGAAAATGAACAGACGTCGTAATACACATACATACGGTTGAAGAAAAATACTCGTTATGCCCGAATACGATTGTCGTACGATTACTTATGCTAGTAGATTTTTTTCATTTCACGATACATCTAAGCAGGCGCCTGAGCATAGGAGTCTTGTTTAAGAGCCGGAGTCCTGGGTTACAGTTCGCCTGCGGATATACGAACAGACTTAATGAAAAAGAAGCGTGGGAGCTGTCCTGGCTTTCTCGTCGGGCGGTATTCTAGCGGCGGCAGCAGCAGCAGTAGTAGTCTAGTAGTGTGGTGGCCGCACACCAGTACGTTAGATAACGTTGCCGGTTGTCGGTCGCTATTTAAACGCTAGCCGGCTGTCATTACTACTAAGTCGAGAAAGTAGATAGGTACGTGCGAGCCATTGCTTATTCCGTTATCAGGGATCAGCCCTAATCTCTTAAAATATATTTAAATATTCATCCCCTCGTACCTCCTTGCACAAGACTCTTTAAACATCCACTACCACCCTCGCCGCAGCTCGGTAATTTTTATTTGTCACTACACCTGCACCTAACCCTCGTACGCTTTTACTGTGATCCGCATCAAACAGCAAGCTAATAATCGCAGATTTATGCACACGCACAGATGAAATCGCCAAATATCTATCGCTCATCGTTGTTTTGGGTGTGTGTTTATATGTGTACTTGAGTCGATTTGCCTTTCTCTTTGTGAATAGTTTACGTACCTACGAGGCTATGTGTCAAGAGCATCGTCACGAGGCGATGGGCCTCGCCGACCCCGCCTTTGCCAGACAAAAAGCGCGGTTTGCCTCTTATAACACATGGTTCACCGAATGCTTTGTTCTTCCTTTACATGTCTAACTATACTTATCGTTTAATCGTTAAGTTAGCTTATTTATGGATCGTTGTCCAGAATGCGATGTCAAATACGCTCTTGTGATTAATCGTCTAATGGTATCCTGCCAAAAGCGTTTATGTACATAGGGTATGGTAGGGTGTGAGGATTCGTTATTATGGGTCGTTAGCCTGATGCACCCGCGAAATTCGCCGTGAGCGTAATTGCCAATTTTTAACACGCATTTCACGAGTACAACCACAAAGAAATGATTATTGTTTACAATTTCTAAAAAAAAACTGAACTTTTCGATTCAACCAAATAGTCGAGATTATCTCGTATGCGGTTTTTTCGCAGTGCGATCGAGGTGATGATGATTAAGAAATTGATAGTAGTCTGAATGAGGGGTCAGGGTTGTCTGGTTGAGCACTAAGATTTAAGTGGGCTTGATGTACTATTTAGTTTCGCAGATAATTCAATCAGCAGTAGCGCGCAACGTACATTTTAGATTGTGTAAAAAAAATGTTGGGCATTAATTTTTGGTTTAATATGTATGTACTACAAATTGGCGCAGATCGCCAATTGTGTTATCTAACTTGTACTCGTAGTAGCTCAGTCGGTATAACGCATTATCTTTATGTGTTAAGGCGAGGCGAAATCTCCAACTTACACAGATGTACTGCTTCTCTTTCACTCCGCCGTGAGCGCCATACTAGTTCTATCTCTTTCGCACTCATAGGTGAAGTACAGAGGTTTCGCCTCGCCTTAAGAGGTGGTTGAAGATGATTCAAACAACGTTTTTAATTGTTAATTCAACTAAAACGTAACAACTTTTTCTGCCGTAATACGTACAATTTACAACGCCAAACTTTTTATACTTGCACTTGGATACTGTTTACGATGATTTGTTACAACTTGCAACGGGTATCGCTTCCGGCTTTCATATGGTTAAATTATTATTATAATCTTCTATAAGTATGACCGCTCTTGAAGAAATCGAGATTTTTATCTTAGAGTGCTCAAAATGTGTGTGTCAGACTTGCAAAAGTGAAACCTGTATACCTTAAGAGCGGCTGTATCATGCAAGCTAAAACGTATTATGCAAGTAAAGTCGTTGTTCTCATTTGTGTGTTATAATTGACGCTTTAATTGCAGCACATGTTAAGATCTTATTAGATTTTTAATTTTTCAAAAAATGTGTGTTAACGCTCTAACTCGCGAAAATATCGAACTAAAGCAATCGTCTGGAACTATGTACAGAAATGGACTAAACCCAAACAATATTCGGGATAGAATTTGGTGAGAGTAGGGGTCTAGATTTCGTGATTACTTAAATTTGTATAATTTTAATAAGAATTATTATTATGACAATTTTCGATGCCAAATGCCATAATTGATTCTACCGCCTCCTTCGGTGGCCTCTACTATTTTTTAAGATGGAACTCAAAGTTGTAAACAATATGGGAAAACTGTCCCTTCAAATGTAAAAAAAAAGTATGGTAGTATTTTTTTGGTCCGTAATAACAAAGATTCCTCTACGAGAAAAATAAAATTGATCAACGTATTTTCTTATAGTTCTCTATGAGTGTATAAATTAAATAATATAAAAATCAGTTGAGCGTCATGCGTCCATGCCTTCCTTATGCGACAAACCCTAACTGTTTTTATCGATGGATTGAGAAAAAAAAGAAAGAAAATATCGATATAACCACATACATATGTAGTTATCTGTTTCTTACCACTGATCAGCTAATGTTGCGCGGACAATGTATTTTTTAAAATAAAAATCGGACTCCGATAACTGACATCACCTTGAATTTAGAGTTTCACAACCGGTTGAACTGTTTGAAATAATGTGAAATTTATATATGTAATACGGGGAAACACATGGTTCGAGATTCTGGAAACAAGTGGTCGTTTTGTAATACAAATATTGTACAGATGGTCGGACATCGCTAATTTGAATTAAATGATTTGAATTGCAATAAAATAACTAAATCATGTGGATTATATAGAACATGGAATTTATTAAAACAGGGATGCACAGTAGAACCGTGCACATTGCTTCCTTACAAAGTTACCTCCATGAGAAAGTATGTTAATCAATTTTGGTTTCCATATAGATGAAGCTGTATGGAAAATGAAAAATAATGAGGTAGCCATGTGCAAGGTTCTTCTTTGAATCCTTGTTTAAACATTTTTTTTCCACAATGAGTGACAAATATCCTTGAATACTATCACATATGTGTCCGAAGTGTTATAGCGTTTTCCACTGGTAAAACTGAATGCACGTTTTAACATGCAAAGATGTAGAAAATACATGTCCTGAGTGTATACTTATCTCACTTGCTCTCATTCAGAAAACTGGACACGGTACACGCTCGGTGCACCAGTGGAAAGCGTCATCAGCTTGTTTTGTCAAATGTTTCGAAAGTAGAAACAGTTGAAACTTTCAAAATTCAAATTGTTATCAGATCCGACTCCGTCTACCGATCTTCGCAAATTGAATATGTAGCACTGCCGAATATTAATTTGGTGCTGTAGAAAATTTAAGTTTAAATAATCAAAGTTGACGTGAGTTAGAACGACATCAATTCTTCAAAAAACTCGAAATCCTATACAATTCAAACCTCTATAGATTCGGCTTCAATTCACTATCGATCGTTCTTTAACATTATTTTATTTGTGAATAACTATTAACCTGTAAAGTCTGTACAGGTTTTCAATTATTACGTAAATTGTAACAAACAAAGAAGCGTAACTGCTCTACTGACGTGTTATTCCAGCTCGATCGATAAAGCCGTTCGTAAGAAATGGAGATTTGAATTTTACAGGTCTGTTAAATAAAATTTACAACTTCACAAGCTGTTACACGCACACACACACCCAGACAATTTGTCAAAACCACTTTTTTCGATGTTTTGGACCATTCTGAGTATCCTAACATCAAAATCTCGACTTTTTTTCATACGAAAGCATAGTCGGCTGCGAGGAAGCAAAAAACCAGTAAATCGACATCAATAAAAAAGAAGAATTTCATAATTATAATATGTAATTTGTAATATATATAATTTACTTATAAGATATAATAGTCAAATTATTAATTGATAATTATTGACATTACATTATAAGTTCGTAATCAGTAATAAAATACTGCATATGACAATTGAGTGTAACGACGAAAAATGGTTTAATATCGTGAACCAATTCACAGGAATCGAGGTAAAGCTGATTGATTAATATGGCAGCTAACAACAGAGAGAACGCAGCGCTTCCTCGAGGGGAGGATTTCAAATGGTTAGGAGAATTACCGGCGGGCGGAGCGCTGACTAAATATAGAGCCCTCGCATCTTTCTCCTGGAAAAATCTGCGAATCGTGTTGGAAGATTCTGATAAACTTCGCTTTAAGGTCGAGGAAGTTCGAATACACTTCAGTATTAAAATGCAGGCAATGTAAACTATATTTGTTAAAATTTGCAGATCGAGGTATGGAAAGCGATGGAAGCTGATCCAGAATATCATCCGATTCACAATTTTACTCCGAGTACCGACGAGCAGAAGCGAAGAGCGGCACGACAGCTCGCGAGGCTTGATCATTTAAAACTTTTGCCAGCTAATGTTAATCAGCTCAGTTACAAAAAGAAGGTAAGTTCGAGAAACCCACAGCATGCTTTTCTCGATATTAAAAAAAAAAGTTCTATTCTTCTTTTAGACTAAAATACATGTTGTTTATTCAGACAGGTCTTCTAATGACTCTGAACGAAGCAACGGCCATAATCAGTCCCTCTTTATCCGTGAAAATCGCTCTTGGAGTTTATCTATTTGGCAACACGATTCTAAGCTTGGGAACCGAACGGCATCTTCCAATATTTCACGCAGTCTGGAGCAAGCAGATGCTTGGCTGTTTTGCTCTTACAGAGGTCGGTCATGGTAGTAATACTAAAATGATGAAAACAACAGCAACCTACGATCCGAGTACGCAGCAATTTGTTCTTCACACACCGGACTTCCAAGCGGCGAAATGTTGGATCGGCAATTTAGGTAAATTATGCAGCGTCCTATTGGTCTTCAACATTTCGATAGAAAACGTTTTCAAACCATTAAAATATGAACCAAAAATACGATAGGCAATCGCACTTTTGACTCTATCGTACTATAGTATTCTATCGGACTTATTAAACAGAGTTCATCTATCAAATAATCGGTGCAAAATAGTGAAAAATAGAGAAAATTCGTGGAAATACGTGTTGTATTTTTTTTTTTTTTAAGGAAAAACATGCACAGTCGCGATAGTATTCGCTCAGCTAATAACTCTCGGGGAAAGTCATGGTCTCAATGCGTTCATTGTACCAATCCGAGACACAAAAACCTACCTTCCCTTCCCTGGAATAACCGTAGGTGATATCGGTGACAAAATGGGCCTCAACGGAATTGACAACGGGTGAGTCAGAAGAATCACTTTCATCATGATTTATTTTTTAATGAAAACTTTTTTGTACCGTTTTAGATTCATTATGTTCGATAACTATAGAATACCCAAGACAAACTTATTGAATAGAACTGGCGACGTTACATTGGAAGGAGAGTACGAAAGTTCTTTCTCGGATCCTCAGAGAATTCTTGGTAATTAAAAAATGCATCTATGATTAAGTATACTCGTCAATAAATTAAAGAACGAAAAATACGAGTAAAATCTAAATTGGTGTCGTTGACTAGGTGCTGTCTTGGAAAACCTGTCTGCAGGACGGATGGGTATTTGCCAGGAAGCAACGAATACACTTGGCGCGGCTGTCGTGATAGCGACGAGATACGCAGCAGTGCGAACCCAATTCGTGTCGTGCCTTTCGAGCAGCGACCCAGTCGAGACGCCGATAATCGAGTACGAGCTTCACGTACGTTTACCGTGTTTAAATATTCACCGGCCTCTTCATTCCCGAATTACGTTACAATAATATAAACGTTTCATTTTTGTCGCAGCAATGGAGATTATTTCCTTATTTAGCTGCCGCCTGCGTTATCAGAATTTTCATGTCTGAGTTCACGCAGGTATATTTGGAGAATGTAGAAAAGTCTATGGAAGGCGGAAACATTCCAGATCTCGTGAGTATAGCCTGATATACGGTACATGCGTGTGTGAATAAGTGTGTGCGTGTGAGAAAGAGAGAAAGAAAAAAATCTTCACATTTATCCACAGATTCCTGTATAATTCTTCGATTTTCAGAGTCAAATTGTGTCCGAAATACACGCCATCGTATCTGCAATAAAACCTCTGATAACGTGGACCTGCAAAGAAGCCGTTACAGAATGCAGGGAGGCATGTGGCGGTCACGGCTATCACAAAGGTTTTTTTTGATAACTCTGTCATTCATTTATCTGTCAAAACATAAGTCTTCTACGGTATCAAAGCAATAAGGGAGATGTTGGCCGTTCGTTAAAGTAATGGTTGATTTATAAATGTAAAATTGCTGAATTATGATCCGATAGTCGAAATTAATTGAATCAATAATTAAACAGCAGCAAATCTGGGAGACCTCGGCGTAAACCACGAACCTACTGTCACCTACGAGGGTGATAACAACGTTCTCGTTCAGCAGACCAGCAATTGGATATTACGTCAATGGACCGACGTACAAGCTGGATCGACTATCGGAAGTCCTCTGGCGTCAGTAACGTTCCTTCTCAATGGTCCAGCAATCCTCAAAAAGAGATTCACCGTTACGAATATCGAGGATGTCATGTCTCTCGATTGTAAGTTGGATCCCTTTCCGCGTCTCCGTCTCTAAGTTTACCAAATGATAACAGCACCTTTTCAAAAGTCGTCAGAGAAACCTATGAATGGCTCATCACATGGCTGGTTGTCGAAACACAAAGAAAATTCGACGATGGAGTTGCCATTGGCCTTGACCACTTCGCGGCTCGTAGCAAAGCCCAAGTATACCGCGCCGCGCATCTCTCCAGAGCTTACTCAGAGGTAAAATTGTTCAACATTTTTTTTATTGTTTGCTCGCTTTATTCATAAAACGTCCTTCCTTCCCGTTTACTTTACTTTCAGATGATCATTATCAAATATTGTACGGTAAGATTGGAGAATTTTAATTGGCAAGACCCGGAAACCCATAGCCTCAAGCTCGTACTAGAGAGGCTACTTATACTGTATTCATTGTCTTGCCTCGAGAAACACTTAGCCTCACTCTACCAGGGTACGTTTATTTCATAAGAAACAAAATCTACTATTCCAATAACCTCCCAAAAGCTGTATTCAAGATTTCACCGTTAAAGAATAATTTAATTAGAATTTTACATTCAAGAATTAAGGAGGGGGGGGGGAGAGTGACCTGAAAATCATGAAAAAGAATTTGTGTTGTACTTGCGCATATGAAATATTGTAAGATTATTTAAATTACCACTTGAAGAGCATAAAAAAAATTATACATCTTCATAAGACAATTACTTATTATAGCCCAGGTCATCGGTGCAAATATTTTTTTCCATTTTCAATTTATCATAGGGTTCAGGTTGCGTAGGTAGACTAAATTGGTTTTACAAAGTCTCATTCTCTTTGCAAGAAAACGCTGTCATGTCCGAGTACAGGAATTTCCATTTGAAGCTCTTACACGAAATTTATAAAGAAAATTTTATGAAAAATTACTGCATAAACAAAAATTTACTAAAGTGAATGTATCTTATGCGCAAGAGCTTAAACAGAAAATTCCTGCACTCGGACCGGAGAGAATAGCCTCACAAAGAGAATGAAGCCTTGCAAACCCAATTTGGTCCATTGCTTCAACCTGAATTCTACGATAAGGCGAAAATGGAAAAAAATATCTGCACTGTTGAACTGGGCTACAAAAAAAACAATTAACTTATGAAAGTGTTTCATTTTTTTGCGCTTGTCAATTAGTAATTTTATCCAAGTTACAAGATTTTATTTTAATGATTTTTAGGTGACTCAGCCAACTTAAAAGGTAGATGGGGTAGGGGGTCTATTGAAATATCCTGCTACCGAAAATAACGTTATCAGAGGGTTGTACATTTTTATTTAAACATCGAGTTAATTTTCAAATAAGATAGCCCTAGAACAAATAAAATGTTACGTAGCTGCTTAATTTATATTATTTACCAAAATTGAGATTTTCGCAAATCTGTCACAATTGAATTTTAAGTATGCAGACTGAGTATACGATTCAAGATCCAGCCAAAAATATCCAAAATTTTTATAGTTCTAGTTTTTAGTACGGATCATTGTTTTTTTAGGTTTTTTTAGGTTTTCATTAGATTTTTTTCACGTTGAGGTTTAGTCAATTTTACGTAAAAAGTCTGTTGCAACTTTAGCACTTATGATTACTAGTTTTCGAGCCATAAATTTTCAAATACATAATCTAGTAATTTCCAATATCCATATCTCGAAATGGCTTGCCATGTGATTTTTTTTTCATATAATTAGCCAAAGATTCTAAAAGATATTACTAGTGTTTCAAAGAATGATGTTACTAATATTGTGCGATAAAAAGTGTTGTAAACGGTTTTTCCGTGATATATATATTTTATTTCAAGATTAGAATTTTTAATTTCATTTTTGTCTACTTTATGTAAAAATAAGTCTAATCACACTCACGGCCAACAAATTCCGAGATATAAATATTGCAATTTGATAAATATTGAACTTAAAAATACATAGCTTAAACTAGAGATCACAGGTGCTGATGTCGTATCATACTTTTCACGTAAAAATGACAACATTTTTTGGGAAAAAATTACAAATATCTGGTCTAATCCGAAAAATTCAACAATCCATATTACTTCAATTTATATAGTTTTATTCATATATGGATGGATACACGGCCGGTTCAACTGGATAAAATGATGTCGAATTTATAGATGCGATACTAGGGAATATTGCATTACGACCGATTACCCGTGGTATTCGGAATTCAAGGACAGCAGAAATACATGTTATATATAAGCCGTTGCGTCACGATACCGAAATGTATGGTTCGTGATTTTGGAAACATTTGATTATTTCGTAATACAAATATTTTACAGATGGTCAGACATCGTTAATTTGAATTAAGTGATTTGAATCGCAAGAAAATTATAATACCAAATTGCAATGTAAATTGCATCTTGCACATATAAAATGTTTATTTATAAAACCAGTAAATCGTTTGGATTTAGTAGAACATGACCTTTTTTAAAACAAGGATGCAAAGTAGGCTTTTCTAAAACAAGGATACACCTCATATTTGCTTCTGCATTATTTTTCTCATTATGTTGATCAGGTTCAACTTCCTCGTAGAGAAAAATGTGAAAAATGAAAAATAATGAGGAAACCATGTACAAGATTCTATTTTGCATTCTTTTTTAAAAAACTCTCATGTTCTATAAAATCCGAATGCCTCTGTTAATTTTCGTCAAATTTGGTACCAAATGTGTCTGAATCTTATTACGTACGGGCCTGAAGTTTTAGTTAATTTTGTCAAATGTTTCGAAAGTAAAAGCAGCTAAAACTCAACAAATATTAATTGTTACAAAATTTGAATCCTCGTGTTTTTCGCCAAATGGAATATGTAGTACTGCTCAATATTAGCGTAATCCTGTAGAAAAATTGAGTTCAAATTGTCAAAGTTGACGTGAGTTAGAGTGACAACGTCAATTTTTTGAAAAAACTCAAAATCCTATAAAATCCGAACCTCTTCATAGATTCGGCTCAAATTCAATACCGATCATCCTTTAACGTTACTTTAGTTATAAATAACTATTTAGCTTGACAGCTACAAATTTACGGCAGTCAAAGGACGGACAGACTTTTTTCGAAAAAATGTTAAAATCTTATAAATTCCTTACAGGTGTTCAATTATTGTGTAAATTGTAACAAACAAAGAAGCGTAACTGCTTTACAGGCGTGCTAAATTCCAGCTCGACCGATACAGCCGTTCTCGTGATATGGAGGTTTCAATTTTGCAAGCCTTGTTACACACGCACACACATCTATCGGTCCAGACATTTTTTCTAAACCATTCGACGTTAAGCCTCTTACGCGCACGCATGCACACACATAGACCCAATCGAGAAAAATCGAGCATCCTAACATTTTTTTGTCTAGATCTAGACGGAGTTTACTGCTTCCTCTTAGGGAAAGATTGTTTTTGTGAAGTAATTTGTTATCGAGATTTTTATTTGAACATATTCAGGATGTCTCCATCATCTAAAAACACATTGAGGAAAAATCAAGCTGACGTTTATCATGCATGTAGAGCAGACAATCCCTATTATTTGCTCCAATTTTTGGCATAATTTTTCACGATAAGTCTGCGCACACTACGACTTACAATTTTTTAGATGTCGGGTTAAAAATTTGTACATAAATGTACCATTGTCGATCGGTGATTGGTATTGAATCTGAGCATATAGAAATACAAAATTACAAAATATGTTTTCTTGTAAAGAAAGCATGTGAGAGATAGAAAATTACGAGGGAGCAATGTGAACATTCCAAATTCCAGGGTATTTAGGCATGAATTTTATGGCTAACGTTTTATCGGTTTTTATATATTTCGATGGACTCCCCCATTAAGGGGGGGCGAACCTCCATACTTTCACAGATTTGCTGCTTTTCTCTCACTTCGCCGTGAGCGCCATTCTGGCTGTAGCCTTTCCCCACTCACGATTTAAGTATGATTTCTGTTTAACTAACGTTGAACGGATTGCTATTTAACTAACGTTCAACGGAAATATAATATGTGACAATTTTGATCAATTTTTAACTACAGTTTTTGTTTGATTAGAAAATTACATTTTTTCGATATATTTACATCGGATAATTCATCTGCATTACTTTGCTACCGTTGCCAGGCGGCTACTGTTTAGGATCTCACTTGACGGATTTGATACGAGAAAGTATCTTAAATCTCTGCGCACAAATTAAGCCAGATGCGGTGGCTATTGCCGATGCATTGGCTCCACCGGACTTCGTTCTCAATTCAGTCCTGGGAATGTCTGACGGAAAAGTGCGTTGACTCTTCTATGACAGAATATTTTTTATCGATATACAATGATGTGCACAAACATAAAATCGTTGCATTATCTTCCAGGTATACGAACGGTTGGAAGAAGTATTCCGGTGTAATCCTGGGGGCATGGAGCGAGCAAGTTGGTGGCACGAGTTACTTCCAGCTTCGCAAAATCCACTGAAAATTCCTCAGTCCAAGTTATGACCCCAAGGTTTAGCAGTGGAACAATATCCAAATCGTGGATAATGTGGTGAATGCTACCGTGAAATAGCGCCGAATTGTAACAATTTAATAATCAAATGTCTAATTAAGTAATTAATCAATCGATTAATTGAATTTTTTATAAATTGTTTCACAGCCTTTATTTGTCATACTAGTAGATATACGAAATGTACAGAATTATTCCAATCGTGGAGAGGGATCGAGAAAGTATCGTTTGGACCGTTGGTCTGACAGTTTATAATATTGTAATAAACGTGAACGTTCCAGAATACTTTCCTCTATATTTATTGCCAGGTGAGCTAAGTTCAATACCATCGAATGAAGTTAGATAGTATGCAGTAGATTGCCGGATCAATTTTACTCCGGGGCAGCATATTCTCGCACTCGATTAAATGTTCTTGCTAAAGAATTAAGATGGAACCAACGTAATAATGTTCGAATAACGTTAGCACGCGAGCGTACAAGTGTTTCGCGACTCGACGAACCGCATTATTGGATAGAATAAAGAGAGCTCGCGCAATCTGGTAATTTGATTACGGGTTTGTTCTCTGCGTAACGATTCTACTTGCTGACAATCGGAATTTCCGTTGGAGGAATTATCTTGAAACAACGTAAAGGTGGAAATCCTTGGCAAGCATTCCGGTGCTTCTGTTATTAGTTCACTGAATCGTCCCGCGACTTGTCGCCACTTTACCAAATCGTCGGGCTATATATGCAAACATTATCATTTAATAATCTATTATAATGTTTTGCGGCAAATGGCGTAATTGTCATTTTGTTTTGTACCGTTAAATGAAAGAAAACAGGAAGAAGAGCGATCGGTAAGGGGGAGCCTTGCAATTCCGAGCGTTCCGAGGGAGGGGCCGAGTGAGTCAGGTATCTCAGAAGATCGAGGAGATCAGCTAAAAGTTCTCCGTGTCGACCCCGCACATCCTGCCGAATCAAGCCTAAAGCATCGAGGGCAACTTGGTTCGCGGCGATCCCAGGATTGTCAGCTTACAATCCAACAACGTGTAAGCATCATTATAATATCGTTAACATATTACGTGCCAGGTTAAAAAAGAAGTCACGCCGACAATGTCGTAATATTGACATTCGTACAGCACTTTTTAAAACAATGCTGACTGGACGATCTGAACAATTTTATTTGGAGCGTATATGACTCATGTAGGAATCGACATACTCGCAACGTTAAACAGTTGTTGAGCAATTGATACGCAACAGAATTTTTTCTCTGCAAATTGCGTAGAATTAATAATAAAAAATGTATTACATTTTTCAAGTACTTAATATCAAAGGTAGATTTACCGAGAATAAGCTGCTGAATGTTGAACGGCATCACCGGTTTCTTTAGCCGACTGAGGAATAGCTGAAGAGCTGCAGCGCATTCCAAAGCACCGTCTCTGTGAATGTCTTCAAAATGCAGTGTTCCACCTTTTTTCAGAGCGCTCAACATCTGTCTCCTTAATTTCCGTCTCCCGGATCGTCGAAACAGTCCCTCGGCTCTTGCATCTTCTCTCGCACGAATGATAATCTAAGATATTTTCTAGCTTTGCTCAATAAAATGGTCACTTCTTGTACTTACTTTGCTTGAGGAACTTTACACTCTCTTTCACTGCGAGTAGAGACTTTTTCGATATAATATCGTCGCCCGCGTCTTCACTAGCAACAGAAAACGTAATCTGAATTTAATAAATAAATTCGAAAAAAAAACATCCGGCATCACTTTCGCAATCGGTCAATATCATTTGTCCGAATTCAAAGAATTGAGGTAACTTATAAACGGTTAACAAGAGCACAAAATAACAATATTTAGATCTCGTTAAATGATACACGACGGCCACCTGCGTCAGTCTGTTGTACAATCATTTCTACGCGGAAGTAGTCAAGAGATTATTTAAAGGTTTGTCGAGGAGAAAAACCTGCAGAGAGTGAAATATGCCGATCATGTCGAATCGTATATTTCTTTCGCTGGCACTCTTGTGCCTCACGGTTACATTTGTGCGCTCTTACGGACCCTATGGAGAACATGGAATAAGGGATCATGGCTTGCGTAAAGTTAGACGTTGTCCAACGTGCCCCACCGATTGTCCGGGATCCTTAGCTTCACCGTGGTAAGCATTTTAGTTCACTTTACTCCAAGCGTGATTGATTTATTCTCTAGCGTGTAAAATGATTGAATTATATCATTTTGGCCTTCAGGTACGGCTCGCCTGCAGTCTACGGCCAGTCTGCATCTTTCGAAGTGAATCCAGGGTTCGAGGGACTTTCTCTAAGCTCCAGTTATTCCAAACGTCAAGCGTTTCCGAGTGACTCGTCGAATCTTTACCGAAAACCATCATTCGAACGATCAAATGTTAATTATGTTAATTCTCGTTCTCCCTATTCCGATGGAGGCTACAAGACGCGCCTGGCAGGAATCAAAGACGCTTTGCCCAAGGGACCATCCGGTCTCGCTAATTTGCTAGATAAAAAAGAGTCATTTGATATCGCTGGTAACTTCGGTTCTCGAGAATCCATAGGTATTGAACCGTACGGCTATCCCCGATTTTCTCCGGACTCTTTTATTCCCGAAAGATATCGAGGACTCAGTGGTGTTGCAGTCGACCCTCTTGAGAATCGTCACGTCAGCAGGCATTATGGAAATAATTATAAAGACTCGATTATACAGACTCCTCGCGAGGTACCTTCATTCGAACAAAATTCAGACGAAGAGTACGAGAAGCCGAACGATATGACATACGAGGATCAAATACAAGTCATGGAAACTCCGTCTCAGAAGGTCTACGTTGTTTATCGAGCAGACAAAGATCACTCGATGCACGATGAAGATCTGGATCGATCGCCAGCTAATAATTCGAGACAGCAACGAGATACGATCGCAACAATTAATTCTATGACCGAGACACAATTGGAGGAGATTGTGAGAAGAGCGATAGCTTCTGCCTTGAGGCACGAGAACATGAAAGACGAAAAGCTCTACGATCTTCAAAAGCGTCGTGGAATCTATTATAATGAGCAGGAACGTGATGAAGTCGAGTATTATGATCCACGACGACTTTACAACGATGCCTTTTCACAAAGATTCAATGCAAAGGAGGCGATCGATCGACAGGAGAGAAGAAAACTCTATCGGGTTGGTCTCGGACCGTCAGAGGCATCTTATACGCCGACAATGCTCGTCAATCCCTACATATTGCCAGGAGACACCGATGTTCAAAATACTCCAAAACTCAGCGAATCTAGTCCAGGTGACAGTGTCCGAGATCATTTTCGGTATAATACTCCAAAAATATCTACGTGGGAAAGGCAAGAATTTTCGTCAGACGAGAGACAGAATGCTGATGAGGATACAAACAAATATACGACCGATCGCGAACCGGCTACAACTATTTTCAAGGAGTCACGGGACATCAGTCAAGCGAAAGAAGGCAAGAATCAGCAAGAGCAAGAGAAGAAGAGCTCCGCAAATGGGCAAGGTTTTATGCCGTCGAGGCAAGAGACGAATTTCGAGACTATAACGTCACCGACAATTAATTACAGAACGCATAGCCGATCAACCAACATGTCTGCGAAAGGTATCTCGGGAAAAGAAAAAAATGAAGAAATTGCAATGCGTGGGCACGGAATGACTAGGATGCCTCTAAATATCCTAGAAAAAAATGTCAATAGTACACCGACAATAATGAATCCGGATTTAATGGAGGATATGGAAATGCCCCCGATCAGTGACTCGGAAGACCAACTTCAACTCAGCTTCGAAATTGCGGAGAATTCTCCTCCTTTACCAGCGAATTAAACATAAATTTTAGCATTCGAAACTCTTTATAAGTTACCTCACGGTTCTTCAATAAAAATACATGCAATAAACTGTTTTTTTACTTCGCTTTTATTTACCTAAAATGTATCTACTCCAGATTTTCCGTTACGACTGATAGAATAATCAGAAGATCATGAAGCGGAATGTTGAAACCACGGGCTAATTAATTAGCCGTTAGTCTGTATTGATGTGTCATATATTCGTCGTTTAGAGAACATTGTAATCGATGGATGATCAATATTTTGCGTTGTGGGTCACGCAACGCTATGCCGCATTGGACACGATGAAGAAACAGCGTGGGTATGCATTTTCGATGCGTGTGATATATTACGAAATCGGAGCATGCTACGTAAGACGGTCGGAGGAACCTCGCGGCCGGTGGATAACGCGCTTCAGGGAGGGAGGGGGATCGAGGGTACCAGGACTTTTTATATCGGAGCTCACTGACCGAGACAATCATTCTTCGAGAGTCTCAACGAATTCATCACCAAGTGGAACACAAGCTCCTCAGAATGAAGAGTCACCGCTCAGCACTCACCTTCGTGTTCCTCGTAAGTTTGGCATTGGCTAAAGGGATTCCGGCGGCTGATCCAATCTCCAACGAAGCCGAGAAGAAAACCATAGTCGAGGAAAAATCGACAAAGATCGAAACCACGGATGCACCAGCAGCTATCGCGATCGAAGACACTGAGGAGCCCAAACAGGCGGATCGTGCCAAGAAATCAGCAACAACGACTTTCTGCGTTGAGATTAAACCGGGACCATCGGACGCACCCGTGAAGGTCTGTGACGAACATCACCCACCTCCTTGTCCTCCACCACAATACGAACCTCCATCCGATTCCCCTTTTCCATTTCTGCCCTATAATCTCGATCAGAATTTAAGACCCGTCATTGTGGTTCCGCCAAAACCACTTGCCGTATTCTTCCCTGATGAACCAAACCCCAATTCCAAACCCTTCATCCCGTTCCCTCATAAGTTCAATCATCATCAACCCCAAGCGCCAATACCTGTACCTCCCCCTCCCTTCATATTCCCTCCACAAACATCGAACTCTTGTCCACCATGCCCAGCCTCGTGCAACGGTCTTCATCCTCACGCGTCCATATCGCTCTATCGATCGGCCATGGCGCCAATCGAGAACATAATGCTCGATTCGCCGATGAATCCAGAAATGCAGATGAGAAGCGGCAACCCCGATGATTTGATGTCTACCATGAACTCTGGATCGATGTTAATGAATGGAATGGAAGTCTCTAATCAAATGTCCGGGTCGGAAGCTCTCGAAACTCCTTTTGGCAGAACTCACATCAAGAAACTTTACAATCTTCCACTCAGCTCGTACTACAATCCGGGAGCTGGCGGATCTCAGTATAATCTTCCGTACGTCGTACAATGCAATCCCGAAGTTCTATCACTTGGTGGCAGGAGCATTGGTGACTCACTACTTAGTCTACCTTCAGGAAAATTAAGAGACGCTTCGGTAGGCTCATTTATGACAAATACTTTGGAAAATGGAGCTGACAATACCCTGCAATTGATGTCTATGGTGAGTATGGCTAAATAAGAAATTTAGATTAAACGTGAATTGAGAATAGTTCTAATAAAATGTGTATATTGTTGCAGGGTGAGCCACAGATGACCTTCGGTATGCCACAAGGAGGAAGAACTCACATTATTCATCCCTCAGTTCACTCGATGGTCCACACTGGTCCTAGCGCTGGCCTCAATCGCAATCCGACCCTCCTTCAGCATACTACGACCTACCAGACTTACGCGAGTCCGTATGACCCACTGCATTCTCATCCTATGCATCCCAGCTACTCTGGATACTCGGCTCACCCTCATTCAACCGTTGAAACACCGGCAATCAATCATTTCTATCGAAGAGAAGGCCTGCCAGCACATAAACATATGGCGTGGAATTATCAACCAGCAGCGAATATGCAGCGAACTTCTTCGGGAGATATGGCAATGCAGCAAATGCAGCAGCCCCAGCAGCAGCGGCAGCAGCAACAACAGTTACAGGAAAAACCTTACAATCAGCAAACCACGAATATGGAACGAACTTCTTCGAACGGTATGAACGTGCAGCAGCAACGGAGCCAGCCGTCCGCTGCTATGTCGCCCAGTCAAATGATTAATGAGATGAAAGGAGCAGGAGGGGTGGGAACAGGAGTAGGACCAAGCTCTGGACTACCCTCGATTCAAAGAGCGAATCCAATGATGAAATCGTTCCCGAGGGAGCAGGAGAGAATGCCGTGCAAGGAGGGAGTCCAAGTGAGCATGCATATTCCACCTGGCGGTCAACCTTTCATGATCACTGGTCCGAGAAACAGTATGGATAAGAAGAGCACTGAGATGCATCACGGAGGTTCGAGGCACGAAGAGATGGGAAAGAGAGAAGTCGAGAAATCGACGATCAGTGAAAAGGGCGCCTGAACGTTACCTATTCACTGTACATAACATCAGAATCCCGAGTACGAACTACTCGTAATTTATTTTTATTTATGAAACTATTCTGTATTTATCTTTTTTTTATTAATAAATTATATATTTTAATCGTTAATGGTGGGAAATTATTTGATACATCTACTATTCGTACAAAGCATGTCTTACCTTTTCGATGACTGCACGCCCATCTCCCTCTTGTCCGAAAAATTATTGTATTTTGTTAATCCGGCATCAAGATCAGAACATTTTGAGATTTAGTGATAGCTAAAAAATTTATAAAAATAGTTCAACTTTGAGGTTGAGAATGTTCGTGTGTGTGTGTGTGCTTTTTTTTAGGCTGAAGTTCATTGCCGCGGATAATCGAGACATTCTTTTATTTACGAGTATATAAATATAATCGAAGCGCGATAGCAATTTACGCTTTTTGGTAAACTATTTTCGCATATCAAGCTAGTTCGTGAAACAGGGCTGTTTCGCTTTTCACTTGTTTGTCCCTAATTTATACATCATTTTTCTTTATTTATTCCGTAATATTTTCTATTTTTCCCATTAGTTTTCATTTTAGCCGCTACTTAAAATACTTCCTCTGCTGTCATTCTCTGTCCACCGCCGCCCAAAAAACGGATAGTTCCTATCACAACATTTTTAAAAAAAATGATATATGCCTAAAAAAAAGAATTAATGGAGATATATTATACAAAAAAGATTGGTACAGAAACGTTTTTTTTTTTGGAATTTTGAACGTGATATAGCTAATTCATTAAAAAACCAACACACTTGTGGACCTCATTGTATCCGATGTTCACTTATGCTTAGGGATTTATCTTCATTTTTATTTTATTTTTGACGAAAACGTTTGGTTATGGTTCACTATGGATTTTTGACAATTTTTCAAAAACAACAATAATTTTGTTTATTATGTCAACATTTTTAATAAAATTCAGAAAAAATATATTATTATGCGAATAACTCTTAGTTTTCTAATGAACATACTGTCGATTCATTTTTAGTTCAGAAAAGTGCTGAAAAACGTAAAAAAACATTTTTTGACAGCATTAATCGTTGCGAGCTTCTATTCCCCTGTTTATATAAATATTTTTTTCAACTACATGAAGTTTGTTACTGATTGGGTGAGATTTTCAGACTGGAATCGACCACAGTGTTAATGTAAAAAAAATAAGATATTAATTCAATACACTGTAATTAATAATAATAATAATTTTTTTTTTATTGTTTGGGCCGTTTTTATTGCGACAGAGCATTTATTGCGTATATTATTAGGACGATTTAAAAACCACATTTTCAAGTTATTTACTTGCTCATTTGTATTTAAAAACTTGATAATAATTCTCATACAGGGTGCGCCATCTCAATCTGGTCGATGGAAGTATTGAATAACTTAGAGAATTTTCAACAGATTTCACAAAGTCGTATTTTTTTATTAAATTTGATTCATTACAATTTATTTTGATTAGTTTCCAAAAACCACATCGATCAAATGTCCGCCTTTATTACTGAGACAAAAATGAGCTCTTTTTTCGGCATTTTCCATTGTATTTGCCAGCGTCTCGGGCGATATCGCTGCGATTTCGGCTCGAATGTTGTTTTTTAGCTCCTCTATGGTCTTCGGCTTGTTGGCATAGACTTTACTTTTCAAAAATCCCCACAAGAAGAAGTCCGGTGCAGTCAAATCCGGCGATCTTGGTGGCCAGTCAATATCACCTTTCTTTGATATCACACGTCCTGGGAACTTCCGACGCAAATAGTCCATTGTTGAGCGCGCAGTGTGACATGTCGCACCATCTTGTTGGAACCAAAATTCCTTAAGACCTTTTTCACGCATTTGTGGTAAAACAAAGTGTGCCAACATCCACCGATATCGATCCCCATTGACAGTTTCACCAGCTCTGAAGAAAAATGGTCCAATGGTGGTTTTTGAGCAAACACCGGCCCAAATTTTCACTTTTTCATCGTGCAATGGAGTTTCGTGAATAATATGAGGATTATCGGTGCCCTACATGCGACAGTTTTGTTTGTTGACAGCGCCAGAGAGGGTGAAATGAGCCTCGTCGGTCATCAGAATTCGCTCCCAAAAATCCGGCTCAGCTTCCGATTATTTTCAATGTAAAGCGAAACTATTTCGGCGCGTTCTTTCGGCGTATAGCGATACATGGTTGAAATTGTACTGAAATAACCTATACGAAACGTGTTGTACGACGCTGGTCGGTTAAAATCTGTCAGAGTTATTCAATACTTCCATCGACCAGATTGAGATGGCGCACCCTGTAGAAGACCGGAGGTTGTGCGATAGTTAGCACTGCCTCAAAGATTATAAGAATTGCTCTAAAGTGCTGTTTTGAAGTTTTTTTTGTTTCGGGATTTAAGTTAGTCCCTGTGAAAAATAAATCAAGTGAATCACTATTTTTATGTCAAGTTGGAAAAATACTACATGAACATATTATAACATCGAAAATATTAAAATACGTTCCTATAATGAATTAAGAGTCTGGTAGAACGTGTAATATTTCTTTAAGAAGAATTTTGATCTTTTCACTCAAATTTTAGCCACTTCGATGACTCGAGAGATTATATTCTGCGAGGAACCTGCTCATCACGGTAAATTGCAATTTTCTTTGGTATTACAGTTACTTTTTAATTCCCGAAATATTTTGTAAATTTTTTTTATTCTGTTTTTCATATATATTGATGATACGGCTTTTTCATAGCCGCCGGAAAGTCTTTGGCGCGTCATCGGCCATGTACAGAGAAAATTGAGTTTTCATACTATATTTGACTTACGAAAGATCAATAGATCTCTTTCCAACATTTATTTCCACTAATACTCTTTTCAGTCAACGCCGGAACGTAATTTAATGAACAAACGTACTCCATTAATGAATGGAGTATTTGCTATTGTAATTGTCCACTTTTCTTGTATATAAATTATCGGGTATACACGAGGCGGACACAAGGTATTCTGTATAAGCGATGTGGTAAAATTGAAATGTCGAATAACGTTTTCGGTTTCTTAAACTTTCGGTGTATTCATCGGACGAGAATAAGAAAGACACCCTTTACTCCGTCTATCTCTGTGTTTCTCTTGCTCTCGGTCTAGAGATACACCGAGTGTATAGCCCGGTGTAGCCAGCTGAAAAAGCCATTACTGACAACGCCACTACCCCATGATAGTGTTAACTTCTGTAAAACCTTGTTGCATCTTTTTAGACTTCTTCGCTATACCGAATTACACTCGGTGCATCTATTACATAAGCACAAAAGATAAACACTCTACTCCATCTATCTCTAAGATAAAAATAAAATTACATTTTTAGAACAAAAAATTATAGACAACGCGATCGTGAACGCCCTCGATTATATTCGGTGGTGAATGCTGAAACGTTCCAATTTTTTTAAATCGATTTTTTCATTGTTTTTTTTTGTGAGAAATAATAATGAAATTTCAAATAAGATACGAATATGTAGGGAGTGAAAGAATGATTTATTGAATTAAATATACACTTAACAATAGTATAATAATACTTGACTCTTGCAATCATTTATAAGTCTAACTTTATACCAGTCTCCGTAGCACATATCCCAACGTACTCGACAGACGGTACCAGCCATACTGACATGATAGTGTCATTCCCGCTCAATTTTAGAGATTCATTTATTATTAAAAAAAGGAAAAATAAACACGTGTAATATAATGTGTATGTAAAATTATATCAATAAATGAAGGGAGAAGAAAGATTCCTTATCATTTATCTGTTAATATAAAGTCCACAAAAACATGATGTGCAAACACCTTCAGCAAAGTCCATTTACGTGAGCGGTCTTCCATTTATAAAAAGTTGTGAAATAAATTAAAAACATGCGAAGCACTTAGTGGAAATTTATGTATATATTAACACTGTATATTACAAACTAAAGTCCATAACTAATAACTAAAATAACAATAACAATTTATAAAACAAAATATAACTAAAACTAAAAACAAAAATTCAGATATACTGTAGTACTTGGAGAGTTTATGAAATATAGTAAACCACGGTTTCTTTGTACAATATACATGTTACCAAAATCTAGCCCGCCAAATACGCCCTGTGTGGCAGTTCACGACGTGTTGGAACCGTACAGGTACACTGATGGTATTGTAATGAAGTAATGAAACCATCGACATTCCTCCGTTGACGTCGATATTTTCCAACAGCTTCATTCCGGAACTTCTAATCAAACACATATTCGCTATTGTGATGTCATACGCAGTGGGTATCGTTACTTACTACAATGTTCTTTAAAATATATTAATGCAATAAAATTTTCGAGATCTTTGATTTTTCTATTTCTTGATCACACAAATATCGTTAAATACGCGTAATACTAATAATAGGCTTTATAGTTTTTCAGGTGTCTATAGCCAAAAACTATGGAGGAACCATGATTAGAAAATTTTAATCAATTCCTGCTAATGCCATAGATCCCATAAACCGATTCATGCGTATTGTATTCCCATTGCGAATCAATCGGTTTCGATTCATTTCGGTAAGAAATAATCGAATTTTTTAAGCAAAGTTTTGACTTTGAAAATCGTGTCGTAACTGACCTAGTACTCGAAAAGTATGCCATGGTCGAGTGATATAAAATATGTTGCTGTATCGAAGAGTTATGTTGCAACCGAATCTGGATCGACAAATTAAGAAGTTCAAAGAAGTACCAAAAGAAAAGCCGTACCTTAAACTAGTGATGATGTTTGGATCCGATACGTCCCTTGCTTCCTCATAGAGAAAGCTAAATTTATAATGTCATGAACAATTTTTTTTTTCGAGCTGTTGGTGTCACTCGGATTACTCCAAACTAATGTTTAGCGAAACTATATTTAGCGTTGTGTGATATTTAATGTTGTGAAGATATATAGTAGGGTTTTAATTATAGAGGAATTAATATTTTTTAAGTTTTAATTGCTTCTACGTTCGATTGTGAAGGTATGGAAAATAATGAGGAAAACCAGAGATGAATAGATCTACTCGACTCTGAGAAAGACAATGTGCCAGGTTCCACTTTGCATCCTTGATCTCATGAGTTATAATATACTTTTGCTGCATCTGGAGAGTCTTGATATGATTAATTGATCAACCTATTTTAGATCAACGAAGGATTGATTTTCTTTACTCGAGAATACATCGACTGTCTTGATATCGTATGTCGGTAACAAAAAGCTCTATAATGGTAAAAATCGATTTCGGCTAAAGCATTCATCCGAATGAATTTTCATTTGCTCGTTACATTCGAAAAATGATAAGTAGTCGGCAGAATTGGGATTCAGAATCTTAGCTCGTTCCCACACAATCGTCGTTCCAAGCTCTTGTTATTCTGACCAAGATATTCTGGATGAGTAACTTAGCAAGCTCCCCAGTTGCAGTCTCTACCAGCAGAATAAGAGGGTAAATTTCAAACGAAACGGAGATTACATGTTTACTTATATGTGTCTAGTTCACTCACCTTTTATCAAGATGCGGTGGCATCTCGAGACAAGTACATTATACCTACCCTATCGAGGCTATCTCGAACTGTACGAGTAGTTGTTACAGTAGCAGTTAACTTGGAGATATTTATTAATTATGAATATTTTGGGCAACAAAGTTAGATGTATTAGCTGAAAATATTTCGATTGGGACCAAAATGAATGTTGTAGCTGTTGGCATATCGAAGATATATTTGATTCCCAGATAGAAACGTAATAACGGCGATATGACGGCACGGTATGTTGTCAAAACCCAGACGTCTACATTCTGCCGGCATGGCACGTCACGTTGTCACGGCACACTTTTTTTTACTGGGATTAATTGTTCTTGAGTTTGAAAAGTTTGAAATCGCGAAAATATTGTGTTTTCGGTCGTACGCTGCCAATCACTGAGTTTCCTGTGCAAGAAACCAAACCACGATAATCAATTAGCCTCTTCCGATGTTTTGTCACTGCTAATCAATGTGCGTAATATGAAAAACGTTAATAATAATAATAATAATAATAATAATAATAATAATAATAATAATAATAA
This sequence comes from Cylloceria caligata, assembly GCA_963942595.1. Lineage (NCBI taxonomy): Eukaryota > Metazoa > Arthropoda > Insecta > Hymenoptera > Ichneumonidae > Cylloceria > Cylloceria caligata. The sequence goes on from OZ012709.1 coordinate 10,190,427, forward strand.
TAATAATAATAATAATAATAATAATAATAATAATAATAATAATAATAATGTGTAAATAGCGAATCTGCCACACGCGCGCGCGCGCAGGGAGAGAGAGAGAGAGAGAGAGAGAGAGAGAGAGAGAGAGAGAGAGAGAGAGAGAGAGAGAGAGAGAGAGAGAGAAGTGTGCCTCTCTTATTCTCGTCCGATGAATACACCGAAAGTTTTAGAAACCGACAACGTTATTCGACATTCCACTTTTACCGCATCGCTTATAGAGAATACCTTGCGTCCACCTCGTGTTTATCCGATAATTTATATACAAGAATAGTGGACAATTACAATAGCAAATATTCCGTTTGTTCGTTAGATTATGTTCCGGCGTTGACTGAAAAGAGTATTAGGGGAAACAAATGTTGGAAAGAGATTTATTGATTTTTCGTAAGTCAAATATAGTATGAAAACTTAATTTTCTCTATACATGGCCGATGACGCGCCAAAGATTTTCTGGCAGCTATGAAAAAGCCGTATCATCAATATATACGAAAAACAGAATGAAAAAAGTTTACAAAATATTTCGGGAAATAAAAAGTAATCGTAATACCAACACTGTAAAAAATGGTAATGAATTTGCAATCCTAGTGTGTATTAAATTTATGAAGCAGGTGTATGAAATGAAGAATTAATATACGCCGAGGTAGAAATTTAATAAAATTATAAAAATTTACCCAATACGTGTTCCAAATTTACAAAACGCGTAATTGGTTTGGTCATTAATGGATCTGTGTATGAAAATCAATGTACAGGTTCGCACACTTAAAGCGCGAATTGGATTTTAATATCGTTCTTTGTAATTGAAGTGGTGTTCAAAAGTGTTGAAAATTAGGTGATAGCACTTCAAAAATAAAGCAACGACGTCTTGGAAATTTTGCCCGCGATTGTGCTTTAAAATCAAAGATCAGTTGAGAATTACCAAATACTGGATTGGAAATTAAGATACCGTAAATTAAAAACGATAGTATGGATAACTTATATACAAAACTAGTACTCCATATTTACAATACGTATTCAAAATTTACAAAACACGTAATTGGTTTGGTCATTAATGGACCTGTATATGAAAATCAATGTACGGATATAATCGACAGTTATACCTTTTAAAACAGACATTTTAAAGTCATTTGAAATATTAGTGAGAGATGTGCATAGAATTTAACCCACAAGACAATAGAAACTGAAACTTTATACATTAATTTTGATACACATCAATCCTAAAAATGCCTCAAAGGAATAGTAATTTCAAATACGTTACACTTGTAACATTACCGATAATTACAATTTTTTTCAATCACAGTGACTATTAATATTGAGTTGAAGAAGGGTTTAAATTTAATATTCAGTTTGTGCATAAAAACTTCCGATACCGGTATATTAAATTTAGTATAGAAAATTTTTACAGTGCAAGAAAAGTGCAATTTATCGTGATATGAGCAGGTTCCTCGCAGAGTATAATCTCTCGAGTCATCAGTAGTGGCTAAAATTTGAGTGAAAAGATCAAAATTCTTCTTAAAGAAGTATTACACGTTCTACCAGACTCTCAATTCAGTATAGGAACGTATTTTAATATTTTCGATGTTATAATATGTTCATGTAGTATTTTTCTTATGTTATTATTTAAAAATGTGATTCGAGACCCGGTTAGTAACTATAATGTACCATTATTCGTATGATGAACCGGACAGTTTTAATTATTCGCCGAGTGTGAACGCTCTAAGTTTACAGATCGCGATGACGTATTAAAATTAATTTAAAGCTTCTCCATGGGATTTATTCTTAGTATTGCGGGGCAGGGATTATTCGTATTATTTCTGTGTCTTGAGGGAAGGTAACTAACTAACGGTGCCCAGATGGTAGTGCTACATTCGCCTTTGGTATTGCCAGATTCGCTGCAAACTACTTCGAGCGGAGTATCTTTATATTTCAATATTCTCGAATGTTTTGCTCGTCTTGCCGTTTTCGCCTGTAGCCCATTTATTTAACAATAGGTGGTCAGCAAATAAAAATTTCATTGTAGCTCTAGAGCATACCCCGTCATTAAAATCAGATTAGCCGCTAATAAAAATAGTTGAATGTTTTTTTTAACATCGTTGTGACCCTGGTCAATAAACAACTTTTCAATATTCACGAGAAGAACCGAGAACAATATTGGGCTCGCTGGATTATCCTGCAATACCCCTAATGTGACATCTATTACTTCTGTTTGTCTCCTTGAATCGGTACGGACTCTTATGCGCGTAATGTGGTATAAGTTTCGCATCACTTGAATTGACCTAGTTCTCACTTATATGCTAAACAGTTTTTCCCATAGTGCCGTAGAGATTTTCGAGATCAGTGTATATATATATATATATATATATATGTATGTTATCCTCGCATGCTCTTACGGACCTAAACTCTGGTCACGCCTGGCAGTATATATCGAATCGCTCGCTACACGTATTTAATCTTTTTGCAATGATTTTTGTGAATATCCTAAGCTAAGGTTATCCCTCTATAATTCATCAAGTCTCTCTCATCACCTTTCTTATAGAATAATATTACATTTAGCTGGGATTTCCTCTGATTCGAATATCTTCTTAAACAGATTTACAATATAATGTCACCACTTAAGTGGTATCGCTTAACAAAAGTTAGCAGGTATACCTTATTATATGGCAGGTTAGCCAGAATATACGAGAGTCTCGCATGTTACTACCGATTGTTGAAGTGAGTCGAAGTACATTTTATTCTGATCGTTTATAGTTTGAATATATTTTTTATGATGTAGCGTGAACTTTGCTTCGTCTTCCGGCGATTCAGACTGGTTCCTGCAGACTCTATACAATTTTCTTGTTTCTTTTTTGATCATTTGACATTCATTGTTAAACCACGGCTTGTTTCTATATGCTAACGACCTATCTACTACCTACATTTGATCGAGATACGAACTCAAGTTTCCGTCCAACTTTGCATATAATTTTCGTTAACTCTGTACTTTGTTCATCAGCTGATTCGGGGAAGAGTAGCTGTTTCTCCTTCCCAAATCTTCGAAAATTTGAAAAATTTGAAGAGATTCGAGTTGATTTGAAAATTCAACAAATTCATTTCATAAAATATAGTATTTTTCGAAGATTTGCAGAAGAATTCTTTAAACTAATTTATTCATAAGTTTTTGGAATTATTAAAGTTCAAAATCAATGTTCTTAGTATCTTCATAACGTTACATTTTTTAAATATTTGTTCTCTCACGAATCGCGAATTACTCAAATATGGATAATATCCAACTTATGTTTACGAATGTATACACAAAGCATTCTTAAAATGTTAATTTCACTTTAGTTATTATTATTCCAAAATGAGAAATAAAAATAAGCATAGTTGACTGAGCAATCAGACTCACGGGGAAACGCAAGGATGTGTGGACACTTGTTGGAATTTGTTGTACATGCAAAATCGTCGCGAGCCGAATCGTCTTTTCCTTTAAGTAGAGGCGGAATATGCACGGGTGCGAGAGAGATAGAACTTAATGACGCTTCACAGCGGAGTGGGAGAGAGAGACAGGTAGTGGTCTGTAGGAATTGAGGTTTAGCCTCGCTTAAAAAGTGATCAGTCAAGTATTTTAATGTGCAATCGTCAAGTACTGATCACGAGAGCAGGCCTTCGCAAAAAGAAGTGTACGAAATTTTCTATCTACATACATAACGATATACACTTTCGTCTTGGTCCATTTGTTCTTTTTATTAGTTTAGTTACCGGACTTGCTAAGGCAATCTATCTGTGTGCTTCGAATGTAGCAAAATCGGCAGTATTATAACATAAATGTCTAGTACTTTTTCAGAGTCCATGCATAACTAGTGCAACTACCATAGTTGAAACCTGACGAATCGAACTGAAATCAAGAGACGCGGTAGCCGGTAGCTTCTCGAGATAAGTAAATTTACCCCGATCTACCATACCAACGGCGAAACGTTCCAAGATGACTCTCTTACTGCAGCCACCTCATATTCGCCACATTTTACGAGGTTATATACCTAAATAACTCGATATATAAAACTTCATTGCTACGGTATAACGACTGTTTCCTCTGACACAGTTTAAACCCGGTTCATTTTTTTAATCTAATTAGAATTATAGTAAATTGTATTTTTTAAATGTATTTTACTTCAGAGATTACAGGAGGTTATGGTCTGGTTACATTATAAACATAATGTAACCAGAGTTTCAACTTCCATCAACGTCGATGGAATTGGACATAAGTTACGAAATAAAATCTCTGCTTCTTACCGACCAATCTCCTGTATTTTCTGACCTAAAATACGTTTAAAAAATACGATTTATTATAATGCATCCTGAACTTCGTAGATTTTCAAAGGACCCGCAATTTAAATCTCGAATTGAAGTTGACAATCGAATCTCTCGAAAACACTCCAACATTCTGAGTCGACCCACCCCCCCTTCCTTGCTCGTCACATTATTATTATTATATGTATATTGATAATGGGGGGCGAGCGCGATTCCTTGCAACCTCGCACTTATACAAGTTAGCCGTGTACACCCCCCCCCATCGCCAACGTAGCGCCATTTAGTTCTCTCTCTCGCACCCATACATCTTTCGTTTTGATTAAGATTCTGAGATAAATTTACAAGCTGCAGTAGGTTGTCCATCTATAAAGCTTATTGAATAATACATCTCGAAGCTCGTAATTTCTTGTTAAAGACACCATCAATAATGTGCATATGAATTCTGATAAAACCAATGCGAGTTAATCGTTTATCCTATATCAGCATATAATTCAACGCGTGAAAATTTATCTTACAAAAGCCAAAACAATTTAGGATGATAGAACAAGCATGCGCCGATGAAAAACCGGTAGGTTAATTGTTTTTAATTCTTATAGACCTATTGTATTATTAAAAACTATCGACAATCGCAATTCAATAATACGAAAAAACCAGCTGTTTCTACAACTCGTCGACGAGTGCCGAATAACGATTGTCTCATTCCTCTAAAAATTTATTTCGTCGAGCATTTATTTACTTGTGAGGATTCAAAATTTCGAGCTTTACGTTATCCTCAGCAATTTTTTATGCCATTGAGTCCTCAACCATCAATCCAATGTTTGATTCATTCGGTGACAAGTATATCCTATACTCTAGTTGGGTTATATGTGGAAGAATGTATGTTATTTCCGAGATTATGTTGAAATCAATGTTTTGCACTTCAACGTTTCTATCTTTGTAGCCCCAAAAATGGTTCATAGATAACTTGTACTTATCTACAGAAATGACTCAGAACAGTCTGAGCTCCATTGGCTGAATGCGTTGATAAGAAACGGTTCTGTTTGATAGAATTACAGAACCACAAAGGAAAATACAATGCAATGTGCTTCATCCGATCGACGGCAAGTGATCACCTCATCCAGTATTACATCGCGTGAATGAACCATCTTGGACGTCCTGCGATGTCCATAAACTATTGAAATTCCGTAATAAAAGGAAGTCCCAAAGTGTCAGTAGTGCGGAAGGTAAAATGGTTCAGCAACGCATGCCTGGACTGGATGGTAAGAAAAAAAAAAGAATTAAATGAACATTATTTTTATGTTGTTACATGGACATCTAATTTTACTGCAGCGTCATGTTCTGTTGAACATCTTAAGGCTAGGCGATACATCTCTATGTGCGAGAGAGACAGAACTACCGGTGCTCAACACAGGGTGAGAGAAGGTGTGAGTCACATCATCGTTATGCGGGAACTATCGCCAGTAACAGAAAATAATCCAAATGACTCGCTGAGTAGATCAGATTAGAGGAATGGATTTTTTTGTTATCATCTGGGCCCAAGATAGGTAGAGAGGTTGATGTTTCGCATCACCTTTAGACGATGAGCTATATGTCTCTCCCAGATTGTGATGATAGATATTAACCGTCGTGCATTTTTCTGCCAAGATTGATCTTCCTGATAGAAGACGAGAATGTTGAACTGTGTCATTCTGAATGGCGGTTCACTTCCTCTTTTGTCTAAAAGATTAACCAGGGCGGAAAAGTTTGCATTATAGTTTTTATTACTGACCAAGGGGTAGCATATCATCTTACGATGATTCATCATTTGAATAAAAGAGGAAGATGACATAGCACATAGCCTTAAGAGGAAACAAAGCCTCTATACTAATACTGATATGCTGATTCTTTCTCACTTCGCTGAGAGCATCATGCTAGTTCTATCTATTTTGCACTCATGGATATTTCGCCTCTAAAGACGATGTGCTATATGTCGTCTGTCTGTCTCTGATCGCTATACGTGCGAGAGAGATAGCAGACTTTTCTCATCGCGAATTTCTTCGCCACAATTCATCGTTCGGATAAAAGACAGGAACGGTTAACTGTAGAATTGTGAGATGCAGTTCACTGTTCTCCTCTTTCAGGTAAAAGATCAATTGTAGAAAAAAAAATGTACACCAGTTTAGGTTACCATTGAGACAAATTTATGTCGGTCTTTCTTGCTCTACCAATGTTACTGTCTCACTCGCACTTATGGTGATTGTCGGTATATCACATCACCTTAAAATTATATGACATACAACGGTCGGTATTAAAAACTGTAATCTTTTTTTCTTTCAAGGATGCTGGAGGTTTATGGACAAAAATAAATTAGGAATGACTTCGCCCATCCGTTACGCAGTTAAACCTAATATGTTATTGTCCAAAAACGTCGAACTCTAGAACGATTAAAAAGCCACGATTTTCAGATATTTATATATTCATCTTTACCTTGTTGGATACCTTGTTGCTAAAAAAATTATGCTCGTGAAATCAGAGTTCTATACGTACGACGATATTTAATGCTGTCCTATCAATGTGAAAGTAATTGCCAAATTGCCGTTTCCACTATTTTTATATTCCAACAGGAATTTCGTATATCTTGGGCGCTTGGCGCCGTCGCAATCTATCATTGGACCTCCCCTATCCCTATTATTGACACCACCCCTTCGACACTATCATCAAACCCCCTGTCCCTTAGTCGGGAGACGTCTTGTGAATATTGCAGCCGTCTCTTCATATCAAGAAACGCGGTGGCGTCGAGCTCTAATTTAAAAGAAAAATTATATACGATAAGGACGTTTTCTAACGCATAAGACGTCTCCCGACAGTAGTGACAGCAGTAAATGAATCATTCTAATTTAAATATGAAGTTAACTAAAATAACATCGGAAGTTATTAAATCCTTTTTAGATTTATTTTCATATGAAAACTTTTAAAAGTCAAAGTCCTGTTTATTATAGTGTTTTGCAGTCGGGAGTTTTTTAAATAAAATTATTTTTAAATGTAGATTCAGATATAACCGAGTCGTATAAATAGCAATATAGAGGATTGTAAATTTGCAGAGTTCACTGTGTTTAATAGTACACTAACACAGTTTATAGAATATCTGTATACGAAACGTTCCTTACAAACTTTTCGTGAATAAAAAAGTTAAATAAATATAATCATAAAATTATTTCCAACCCATTGATTGCATGTCTGTATTTATTATGTGAGCCTTTGGAACAATTTGATCGGTCAAAACACGCCATAGCGTCTCGACGCCTAGTTAAAAATGAAGGATAAAAAATGTAATGTATCATAACAACTGAGAGCTCTCAATAACTTCATTTTCCAATTCTGGGAGTTTTCGATGCATCCGGTAGTATTAAATAGTATCGAACGTGGTCCAATTCTTGTGTGTTCGATTAATTGCATAAAATAAACCATACAATCGATGAGCTATCAATATCTTAATATCGATGGTATAATGAACAAATATTGAATTACTAAAACTTTTTTTATCGATGCGGCAATAATAAATATTATCTTACAGCTTTTCGGTTTCTTGTGAACATTTGAATCAAAAGCAACGAGAGACTCGATGAGCAGCTGTGGTAACTCATTTATTGACAAGTTTAATTATGCGTTTTCGGAAATTTCAATGTTGAAGCGGCAGTATTAAATATTATTCTACAAATCTCGTGTTTCCGACAATTTACATGTCGAAACCAATGAGAAACTCGATAAACGTTTCGCTATTGGAACATAAAAAATAATCTAAAACAACAATTCGTCAATCACTTTGGCTCTGATGGGACAGCATTAAATATCTTCGTATGTACAAGCCTCCGATTTTACGAGTATACATTTTTTTCATTAAAGTATCCAAGTATAAATGAACACAAAAATGTATGTAAAACGTGATTTTTTTTTCAAATTATCTTAGTCTTGCACCCTTGAAAAAATAGGATTAAAGTTTTTGATTTCAACTTGCCCCGAGATACTCTCCCCACCCTCGAAAATGCGTCACATCGCCTTAAGAACACGTGTGATACTGCGGTTAGTTACAAAAGATTTAATCCAGTTTTTCAAAAATGTCGAGCATTTCAGGATAAAAGTTAATTCGTATGCCCTTTCTCTCTATTCTGCAGACGCTACAAATTTGTTGTTGGCCAGAATCGTTCGGCAGCTTTGGAAAAATTGGATTCCAGATTTTGTTACCGAGTCGGCATGAGATAAGAGGGGAGGGCATATTAAGGGGAGGCTCGAATCACGTGAATTTTGGTCTAAGAATGCGCAAGTGAGACTCATCCTATGTCATATTCACGCAGTGAATCCCACTCTTCTGACGTCCCTACAAAAATTTGGGTCCGAAGAAAATGTGTATGAACATTTTTAGGTCAACTGTTGGCATTGAGTTCACCTTAAGATCATGCGCTACATGTTGTATGTGTCTCTCAGATCGCTATACGTTTCAGAAATATAACAGAATTTTCTCATCGCGAATCTCTTCTCCACGTTTTGGATAAATCACAAGAATGGGGTACTCTAGAATTGTGTGACGTAGTTCATCGTTCGTATTTTTTTTATCAGAGAAGTCAATTGGAGCGAAGAAATTTAAATAACAGTTTTTGTTACCAACCGAGGGATAGTACGTCACTTTAACGTGATGCGAAACACCTTTAGAAACTATTCCAAAAACAAACAAATTCGGTTTCACTGCAGAGTAGATAAACCAAGTGAAACCGAATTTGTTTTTGTATTAAATATGAAACAGCTCTGAGTAAATTGGATGGAACTTTCTGTTACCGATTACATTTTCTGAAAGTATTTTGTATCATCTTAACATACGAAAACTTTGTCCAATAATTGTGCTCTATCGGGGTTCTGCAAAACTAGTGTGATGCCTATGACGTACGTGTTAATTTTTTGTTAAAATCAAGTATTTCCCTCATGTAAGGTGGTCGAGGCGGCCGTCGATTTGTCTTAACACTCGCTGCTGGAATGGTATTTGGATTCCTATCGGCATGCCTTCTAATTACTGCGACGAGAGAAACTCCGCGCATGTTAAGCTGGCTACCCGGTAGCTCGATACTTTATAAAGATCCTCATCACTATTCGGAACTCGAGCCAGAGGTAAATAAAAGTGCTTGCTCCTATAGTTGTCTGTTTTCTTGATCTTTAACACGAATTTATATTTTTTATTTAGATGTCGATTCATATCGTTTGAAACTTATCTAATAATAATGTTCAGTTCGATGTGAATTATTAAAAAAATATTATCGTGGTATATCCCTAATTTTAATAGCATCATCATAACACAGACACAAACAGAGATAAAAACTGCTTTTCTGTCTCAAACGATTCGTACGAACGATTGCGTGCACAGTGTATAAAAATTAATTTTTTTGAATCTATTGTTGGAGTATTCATACAAAGACCTATATTTCGACTATTTGGAGCGTCATTTGAGAGACTCGGAAAGATTTTCATAAGCTTTGACTGAATAAATAAAATAGGTGGGTCCCGACACGGAAGTAAAATTCCACGGAGATGACGAGGATTTTCATAGAGGTGAGGACAAGGTCGCCCAAGACATGGCTAAAAAAGTTCGCGTACTATGCTGGGTGATGACTGGCCCGAAAAATCATCTGAGTAAAGCGCGGCACGTTAAGGCAACGTGGGGCAAACGTTGCAACGTTCTTCTATTCATGAGCTCGGCTGAAGGTGAGGGTTCGGAATTCTCTGAAGACACACACGTACTATAATTACCTCATAAAGATAGTGGTAATTAATTGCGTGCTTTATTTGCAGATGCCAATTTGGGTACGGTAGTGCTTCCCGTTAAGGAAGGCAGAGATAATCTCTGGGCAAAGACCAAAGAAGCTTTCAAATATGCTTACGAAAATTACAAGAACGAGGTCGATTGGTTCATGAAAGCCGATGACGATACGTTAGTATAATTTAATAAAAATAACAATAACGATTAAATAACAATTTAATCATTTTTCTTGCCATCAGAGCACTCAGGGATCTCGGATCGGATCAAATTATCAGGGAACAAACGGAATACTTTTTTATGGCTCCTGTAAATTTCTGATGTAGATCAACATTCTCTGTTATATTCGTCTATTTTCTTGTTATTTCCGATACAGTTATCTGTTGTTTTCCAATTTTTCGATTAAAATCTTTTCTTTTATTCACTTTGCAATGACAATACTAATAATAATTAATAATTATCGCAGCTTGTCTAAAACCATTTCGTTTATTGAATAATGAAGTGGTTCGTGCTAAACAGATCGTTCACTGGTGACTATACCTTATAGCTGAAAAAAACTAGAGTAATGAGCCAAAAAGCATGAATTGAAGAGTATTACGCAAATTTTTGCGCAAATACGTCGTTTAGGATATATTTCCCGATAAATATTCACCAAACCTAAGAGTAGACCCCGATAACAGTAAATCAATCCAAATGCATAAGCTCGAGTATCAAACTTTAAATCTTATATTTTAGATACGTGATAGTGGAGAATTTGCGTTACATGCTCTCCTCGTACAACCCCTCGTCGCCTCTATACTTTGGGTGCAGGTTCAAGCCTTTCGTGAAACAGGGTTACATGAGCGGCGGAGCCGGTTACGTACTTAGCAAAGAGGGAGTCCGAAAATTCGTGGAGGAGGCGATACCGGACCACAGCAAGTGTCGAGAGGACAATGGTGGTGCGGAAGACGTGGAAATAGGAAAATGCTTGGAGAAGGTCGGCGTGAAAGCGATGGACACGCGCGATCCTCACGGACGTGGAAGATTCTTTCCTTTTGTCCCGGAGCATCATCTCATTCCGAATCATGTTGATAAAAATTTTTGGTACTGGAAATACATTTACTACGAGACCAAAGACGGGTTAGACTGTTGCTCGGATAGCGCGATATCCTTTCACTATGTATCGCCGAACATGATGTACGTACTAGAGTATCTGATTTATCACTTAAGACCGTACGGTATCACGCACGGCCTTGAAAGTCTCGAGTCCGGGCGATCCGCAACTATCAAGGAATACTAGTCCAACTGGTCTCAGAGACAAGAGGACGCGTAACTTTCCATTTCGAATACATCCGATTCGTCAATTCGCTGTAAACAACATACTTTCGTTCGGAATAATTTCCGATATAGTTTTATCGATCAGCCTATCGACTGTATTCGAGTACACGTGCCCATACATAAATACTGTAATTAAAAAAAAAAACAATCGAGTGCCGGACATAAATACTAGTCAGCTTGAACCAACGAACTGCACATAAGGTTTTAAAAAATCTCCATGGGTACGCGTTTCAATGTACAGTTATGAAACCGTACGTACCATATTACTATTTACATTTATACACACATTGCATAAAGAATTTTGGTACAAATAAGCCTTACCTCGTTCATACGAGAACACTTTTATCTCCCCAATTATGTACATCACCATTGTCTCGTTGCAAGTACAATTCGCCAATAAGCTCGTTGCGTGCCATTTATAGATTAAGGACACTCCGAACGATACAATTATTGGTAATGTTCCATATTCTTTTTTTTCGTCATATAGTGTATTGCTTGCCACGTGAACCTTCAATCTCTATAACGAAATGGGAAAAGGGTGGGTATATGTATTTCATATACGGTATTAATATATATACACATAAAACTGTATTTCGTAATATTAATATAATAATAATAGTAATAATAATCCCAATAATGACGTTCTACCCAAGTAATAAATACTATAGATACAGAGTGAGTGTGGGTGTGTGAGTAAATTAACCAATCAATTGGGTGGGGATTAGGGTTACCTATGTACAAGTCATATTTGTACTATGCGACTGACGCAGTTTGCCACGTGGGCTCCCACTCAGACGCTTCCCGTTTCTCTCCTTGTTTCTTGAAGACGCAGGAAAATTACCTCTCTTTCTATTTTAATCCCTCTTCCCGCCTTCCTATCAGTTTCCACTTACATTCAATTATCTAATCTCGGCGATGTCTCACTTGATAAATTATTTAAAAACAATATTTTACACTATAATGTATGTATATTATAGAGGTCACCTATTCCGAATAAAACGTTATTTTTTATCGTTTTTTTATGTTATCTCTTCAAACAGCATCAAAAATTGCGCCTCCGGGTCTAGGAAACGTGATAACAGGGACCCAGGTGCCGCGCGAGCATAATAATTATCGAATATCGTCATTAAGATCTCACACCAGGGGCTTGTACGAGGCAAATTCATTAATTCTTTCTTTAAAAAAAAAAAAAAGAGGCGGGGTAGCGGTTGTTTTGGGCATTGGCTGACGCCTTCTTTCTCTCTTCTCTCCACTCGTTTATCTCTCTATATTCATCTATATAAAATTAAAAAACAACGTAATATATCGTTATATTACTTCGTCGCTGGTAATAAGTAAAAGCTTTGTACAAAGTTCAATTTATAATTTAAAACATTTGGATACGCAACCATTCCTAGAGATTCTGATTTTTCAATTGAACTATCTAAACCGACTGAGGCGATATTGCAAAGTAAGTTACTTTACGCGCTCTCTCTCTCTCTCTCGTTTTCATCCTCGCTCGACGTCTCTTCCCGTGTAGTTTATTTGCACTTGGATCATAATTGCGAATTTCCGGCACATTTGCCGCAATGTTTTCTTTCTCTTTTCCCTTTCACTACTTTTACGACATTCGCGTCGACTCAGCTTTATTATTTTTTTTTTCGTTTCTTAGATGCTCGCTGATTGACCGGATAAATAAAATACATGATTTAATAAGCTACTGATAATATCGGTAATAGGGTAGGTCGGTACAATAGAAAAAGGTTTGTTTGAGGGCGAGTTTGACGTACAGAGACATTATTAACATCGAGACTTGTCGCGATTTTCGTTTATACTTTCAGACGGGTGCGCTGGGTCCGGGGCAAACCTCCTGACAAAGGTAGGATACGTGGAATGAGTTGCACTCGCAAAGCCCCAAGTGTCATTACGATAATAAGTGCTTGAGAGAGATGGGCGCGTTGCGCTACAAGTGGAGAGGGTGTGGGTCAGACGAGGGCAGCCGCTGCGTGGTATAGCTGCATCAGCGCCTGTACGTGTACCGGCAAACAAGAGAGTCTGTCCTTGGTGTTTGCGTCCACCGCGAGCCAGGACAACGCATTGTATCCCTCCAGCACGTACCTGTTTAACCAAACCAATTAACACATCATAACCAAGATGTCTTTCTAATTGCAATATATTGAGGGATCCCTATTTTAACGATGAAATTCCAACGAAATTATTTATTACCGCAATTGCACGGCACATATTAGCACAGAAACAAATATGACGTAAAAATAGAGCAATTTTTCTAGATACTTTTCCGGATATTAAATTATTATTTTTACACCTCTGATCCGCACCGAAATTTTCACGAACGAGAATAAATAAGAAACGAAAAAGTTTAACCATTATTTGAGTTTCACGATAAAACAACTTGAAACATCTTTGCAGTTTCAGGACAAAAATGGTATTTTACAAACCTGAGGACGTTGGTAGTATATTGCGAGTCCAATGGATGAGCTGTGAGTTCGCTCTGTTGCTGAAGGAGATCTTCACTGTTCTGCTGAATCGTTGGACTATGAAGATGCAAGGCATTCTTGAGGAATACCGGACAGACACCTTCGAGATGTGGACACGCGGCCCAAAACCACGGTGGCATGCGTCCGGTTGGAGCTGTGGAGACTAAGTATCCTAAGGCGAGCGGCTGCTGCAAGAGCGTACCGAGTTCTTCAGCTTGATCCGCCACTACACCCTGCAACCCCAATCGATTCTGTGATTTACCAAATAATATTTTCTGCAGTAGCAATCGCTACTGTGATTTACGAAATAATATTTTCAGTAATTCAGATACATTGGTTAAACTATTTGAAAATAATTCACAATTAATGGTCCGTGTGTAGAAAATCGATAATTACAATAGATTCCATTCGTCTACCATATAGAGGACTGTAGCTATCTTAATTCTATAAAATACTTTTCAAAATAAGAACTATTGAATATACATCGGAATTTAATTTTTCCTATTAATTTTATTCATATTTTCCTTGAACCCCACGTCAATGAAATCTTGAGTTATAGAGTTAAACGTGTCTGCGTGTTGTTTACTCGCGATACTTCCTTTATGAGAAAGCAACAAAATTATAAAAGATGTGTTCTCGCAGAAGCATTGTGAGTAATGGAAAATGACGAGGAAGCAATGTGAAAATTACAATTTTCAAGTTATTTTATATAAATCATCAGGTATTTTTCAAGCAGACACGGTATTCCGTAAGGACATTTGTCTAAAATCGCAATGCATCGTTAAGGTACGTTGAAACTTTGCAGATGCAATAAACTGCTCAAGGATCAACGTATAACAAATTCATAGAATTGTCCACTACGTAAATATCTCCACGGGTTACCTTAAATTGATAAATAAAATCACTGTATCATAGATAAGAAAAATGCGGCCGCGTCTCGAAAATCGATGTGTTAACGCAGTTTCTATACTTACCCTCGGAGTATTGCTACACGGGAATGGACTGCCAGGACCATCGTGGATCCCCATACCGGAGCCACCACCGTCGCCACCGAGCGGCGAGCCATCGGGTCTGTGAGGACTGCCACCAGGGCTCTGACCACCTCCCGCTCCAACTTCCGGCCACGCAGAGTTAAAAATCTCGTTAAAGTCTCCCATGTTTTCAATTCCCTCGCCCATGTCGTCATTGAGAGCGGAAAAAAACTCGTCATCGCCAAGGCTCGGTCCATTAATGTGCTGCTCCTGAAAAGCCGTTTGCGACGACTGCAAACGAACGTGACATCATGCATAAACGTACAAAATCCCACGAGAAAATAGTATTTTAATCATTTTTGTATATCGCAAATATTCTCGAACTACGACGAACCTGCGTCGTTGCCGATGTAGGGAAGACGAGTATGTGAGTGCACGTTACATCCTGAGGAGTCGAGAGCTGACAATTAACGGAAGCTTGACTGAATCTCTCATCGGGCGTAAATTGATCGGCCATCAGTCGTAACGACGAATCCGGTTCGAGGGACACGAGGCAAGCGCTTAACACACAAGGAGCTGCCGATGGATACAGCAAACTGCACTGACCGCAAATTTCTTTCAAGTGCTTCGACGCTTTGAGAAGAGCCTTCCGAGACAATAGCCAACTCCAACCTTTAAGTTCTCCGTGCCCGATGCGTCCCACTCGACCCACAACTAGCCTCCAAGGTTGAACCTGATCGCAAAAAATTCACGTACTTTGCTAGATCATATATATATATATAATCTTAGTATATTTTATAATATTAATATAATTCAATTAACCCATCACGTGCGGACAATTTTTTGTCGGCTACTCATGATTATGCTAACAATAGAGGTAACAATAAGTGTTATGATTTTCTCTTTGAGAAATGTTTTATTTTTAATCAATCTTTAAATTCTTCTTGAAAGATCAGCGAAACAAATCTTATTTAAGGTTACTCTACAAAATTTGTAAACTTATTTTGACCATATTTTATAGCCAAACGTATAATTTGAAGATAAATAGTAAAAAAAAATGTTTAATTGAAAATTAAATTGAGTTTAAAAAATGCCGGAGCCCGCCCGTACGTGAGGGGTAAACGCATTAGGGAATGAGAACAAAAATAGTGAATTAACTATTAATTTTACAAATTAGAATATCAATGGAGTATTCGAAATATTTAAATTGTTAAATTTCAGTTCATTGAAACGCTATTCACGCACGTGATTGATGGTTTTATTATTAACTTAAATAATGTTTCATAATTAACCAAGTATTAGTAAATTTTTGGAATCAGCAATTGAATTATATTCAACAAATATTTTATGATACATTTATAAGAATATTTGCTACTGTTAAAACTTACACCCTGCGACATAACACCCAGTATGAAATCCATGAGTTTCTGTAAGCCAACACGACGCGCCGACGCCCGTTTTCTTCTCTTTCTATTCGGCACATCAATATTTATTGTAGCAGTCTCGAAGATTTCGCCCCGATCGTCCGTGGCTACGGCCAGTAGTCGCGATTGATCCTCGCTCAGACAGTAGCTGAGATAGAGAACCGCGCATTCCTCGGGTCCAGCGATGCCGAAGCTCTCCGGTGCCTCGCTCTTCGATCTCAGAGGTGCTAGTACGTAAGCCGGAGCGTAAAGTCTGTACGGCGATTTGTTCCTTTCCTGAAATTTTTGTGACAATCGTCAGCCGAGGCATTAACAAAGATTGACAATTAAGAAAAAAAAAAAAAGAAAGAAAAGAAAAGAAAAACTTTAAATACGATATCGATACTTACGTCTTTGCTCTTGAGAAATAGATCCGCAGCCGCTGCGGTGCCAAAACCTGTGAGACTCTTGACCGTCGAGTTGTGATTTAACAGTCGTCTTCCCTGCAGAAAGACGTTCAATGCCAATGCTCGCATCTCGTCTTGAATCTTTCGCCTTTCACGGGCTCGTCCTAATTCCATTATGCTTTCCAACGATATCAACTGTTAAACAATCACAAAATTAGGGTAAAAAGACGCATAAGAAAAAACAACAAATTATTTCACATTTTTAATCAATTAAAAAAGATAATAATAATAAATCGATTTATTAAAGTTAAAACTAAAAAATTATTATATAGTATAGTTACAAAGTATTTCGTATATATTTAAAAAAATAGATATTTTCTTCGGGATGGCTACAAAATCTCGAGAATGACATTTCCCGGACTTTTCCTGGTTTTCCAATCTCATAGTTTACTCTGACCAAAGTAGATAACATTTTTTTTGACGTATTGAAAGAATTTTGACTAAAATTGTACGATAGATTAGCTCGTTAATTCATCGCTGCTTTGAAATATTTTGATCGAAATGTTCATAGTGGTTCCTCATAAGGGGAGCTTTGTTTTCACAAAAAAGGAAATATCGGGATTTTTATGTTAAAATCGTCTAAAGCATTCACAAAAATGATTTAGAAAAAAAGTCCGCACGTATCTGTGTGCTTGGGTGTAAGCTTTCAAAATAAAATCCAATAAGGGAAGGGAAGAATTACAGCAATCACCCTTCTGTTTTTGTTGTAATTTTAACGAAAAAATGCTATAATTGAGATTATGTCACTTTCGTTAAGAAAAAAAAAAAAATGTCGGTGATCTCTAATTTCTGCAAGAATATTGGCAATTGAGTCAAATAGTTCTTTATAATATAAGATACGTTCTAGAATGTTTCTTATTTAATTTAGTCGAAATAAAAAAATTAATTTAACCTCAATCACCCCCCTCCCCGGGTAGGGGTTGAAAAATTAGAAAGTTCAATTCAATTTTTTAAACGCAAGCTTCTCATTGCAAGAACAAGGATGAAAACATTCAATGAAACAACTACTCTTAGCGCTACACAGGAACAACGACGTGGACGTAGTACTAATCTGTTCCCCTCGGGGTGCTTGTTTTCGATGAGTCCCCTCGCGTCTAAACCTTAATAACCATAAGGGTACTTGTTTTTGGTGAGTCCCCTCATCTCTCACAATGAAATTGAACTTTCTAATTTTTCTGCCCCACCGGGAGGGGGGGGGATAAATTACGCACCATCGAATTGTTCTCCTGAAAATATTCAACACGTGCTTCCTTAAGTTCGATTCAAAGAGCATTTCTTGAAGTGATAAAAAAATTGGTTTTTTTGCAGTTACAGCGCCGTGTGTCTCAAATCAAAAGAAATTTTTCCAATAAAACTTGCGTATTTTTTCATGAAGAATTCGAATCTGCATTAAAAAATAGGGGTTTCCATTAAAAAATGCAAAGTTACTAATCCTCCCGCTCTCAGGGGTTGGGGGTTGATTTTTATGGGGTCAGTTTTCCCCTTCGAGATCAAAAAGTTTTTATTCCGGACATTTTTTTGTGCGATGCGTATTTCTTGCGATATTTCGATGTCTCAAGATAAAAAACTCATCCTGTATATATGTACGATATGAATGGGTCGGATTATGTATTCCTCAAGTCAATAACTATCTAATTTTTTAAAACTTTGCACTGAAGTTGATTGAAAACAAGGAAGACTGCTACTTTGAATATTAAAGAGAAGTTCCAAGATAGAACCTTGCATGTTGCTTTGCCATTCTTTTGGCCCGTCATGGACAAAACTTCTTCTATGAGGAAACCAAAATTGATCAACGAAATTCCTCATAGAGGAGGCAGTGTAGATGACGGCCTAACATAATGAGGAAGCAGCGTGTAATGTTCAACTTTTTTACTTAAAAAAAAATATATTTTGTGATGAAACTACAATTGCTTTTTATAAATATCCACGATAAATTAATGATTTTGCTTCATTGTACATTTACTGGTCAATTTACCCTTTCAAATCAGATCTAATTTATGGAAAAAGTTGTTGAATGGATATCAATGAAACAAATATAGAAGCCGGTCTGGAATATTCCGATTGTCAAAAAAAATGTCTGAAAAAATCTTTACCTGGACGTTGATGTTCGATCTGATATTTTCCGGCATGCTGCTGACCGCGGTGGAATAAGCTCGCAGAAGTGCGAGTATAGCGAGTCGTCGACGATCAGGATCCTCGGCACCACCGAGTGAAAACGGCTCAACCATATAAACGACTACGGCGGGAGGTTCTACTTCCTCCTCGTCGGGGCCGACGTTTGTCGTGGTGGTGTTTGTCGTCGGTGTATTCGTGTTTGTTGTCGTTGACGGTGAAGTCGTCGTCGAGGAGGATGATTGTGGTGTCGGCGTTGTATTTCCCATGGTGGAATTTGCGTTTGGCGTTGCATTCGAGGATGGCGTCTCGCTGCGCGCTGATTCTCCATCTGCGATTATTGAAAAAAATTCTTAACGAATTGCAAAGTCTAAAGTATACATCGTTAATCTCGTTCAAAGAAGACTCGTATTCTCTGAATAAAAAATATTTAGTCGTTTATTAACATTTGTGTGACCAATCAACTTGCTACTCTTAAATACACCTTATAGGTTATGTTTACCAGTTCATTTTTTTCTTCCGGTCCAAACCAATGTGAATAAAAATTCGTTCTCTTTGAATATTTTACAGTTCATAAAAAATGGAAACAAGTCACTTGATGTCCACATAAAATGATATACTGATGTGTTACAATGTTTTCGGAATGAAAATACCGACATTCGATAATTTTTGTAATGCACATTTGACTGGCTACGCCGTTTATACTTCTTTAAGGGGAGGCGAGACCTCCACACCATCGCATCTAATTTGCGGAACATACCTTCTCGTTGTACACTAAACAGAATTTAATTAAATTTGGTCAGTAGACTGCAAGAAACGTGAACCGTTCAGGTGGCAAACGTAGTATTGTCAAAATTGAAAAAAAAAAAAAAAAACAGATTAAATAACCGCAGGTACATGTAATGGAAAATCACTTTTTACAATGATTTAGAGCAGATAATGAAAAAAAACACCGTTTGTTACCCGAAAGCCAGCACAAAAACACACACGGCACACCCGTTCCGATTGCAAATTTAGAAACGCAAAAGTACCTAAGCTGGGCACGGGAACTAATTTCTGATAATCCATGAGTGCGAGAGATAGTACTAGTATAGTTTCACCTCACCTGAATTACGCGAGAGGCGCTGGTAGTAATTCAGATCTCTCTCAAACACCAGTAGAGTGAAATGCTATTGTTTACAGTTTTAGTTACCCACTGATTAGGTTTCACATCCCCTTAACTCCCAATGAGTAAAGAATTCGATTTATAATTTATACGATGGTGTACTTACCAGTTGGTTCGTTTTTTATAGTAACACCGTCCGGTGTCGGAGGCATCGAATCCGTGGCCGGTACCGCAGGCGATTGTTGCTGCTTGCTCGGAGAATCCGCGTGATCCAAGAAACTGCGATCCTGTATAACTTGGGTCAAGTACGGAGCGAGTCGATGATTGCAGACCTGTGCGTAGAGACGCAACAGTTCGCCAATTTGATTTTCGCCAAGGAGCTTAAACCACTCGTCGATGGGTTGCTTCGAGGCTTTCTGAATGGCTGATTTACCCACGCGAAGAATACCATCACGCACAGCTTTCGAGATGGGTGTATGCCTACCCAATCGACATATCTGAAGAGCAAAAAAGCGAAATACTCGTCAGTCAAAAAAAGTTTCCAAATTCCTTCTTCATTCTTGTTCATCATACACAGAGCTCACTCTGTGAGAAAGATTATTTCTCACTTTTGTCTTTCTTATAGAGGAATCTTGATCCGTTTACGACGGAAGACAATTTCTCAAATTATAGCAGTGACAATTGCAAAATGCATAATTTTATAAAATACGAATCCCCTTACCGATTCTTGTAAAGTTCAACAACACCGTTGAATATTCTACTTTACATATCGACAATTTTGACACTGGATTCAGTTAAGAAGTTTGAGATTGAGATTAAGATAACATTTGAGATTAAACTTCAGTTCAATCTTTATATCAAATTTGCGACAAAGCTCAAAATCAAACATCCCAACGAAAATTGCGTGGTAAAATGAAAAATGTATAATTATTTGTAGAAATAATAATAAAAAAAGATGTCTTACCTCGTACGTCGTGGAGAGTTCCCGGAAGAACGACTTGACTTTGCCGATAACACAATCACTGTCAGGCGCGACAACGATGTAAGCGACGTCCCGAGGTCCGGCGTACGGTTCGAGGAGCAATTTTTCCCAATAGCTGAGAGCATAGGGCGAAAGCGAGAGCCAATCTCTGTCGTAGCCAACGATGAGAGCGGGTATAGGTTGTGGTTCGCATCGATCCTCGGTGCCGCGGCCGGCGAGTCGATGAAATTGTCGCCAGGTGAGAGGCCCAGCGACGGTATAGGGAGCTTCCCACATTCTCGTCGTGCACTTCTTCTGCACAGCCTCCTGAAGAAGCGGTTGAAGAGCTCGCATCATTCTGACGATATCACCACTGCACTGAGGACCGCGAGCCCTGAGGAAGGCCCACCGATGTACACCGGTGACACGATTAACCCGATCTGTCTGTACGCCGTCGATTTTGCTCTGATCGAGAGCCGCTAGGGACACTTCATTTCCGTCATTAAATTCCAGGGTGTTCAGACTGGGTGCGAGAGTAGTTTGGCTCCTGTTGCTCGCATATATTCTTGCGGCTCTGTATAAACTACTAGCCGAGCTCTGAACAATAAGACACTGTTCGCGGAGGAGTTCAAGAACGCTTGGCGGTATAGCATCGAGTCCATCAGGCGATTTTCCTGCGGAAGGACCACAAGCGACGGCAACAAGCGAACCCTTCTTTTTCTCCGCCGGATCCTCGGCAATCCCGGTTATCTCCATCTCGTCCTCGTAAAAAAGACCAGCTCTGTGAGCCAGCCGGCGATTAACGACAGCGCTAAATCCGCAGCTACACTTAATTTGATCATCCTCCTGAAAAAGAGCGCTTCCGGTGCTAGAATTCCACGAACCGGCGAGATAAACACCCGCGTCAGCTCCCTTGATGTTCCCGACGACTTTGGGGCCGGCATTACACACACAGAGGCTGCAACTGTCGAAATTATGATCACGAAATATATTGAGAGCTGTGTCACCAAGTAATATATTAACGACGAGAGAATTCGACTCAGGAATTCTCGTAGGGCCCGGGGTGTCGGCTTCGATGCTGTTTAGGTTTTTGTTGAGATACGAGGAGGTCGTAGAGGTCGCGGGACTCGGTTGATCGTAGGGCGGAGGGGGTGGCCGGCCGGATATCGTGGATGCTCGATAGGGCGCACCGATGGGTGCAGGACTCGCAGGGCAAGTATGCCCTTGTTGCTGCTGCTGCGATTGAGGTGTTAGTTGCGATGTCTGTTGTTGCTGCTGTGGTGGTGGTGGATTCTGTTGCGATGACTGTTGCTGGCCCTGTGATTGCTGGATCTGGGCTTGCGGCTGTTGCTGGTGCTGCTGGACCGAGCCAGGCCTTGACGTTTGTGACTGAGACTTCTCGTTGTTGTTATTATTATTATTGTTGCTAGAATTTTGATTACACTGCCAGGAAGGCCTGTAGACACAGTGAGCCGGCAGGGTGACAGGCGGCAGGGACTGGCTCGGTAGATTGGTGAGCGGCGCGTACTTGGAGGAACCGACGAGCTTGCAGATCGACGTCGGCCTGAATACGTAAGACCAATCGTCGATCGGTTCCTCCTGGGGCGAGCCCATATTCGGATAAATGTCCGGCACGTGGCGTAATGGTCGTTGGGGCACGGTGAGCTCGGTCTGGTCCATCGGCGCGTCACTCAGCTGGCAAGGCGACGCGACTGGATTGTGCTCGAGCGATGGGGGCGTAGGAAACATCTTTGAGAGCTCCTCCGGTCGTAAAACTCCGACACCGCGACTGTTGTGTTTGTTCGTGCAGTCCAATCGCGTCTCTTCGTGCAAACCCCCCGACTTGTTTGAACCCGGTGGCGTCTGTACTTGCAGCTGATTCAGATTCTGATCGAGTCGACAGAGAGAAATGCTAATGATATTTTGTTCGCTTGAGACAACAGTATGACGGTGAATAAGAAAGAAAAATTAATTTTATTTAGTGATTGTTTGATTGACTGGTTGATGAGTGAGTGAAGGCGAGAAGAACGGAGTCGGAGCCGGAAACGGAGAAATCTCTACGTACCGTCTCGTCGCTGGAAGTATCCGGATCAGAATTGTCGAAAATTTGTTCGAGGTCTTTGTAGGAAGCCTGAAGTCCTTCGCTGGTGAACAGGGATCCGGGCTTCGGAGGCTCGTCCCTCTGCCGCCTGAGACCGTCGACTCCGACACTATTCTCCTCGCCTGTTGCGTCAAACTCGTACGGATCGCTTCTACCGCCACCCATGCATTCGCCCTGTCGAAAACAAAATCGACGAAATAATCAACAGAAGAAAAAAAAGCGATGCAATCCTTCCCGTTGGACTATGTTGAGAGCTTTGCCGAAACAAATGGAAATTAAATTTAAAAAATTTGTTTAAATAATAAAAGACTAAAAAAAGGAGAAAATCGAAAGAATACCGAGACGGCCGCTGATTAACTTACGGGGTTGTTGGTATTGGGCTCTTGCTTTATCTCGAGTTTCGGCACGAGAGCCTGCATGCTCTGAAGATTCGTCGGAGGATAGAGATTGTTGTTTCGAAGACTCGTTGGTCCGTTGTTCAATCCCTTGAAGCGCTTCACGGGATGATTGAGCCAAGCTTCCTGAGTTGAATAGTCGTAGAGCCAGCAGAGAGGTTGCTCGTCCTCGAGAAGAGCTCCCTCGTACTCTCTGGAGGCGAGTATCGGTCGCTTGAGGTTCGGCAAAGGCGCGGGACTGGCAACTTGGACATTGCACGGCGTCGTGGTCGACGAGGCGGTCGACTTCGGTCCCTGTGACGGCGTCAGTGGTGGGGCAGTGTTAGAATGACTCGGCGGTGGCTGAGGGCTCAGCGTTGGCATTGTCGGATCCGCCGGTGGAACCGAAGCCGGCTCGGAATGAGGCGTTGGAAGAGGCGAGGGTGCCGGCGAGCCAGGCGAGCCCACCGAGGGCACTGGAGGACAATCGCCACCGGTCGGAGGTCCTCTCGAGTAAGATGGTGGCCCACCGGGAGGCGTGCTCGGCGGTCCTTCCGTTCTGTTCACGTTCGACCTACAGTTTCATTTCGTTTGTCAATCAACAGAGTAATACTCTCGGTTGGATACAACGAGTTACTAAAGCCAGTCGAAGAGGAATCAACCGCGTCCAAACGCGAGCAACGAGAGTCCGAAGAAGCGCACAGTCCTCCGGAATATTGTGTCAGGTTTTTAGAAAGGTGAATGACGCGGCGAGATAATGAGCAAGTCGGTTACAAAGAGCCAGAGACAGAGCTTCTCTATCAACGACAATCCCAAAATGTCCTACAAGCAACGGGCATGCGATACATAGCAATACTCAAACTAGGTGATAGAAACAGTGAGACTTTAGAATTCCATGCTCGTCATACTTCTTCTTTACCCGGGGTGATAGATTCTCTGTAGTTGTAAGCGTGCATCGATGAGGATGACCTGCTAACGTTTATTTTGTGTGCAATTTCCACTGAGGTTATATTCTGATACCGAAACCGAGAGCTTGTCAGTTGGATTAATTGTTCACTGTTTATAGTTACGTGACGAGTTAATTCGTGTATTGCAGAAGGTTCGAGAACAATTGAGGAAGTGCTAATATTCGAAAATGACCATCGAAATAACTAATTCGACTAGTCCGTATAATTTGAATAATTCGAATATTTCAAAGTTATTCACAACAAATAATTCGAATAAATCCACGTATATTGAATTGAATATTACCATATACATCGATTCGATTAATTTGCTATTCACACAACCCCACATTAAATCATTACCACTGTTCAATCGAAATAGTTTAAGAGAAGCAATGAATATGTCCCGTCCCGTATGACTATGAATAGTACACTGTCCGGTTCCTGTACAATTAATTTGTTATCTTATCAATATCAACAATGATAAGGTTAATATGAATTAATAATGCGTTTCTTTGGCATTTAGGAGAATGTATGGAGGATCGAGGAGGCAGAAATTACCCACCTGGGGGTATTGGCAGGGACAGAGGGGCAAGAGGCATCCCACTGGGTGGTAGAACGTCGATGGAAAGGCACGACCCTCCGTCCGCCTTTATCAACTCTCTCCCTCTGAACCTGAGAGGAGGTGAGGCCTTTCCAGCCCCCGGGGGTCGTGCACCTGCAACCGATGCATTTAACGTCTCTCGTTTTCCTCTCGGTTTTTTGTACGTTTCTAGTTTGCGCTCTTTCTTTCTTTTTTATCACAGTATATCACACAGAGAGGGACGACATTAGCTTTTTCAACTGAAACACTCGTGAATATTGAGCGAAATATAAAAACTCAGATAATGGCCCGAATACATAGTGTATCAAGATCCATGATGACAGATGTCAAGTAAAAATTCGTTTTTCTCGTGTAAAACCATGACCTCGCCGAATTTTCGGCAATTCCCGAGTCGGCACATCAGTGAAAATATGCATTGAAGCAACGGAGACTTCTGGGAAATCAATTACATTCTGCATTCGAGCCACTTTCTGGTCTCTCTTATCTTAAATACATGCACACGTTGCATTAGCCATTAAACTAGTGTAATTTCCGAGACAACGTTTTCACTCCCATTTTGCATACTACTGGCAACCGCCCTAACATGCAAAAAGAACAAAATTATTATATACATATATCCTACGCACCAATATAAAATTATCAAATTTGCCAACTATCACGAATTTCATTCGTGATAAATTGACTGAATAATCAACGTTGCGGTATCGATTATAATTTGTGACCATTGCATTTTTCGTAATATCATATTTTACTGACGTTAGACAGGGATATGCAAAGAGAAATACGACTCTGACTACGTTGGATTCTGTGATTATTGTGAAGGGGTGGATGTGCAAATATTCAAAATTTCGAATAATTTATGGCAAGTAAAATAAGATTTTTTCGATATTTCTATGGAGAAAATTCAAATAATTTTAAAAGAATTTCCCAATTCGTTTAATTGAACGTTAAAATTAAATTCGATTAAAACACTATTCACACAGCCGCACCACGAAGGGAGATTCGTAATTCTAACACACAATACTTGTATACACTCTACTCTGCATATTACAATCGATCGATGCGTACTAGAGGATTCTCGCGATACTCACTTGGAGCAGCTGCAGGAAGACTTTTGGGTAGAGTCGACGAATGTCCAGGTGCCGAGTTCAAGGGAGGAAGAAGATTCCGTGGTGGTCTTGGAAGCAACGGATATCGGTGAGCCCAGGGAGCACTCTGCCCAAACGCGTTCGGGCAGCTCGGTAGCAGCCTTGAGATCGCGTTGAGTGGAGTTCGGATGTTCGTAACTGGCCGGACTGTTGGGTGGCGACAGCGGCAATTCCGTTGGCAGGTCGTCCATGTCCGTCACGAGAACATAGCACGACGGGTATCGCATTCGGACACCCCCGACGAGAACCTCAACGAGAGGCTGTACACCGCTCTCCATGCTACTCCCATTTATTGGATAAAAGTGTTTCCATTCTTCGAGAAGCTGACTGTCGACGCGCCCGACCTGACCGGTCAGCGTGCCCGCAAGCCCGTACGGAGCCAGGATCACTACGAAATTAAATCAAAAACAAATTTGATTTATATTATGCTTTTCCATTTTTATTAATTGTATTAATCTATCAATCTAAATAGTAATATTTATTTATTTATTAAATAAATATTCCTTGGAAGTTATTTTCACGCACAATGGATATTTTTTGGGATCTTTTGGACTATTGGTTCTGTCTAAATAGTACGAAAAATATATAAACTTATACATATTTTGTTAGCTTTCTAGAGCAGCTAGCCCTTGCGTTATGAAGCAAATAATACTTTGTTATCGGACTAATAGGGATGATCTTTCGGATGGAAATACCAATCGTATCGAGCAAGATATTTCACAATGAATATCGACGTTTTTTACTTGACTTTACTCCTTTTAAGAGTTTCGCAATTACTTTATCGACTTTGAATTAAAAGTTTAACAGTTCCACGTTGATTCTCCTAGTATTAAATTGGTCATTTGAACGGTGAAAAATAATTTATTGACATAATTAACCGGTAAATAAAGAAAACGAATGATACTTTGATAATTATTATAATTTTAAGAAACTAACCCTTAACGCCCGACTGAGCGGTTTGCGTTCGTTGGAGACACGTCCTGGTGAGGTGTCGCACAGCTGGATGTTGCCTGACGTCGACACTCGCGCAAACAGTGCTTTCGCCGTGTACGAAGAACGCGAATGAGAACGACAGGTGACTGCTGTCAATCGAGAATAATAAAGATTAGGGCTTACGTGTTACGAGACACTCAACAGCGGATATAACATCGATTTTCTATGAGAATACAAGCTATAGGGGGGGGGGGGCTTTTTGCTTACCTGCTGCAACGATGTTTCTCGAAGCCATCGTACGGCTGGACAAACCACTTGCCGAGTCGAACGAAATCCCGGGACAATAGGCAGCGCTCAATCAGGTTATGGAGAGCCTTGAAGAGTAGCGAGCGACACTCGTACGAGAGACCACTCTCCCAGGAACCTTGCTCACTCTCTGCAAGTGAAAATATTTTTTTAAATCAGCAATAAGAGCGTTACAGTGTATAAAGACACTTATTAGGGCGACAATGTTTTGATTTTAAGGCGGTATTGTCAATCGACTATCCACTTATTGATATTAAATTTCATTAAGCAGCTTCTTAATTGAGTTTTCACTGCAGTAGATTAACTTAAAGATTTTTCTTTGCAATCAACATTTTCGGAAGTATAAAAATTTACAATAAAATAGAAATATTTTTCGAATCTATTGAGCGAGTTTCACATATTTCTTGCCATAGTATCTCTTTAGCAAGACACATTGTTCTCAACACAGAATAACAAACAGTATATTAAGAACATTTTCGAATCAAATACCTTGTAAATATCTTTTATTTTTCGCAAGAGGGTTAAAATTAAAAACTTTGTGAATATACTCACAATAACGCCTATACCTTAATACAAGCCTATTATTTAGCGTTGGCATCTGAGATAGAGAGAGAGAGAGAGAGAGAGAGAGAGAGAGAGAGAGAGAGAGAGAGAGAGAGAGAGAGAGAGAGAGAGGTAGAGAGAGGTAGATAGAGAGAGATAGATAGACAGGGAAAGATAGAAACGTGGCCAGAAGTTTAGCAATCGATGCAACGCGCAGCGCGTGAAGGAGGTGGGAGAAAGGAAAAAGGGTGGACGAGAAACAGATAGAAAGTCTAGAAAGAGCATCGCGTGGGAGAAGCTGATGGTTGTGCGGTGCTCTACGGGAAAGAAGGAGGAACGAGAGGCTCGACATAGCGATCGCGGCATCTACATTACGGTGAAAGTAGGATTTTATCCTTGCTGAGGGAATATGGATCTCTCGCTGTGGTATTGTATCGTAGAGGAATCAACAGCGCATGTGATGCATGGTGCGCTCTGTTTTTAGATGGAGACGCGCGACGTGCTGTCCTTACGATAGCCCACCGCGCGTCCCCCCCCCCCTGTGGCGAGCACGTCATCCGCGTAGACACCGGCGCACAGATTTTCCATCTTGCGCCGGGTCGCAATGGAGAACCACTGGCCAGCCAGGACACGTGTTCCCTCGATCGATAAACAGCGAGAGTGGGGGCAAAGTTGCGTAAAAGTGCATCGGTGTCGGCGTTGTCAACGTCCGATTGATGTACTCATGCTCTCAAAAACTGTATTAAATTCATCTGCATAGTAGAATCTTGCAAATTACTTCTTCATTATTTTCGATATTTTACAAAGTCTTTCTCTATGTGAAAATGTACAAATCAATTTTGGTTTTTTCAGAGGTTTTATAAAATATTGAAAATTATGAAGAAGAAATGTGCAAGGTTCCATTTGATAGACTTGCTTTTATATTGTACACAACAGCTGTTCTTAACAACACAACATGCGAGAGTAAAAATAATCAGAAATTTAAAAAGTTTGAAAATTTCATAACCTGTAACTTGCTCATATATTTAATATACCTTTAGAAAGTATACGGTGGAAACAAACAACAAAAAATGGTAAATATACAGTTTAGGGGACCCACCTCCGATCGCCTTCTAACTAGGCGCGTTCGACGCGTTTTTGTATGTTTAACAACTTTTCTCTCTGACAAAATCATCGCTCACTGTCCATTAAAAAGTTATTAACAAATAAAGTTGGTAAAATAATAATAAAATTAAAATAAAATAAAAAGAACCTAAAGAACCTAATTCTGCAGTTTTACCAACTTTATTTGTTAATAACTTTTTATTTTATTATTATTTATTAGTTATTAGTTATTAACAAATAAAGTTGGTAAAACTGCAGAATTAGGTTCTTTAGGTTCTTTTTATTTTATTTTAATTTTATTATTATCGTACCAACTTTATTTGTTAATAACTTTTTAATGGACAGTGAGCGACGATTTTGTCAGAGGGAAAAGTTGTTAGACATACAAAAACGCGTCAAACGCGCCTAGTTAGAAGGCGATCGGAGGTGGGTCCCCTAAACTGTATATTTACCCAAAAAATAACTTGTCAAGTAAATTAAATTTTCGTGCATATTAAAAATTAGTTTTTAAAAAAATTATCGCACTGTTTATGTATAAAACGTTTAATGTGTCACCGAGCTATTTTTTATTGATAGAAATCATTAAACGGAAATTTAAAAAATAATATAATGTTAAGAATTTAATAAAATTGGATCCAAATAATTCTTTACACTGAAAAGAAATTTTACGAAAACCGAAATGCTTTGTACTACATAATTATCAAGGAATTGTACAAATAAAACAACTAAGATTGTATACAACAACGTATACTTGGAATCTCGCAACACGACCCTTATCTCTCGCACGCTCTGCTCGGTGAGCATGGCTCGCGCATCCTATCTCTTCCTCGCATTAGCCGCCAAAATGACAGTAACCAACATATTTAAATAGAATTACAATAAAGTGCATTTAAAATACGAAAATCCCAGGAAAATTGTTGTTTCAAACCGAGTTTAACCATAATTAAACACGTCTCTGAGTGTTTAGAAAATTATTGTATCCTCTATGGAATTGGCTGATAAAGAGGGTGATCATTTTCATGTGCTCTTATATGAACAACTCTTGAAAAAGTGCGTTACAGTTTTTTTTAACGATCACGGATATCGCCTTAAAGCGATATGTTATTCTTAAACTTACTATTTAGTTGAATATATTCTATAAAGTATTTAATACGAATTATTTTATCCGAATTACCTATTCCATTGGCAGTAAAATAGCACAAATTTAGATTGAAACGAAAAAAAATTTACGATTTTTCATGAAAATTCATGAAAAATTGTCACGAAAGATGATCAATGGATAATGATTAATGAAAAAACTAATAGCTCATTACTTGCTCCATTAATTTAATTTCTGTTTTGATAATTGTCAATAGTTTGTTGGTTTTCAATAAAATTTTGAAATATATAACTGCTAATAGGTTAGAAAATTAAAAAAGTTAATTTGTATAAAATAATGTGAAGTAAAAGAAAGAATGAGAGTTACACAACTCTATGAAAAAATAGTAAATGCTCGAATTTTCTTCGGTTCGAAGAGCGTCTTCGGCTTAGTTTCTGCTTTCCCTTCATAGGAAACGCGGTGCCACGTCGTAGCCGAGCGAGTCTCACGGTGCGGCAAACTTTTCGAGCGTGATACCGTTACCGATGTCGCTGTATAGCGAATAGAGCTTAATACACACAACGATCCTAGTCCGCTCTCACTTTGCCTCGTCGCGTAGTTACTAAACGCGAGGATAACACCAAGACATCATCGCAGTACTGTCGATGCTTTGGCAGTAAATAGACATCGGGGACGCAATAAACGTTTCTTACGCTCTTTTACGGGGCTGATATTGTTATATACCGCTTGGGAGCTACAAGAGCGTCAGCGTAATATGCTTTGCAGCGAGGCAGGAGAGCGTTCCATTCAGTCGCCACGGCAAGAGCGATGAATGAGTTTATTATCGCGGGTGGGCGCGTGTCGAACGTCACACGCACGTTCGTTGTATATACAGCGCGAGCTGAACGCCGATAGCGCGTTTATAGAGAGAAAAAAGTTGGAGGTATCGTTTTAACCGTACGATTAAGTTTCTCCTTCTGGGCTCGATTTCAACCGAACGTTCTATTGCCGTGTAACACGATTTTGGTGGCAATTTAGAAATTGTACAATTCCCACAATTCTGTTCTGTGGGAATGCAGTCAGGGAAACAGAGCACACACAAGCTCAGTGGATGTGTTAGGTGGTCGGTGCGAACGACCACGGTTCAGCGACCCTGCTGCGACTATTGCACCATGTCCAAGCATTGTTCTGCATGCAACGTGCTCCCATACCGAAACTATTTGTCTCATATGTCTATCCACTCCTGATGTTGCTGACCTGTAATATAAATCGCGCGTGGCCCATACTAATCGATCGTTGAATAGTCTTATAGAGACCCTACAGAGCCGCAATAATTATTTTCTAAAAATACCGTCATTTCGCCATTATAGATGACTTGTAAAAATATTATAGTCTGGTAGAGATTTACCAGTCAATTCCAGATAATAATAGGGCAAGTTAGACTCTCTCTTGCAGCGCGGACAAATTGTTTGAGTATAGATTAAGTCTGTCCTTAAATATCTCTTCAATATTTACCGCAGTAATACCACGTTGTATCGTATTTTCAAAAACACAGTTATCGATAGAAGTCGGTACTTTCAATGCACTAATGAAAAATAACAATAAACTTTTTATGTCAAGTCTGTGTTCTCGATGCACGACCAAGAACAATTCTATTCAAGCTTCTTTCAAAAAGTCCAAATTCGATAAAGTAACTACATTTTATTCGTAGTATTGCTGCGACAGTTCAAGTTCATTAACGAAACTGAATTTTATATGAAGTAGGGCGCCGTCAAAATTAGGAACATTAGATCATCGTGATCATTGTGTTAGTAACTTCATCTGCTCC
Source organism: Cylloceria caligata (assembly GCA_963942595.1). Classification (NCBI taxonomy): domain Eukaryota; kingdom Metazoa; phylum Arthropoda; class Insecta; order Hymenoptera; family Ichneumonidae; genus Cylloceria; species Cylloceria caligata. The sequence goes on from OZ012709.1 coordinate 10,222,302, forward strand.
AAAATTCTATCAGTATATGATATTCTGCTGATGGATTTGGTCTGGAAGATAATATTTTTACAGGAGAGTATACTTCCCTATTCATGAGCAAAAGAAAATGTGTACGATAGAGCGGTTGTAGATCGATCAATTGAACCTGCAGTAAGTCGTGTAGGACGATATGACCATGAAACTGGTTAACAGAAGCTACTAGACGCAACGCTAACGGCATGCGCCGTCTGCCAATTTCAGCGTCTTTAGGATGATCCTATACAAAATTTGCTGTAAATTTATAGTCTATGGGAAGTCTGTGAAATAGTGGAAGCATACATCTGTCAACAGACGCGGTAGAGTCTCCACGCAAAGTATTAAAAAACCAATGTTAAATGCAATAAAATGTTTTATTTTAACGCAGCGCTACCACTAATATTACTTTTCCCGACGGCGATCTTTTCTCGGCCAATTTTAAATTGGTACTCGATCTTTTTAGGGGATAGTCTTCTACTGCCAGCCTCGAATTCTTTATTGTAGGCTAAGATCTATACGGAATACTTTCTGCAGACCCAAGTGATAGATCTACCACCGCTCTATCGTGGACATTTTCTTGACATGGACTCTTATTCTATAATTAACTATATTCTTAGACGTAGAAATTCTAAATTCAGTGTAAATTAATCTCTGATGATGAGCTATAAATTGTAAATGAGAAATATGATATTTACCGCAAGTGATGAGTTCCGGGGAGACGAGACCCGAGAGATCAGGTTCCTCTCCGTACCAGAAGATCCAGAGTTCCTTGGCTGCGGTCAGGGAGAGAGGGGGTGGTGCCGGTGATGGTGCAATGCCCAGGTCGAAGATGCCACCCCCGCTGGGCCCGGAGCCACTGGAGGGTGGAGCGGCTGCTACCCGCCGCCACACGCAGAGTATGTCGCTCGCTAGACACTTTGAGAAGCTCGACAGTACCGGGTCCTCAAGGGGGGTACCCCCAAAGCCCCCGGCCACCTCGCCCCACACGAGCTTCCTCCATTTGATGCCGCAGAGGTCCGTCTGTTTAATGATAATCAAAGAAAGAGAAAAAATATTAGTTTATCCATTCATATTTATCCAATACACTGAGAAATAAAAGCTACCAATATGTATTTCCTTCATCTAACTGTAATTTTGTTGAATTAAATTAATTTTAATTTGATGAATCGAATTTTAATTGAATTAATTAATTTAATACTTCATTGGTGTCGATGGTTCATATATTTTCCTATCGTAAGCTTAATTATTTATTATTATTAAAAGGAAATTTACGTGTGCGAATACCTCATGATCTATAGAGTCCATTCTACTACAAATTTGGTATGTTAATTTAATTTTTGTTGAATTAATACATTTTTTATTAAAATCGGTATTTGGTTCGTCATAGATGCAGTGATCGTGACATTTTTTCTCGGAATTTTCACGTCAACATGTTCAAAACGTGCTAAAACATATTTAGAAAAAATGTTTGGACATGTGTGAAATTGAACAAAATTCGAACGTCTATAAATTGAAAACGGCTTGAATGTTCAAATTTCACGAACAAGTAAAGTAGCACAACCTCTTTAGTTACTGTAATTTTTGTAACAATTCATACATTCTAGCTGTCACCAGTTTTGAGATGTCTGGCTAAATTGCTCTTTACAAATAAAGATTTCATGTTCAAGGACGGATGGTAATGAAATCAATCGCCAAATCTCTAAAGAGGTTTAGATTTCACGGGATTTGCATTTTATAAAAATGAGTGTGATTATTCTAATTTTCATAAACTTGGATCGATTCATCAAATTTTTTTCTACAAAGGTGAAGTGACAACCAGCGATGCTCGATCGTTTAGGCAAGATCGATAGAAGGGTTCGGATAAAAAATGTTCAACTTTGTCACTGCTATAAATTTGACATAGTTTAAGAAATCGAGCTGAAAATATGTATACATATGTAAAGATGTAAGGGATGTTTGATTTAAAATTTGATCAAAATTGATGGAGGCATTTCAATTTTATATAACAATGCATTTTTTAATTCTAGACTGCTATAGCTTGCAGAAATGCCAGAAATTTGAGAATCACACGAGCAATTGATCTAAAATTTGTCACCCTAGTTACGCAACATATTGTCGTTATTGGATACAATTTTCGTTAAAAGACATTAATGAGATTTTAGAGCATTTTGAATTATTAAATTTCTTTATCATTCAAATGTTGTCAAAATTAAATTTATGTAATCACTAGCAAAATGTGTTAGTAATTATAAGCTTCCTCTATGAGGAAACCAAAAGTTATCACCATACTTCCTCATAGAGGTAACTTTGCAACAGATGGAAAATAATGAAGGTTTTACTTTGCATCCTTGTTCTTTTTATTCAAATAAACTTCGGAATTTAGATACTAGAAACGAATTGATGCGTACGTTGAAAACATAGATACAAATCTTGTTAGCAATTTTGTAATCCTATGCCCGTAAATGATTTTTATTTCTGGCATGCCAGCTGCATTACAAATATTTCTAGTGAGCAATCGAACTTGATCCGCAAACAACTTTTCCGACTTGTTGTGTGTTAGCAAACTAATAATAATATTTGTTCGCTCGTATGTTGAGTTTTCGAGCATGCGTGTCAGGATTTTTAAATCAAACTTTTAGCTGTAGCATATCAATTTTGTGGTATATGCGTAAATCAATAATTAACTCCATCAATAAAAAAAAAATTACAGAAACTCCTTTACTTATTCCACAGGGTACCTTCTTACAAGCGACTTAGTAATTTATCCCAATATTTAACCCACCAGTTCTCTGTGAATCCTCCTAGAAGTGGCAAAACTAATATTTTATTGTTGTGGGCTACCCAGAGCTGATAAAGACTCTTTTTAAACAATAATTTTTCTAGCACCGGCAATATCAATGCAGACATTTAAAATAAATATCTACTATCTCTGCAAACGCTATCAACCGTGTATCAATACACATATTTTCTTTTCACGCCTCGTTAAAACATTAATTATACCAGGAGTCGGTGCGTGTCAAGTTTTGTTTCTCTTGGCTTACAGAGTTCTTCCGTGACCTATTCATTATCTCGCTGTGAGCGCGAGTGTACAGTGAACGGATAGGCACAAGCGGGATACGAAGTGACACGTGCCAGTCTCACGCTGTACACCTTCTTCAGATGCCAATTCGCAAGACTTCTCCCCTTCTTTAGCGTTAGAAACTATGCGTTGCGTACGTCTATATCCACTTATTCATATACCTACGTCGTCGAAGGAAGCGACAGCCCGTAGCAGCAGCATGCGGACGGCCTTGCGGACATAGGTTCTTTCGCGCGCGCGCTCGTATTGATCAACGTAGGGGGAGGACAGTTGAACAGAGTGAGAGGGAGAGAACGACAACTGCGATGTACGCGATACTCCTTCCATTCTTCTCTGTCTCTCTCTCTCTCTCTCGCTCATCCTTTCACATACAAAACTCATGCGCGCAAGCCCACGAACGGTCATTGATAAGCGAGCGAGAGAACGAGCGCCCGCGCGCGCATACAAATAGGGACGCAAGCGCAGCTTTTCGCAGTCCCGACGCCACAGACTGTCCACAGGCACTGTCTATGCCTTATGCATCACCGGTACAACGACCAATTCATAACTCGTAACATTTCTGCATTTATAAACAGAGAAGACGGTTATTAAGGAGGTGCGGTCACCATGACAAGTTTAATATAGAATTTTGAGTGTGTTATATGGTGTAGAAAACTATATAATTCGTGATTGTGTGCAACATGGATAAGATTTAACGCACAGTTTCAGAGATATTAAATAACAAAGTTGCGCTATTTTTGACTAAAAAAATGGTAAAGTGGATGCCTTATTTTCAGGGCCTTTTGCATGAGCGAGATCAAAAATAAAGTTATAAAAAAACATATGTTTGCATTCGCCAACTTATGTTCACTAGAATTAAATATTCATAAATTAACGCAAGTTTAGGAGACAAATCATCATTGTTCTGAACGTATGCATCGAATCACGTAGCACTTGTTTAACGAAGCCGGCGCGTGCCCTCTCACTCGCTGCTTGCTACTCACAGCTTCAAACGATAGTCTCCATCTCTTTCCGAGTCATTGGCTGTACCTCCTTGCATAGGACAATGTTGTTGTGACTATCATTCAGCTTTTCTAACGTTACCGTAGGCTCGTTACAGACTGCGCATCGCCATTACAACGAATCTGTCTAAATATTACTTTCCATCTTTCTCGCACTCATATGCTACAAACTAGTGTTCAGTGCTCACCTAGCTTTAAGGCGAGGCGAAACGTCCATACTTACACAGATGTGTTGCTTCTCTTCCACTCCGCCATTTGCACCATAGTAGCCTATCTCTCACGCACACATAGGTGAAGTATAGAGGTTTCGCTCGCCTTAAGGCGAAGTGAAGCCTACTCAATGGGTAACTAACACTGTAAATGATAGCATTTCACTCTACTGGTGGGCGAGAGAGACAGCTATATGAATTACCAGCGCCTCTCGCGGAAGTTAGGTGAGGCGAAACTATACCAGTTCTATCTCTTTCGCACTCATCGATACTTTGCCTTCATACAGCTGAGCTATCGGCTATGTCTCGCAGATCAATTTTTCCAAATTATTAACAATAGTTCCCGTGCACAGTTTAGGTACTTTTTCGTTTTTAAATCGCAATCCGAATCAATGTACCATGTGTATTTTTGTGCTAGCTTCCGGCTGACAAAGGGCGTTTTTATCATTTTGTACATTAAATCATTTAAAAAAGTGATTTTTCCATTCCTGGTAACTGCGGATCATTAATCTGTAATTTTTTTTTTTCAACTTCAACAATTCTACGTTTGTCACCTGAAAGATTCACATTCTTGCCGTCTACTGACCGAATTTTATTCAATTCTGTTAAGTGTAGAAGGAGAAAGTGGATTCCGCAAATTAGATACGATAGAGTAAGTGTCTTGCCTCCCTTAAGACGAGGTAATACACCCTCCCCCCGCCCATTCCGGATCCATGCATTCAAGGATGTAGAATGTTTCTTGACGAAAGCAAATTAGATTAATGTGTGTAACAAATAAATGAGGAGATACCAATTTTTTTCTAGAAACCACCAGGGCCCTTGAAAAAATAGGTAGACAGTTTTTGATACCGATAACGGAATATCACATCACCTTAAAGTGACGTGGTACTACTCGGTCAATAACAAAGTCTGTAATCTGAATTTCTTTGTCACAGTTGATCCACTGGATAAAAACCGAGAAAGTTGCTCTTCGCCTAACAAATCTGCGGAGTGACGCTCTCGTCTTTTGTCCGAGAGATCAACCGCGGCGGAGAAATTCGGGATCGCAAGATTATTTCTGTCTCTCGAGCAACCCATAAATGTTCTACATCATCTTAAAAAGGTTCACCGGGTGCTCGGTCGGAAAAGGATAGTGTCTATCGTACAGCGATGTATCAGGTGGGCTGAAAAGTTCGTAGGCTGACACATAGATGGCGCTACTAGTATTAAATCCATATGATTTTTAGTTAGCCCTAACCTTCAAACGACGTGTATAAATTTAACAGCTGTCGCACTATTAGCTTATGAGATATAGCATTTTGAGTGAAGCAACTTTTGGTAGTTTGAAAAAATGGACGTGTCACAAATCAATGAAAACGATGGCAAAATTGCAGGAATTGGGCTTCGAATTGCTTCCGCATCCACCGTATTCTCCAGATCTAGCCCCCAGCGACTTTTTCCTGTTCTCAGACCTCAAGAGAATGCTCGCTGGAAAGAAATTTAGCGCCGATGAAGAGGTAATCGCCGAAACTGAAGCATATTTTGAGGCTAAAGACAAATCGTACTATAAAAATGGTATCGAAAAATTGTATGACCGCTATAATCGTTGTATCGCCCTCGAAGGCAACTATATTGAATAATAAAATCATATTTTATCAAAAAAAAGATTTTTTCTATGTTAGCCTACGAACTTTTCAGCCCACCTGTTAAGAGGCGTGCAAGAGCGCGACGTCCTTTTAATGCAGACAATCCATGAGAGTACTGTGGCTATATTTTGAATCGTATTCTTAAACTAAGTACATAATCGACCTGCTTTTTGGCATCTTGTTTTATTTATCTATACTGTGATGATTTTTAAAATTTTTCTCGCTACATTTTCTCACGATTTATGGCGGTGTAAAATACGAAATTTGCACATATGCCATATAGGAAGGCATATTAAAAGAGTTTCATAAGATACTAAAAACTTGTAGTCAACGGTGTAGGTGAAAATTTCCAAATAACTAAGGCATATTTCTATAGTAGTAGTTAAGAGTATGTGGTATAAATTCTAGTTGTTATGTAAATTTCTTTCTGCCTGGTGAACCTTCTTAACTTTATTTGAAACACCACGCTCGGTAACTGATACTGTAATCGAATTTAAAGATTCGTTATATAGAAGTCAAAGACCGTTTATATAGTAATATAACCGTCTCTAAGTAAATAGAATTACATTTTAGCAGCTACCTTGTTCGCACGAACCTATGTCTCACTTCGCCTTAACACGATTTTGATCTTATATGGTCTATCTCGTAGTGGAATATCATTTGATATTGTCAAAAATAAAATACTACAATTTCGCGAAGAAAATATAAAATGAGAGAATATGAACAAAGTCCGTTGTTTCTTGAGCTGTGACCATACATGCAGACATGGGCACCTGCAGTTACTATGAAATACGCACATCTTTTATGTATCCTGGAATATATAAATTATTAATTATTTTATAAAAATGCCCATTCAACTGAATGTTTTACCTTTTTGGTAATTTATTTAAAAATTATCTTTTCACTAAATTTAATAAGAAAAAATGGCAAATATTCAATATAACGCGGAGCGAGTAAATTATTTTTCATTTTTGTTATTTATTTTTCACAATTACCACTTCTATTCCATAAATTTAGTGAAACATTTTTTTTCAATGACCGAACAATGGTCGATTTTTGGTTTGCGTGCGATACGGCGATCTCCCGAGCTAAGCAGCATTTCATGTTGCCATTACACGGATGGGTAGCTGTGCGCTGGATGTCGAATCGAATCACGGAGCAGGAGGTTATTTTTCCGGGTACGGACAATTTCCTGAAGAAACACCAGTTTCTGCTGAAAGGGCTGCCTGTATTTTGGCACAGGTTTTTTGTTGCTTCCCTGTGCCGACATGCGAATGCGATACAATAGAGGTGTAAGTCGGTTATGGATGCAATCAGGGAGGAAGGTAGCGCTTGTAAAAGGGCAAGGATCCCGTACGGTGGAACAAATTTGAATTTAATACGATTTTTTTAAAGGACCGACAATCATACTGAAGCATGCAGTTATGTATGAAATTAGTAACTTTTATAAATAATATTAATAAATAAATAGTGAGATAATCAAACTAAAAGAACATATTTGAAATTAACTAGGTGTCTATCACTGGTTATGTTTTTAACGAGCCTCTACAATATTGCGCGCAAGATGAAGATTACAAAGTAGCGTGGTCTTACGTCTATGCACACACTAATTGATTTTATAAAAATGACTAATGCTAGAAAATATTAGAGGTGACAACAAACAAACGGTATATCTACCTTAGTTGATAAACCAAGAAAGATGATATAGGGCAAGAGAAGAGTAATGCGAGTGCATTATCGCAAGCAGACGATGCAGCTGCTCCGAAAAAAGGGCACACGAGTTATAAAGTGTTGTGTGCGCGCGAGGGTCGTTAAGAGCTGCGCGATAATGACCGTGAGGAACACCTTTCCTTCCTACTCCTCTTCTCGACAGTATGCATGTCGCGCGGGGCGCGCCGTAAAACGAAGCACGAACGAGTACTCAGCGTAATCTTTAAACGACGATTTCACACACATGCGGCGGTGGTTGACATCGACCGAATGACCCGTGGAGCACGTGCCAACGATTGAGGTTGACATTACAATTCCTCTCTGCGCGATATGCGGCTGGATCCTATCTTTGCATGGTTAACGATCTCATCTAACCGCACCACGGACCGTCACATAAACACGCAAGTGTCGTTCAAGCCGAAAATTATATATGAATGCGGCTATGCAATACTAAAAAGCAGGGATTTTATGTAAGGATTGTAAATTACATACGCCAATTGATTTCTCCATTCAAAAAAAAAAAATATATATTTGTCAGGAAATCTCTAGGTGCGATATATAAATGGAGCCTCTTACTCGTCGTTCTATTTGGCTTTCAATATCCTGCCCAGAGTTTATTATTAACCCTTTGCACTCCGTTGTCGCCGTATTTGCGACATTAAAGCCTCTATGCCCTACTAGGCTGGAGTGCAAAGGGTTAACATACTTCAGATCGCACATGAATAATCCAACCTAACAACACAACACAACTCCACGCAATACAATATAAAGATTATATAATAAAATAATAAAATAGAAAAAAAGGATGTGTGAAACTCGCGCATAGCGTGTGCGTTCTTGATAGTTAAGTATTACTCTCCAATTCCTCGCAATATTTTAATTATTTTAATTAATTGAATGATTCGAAATATCCTTATTATTCAAATTTTTTAAATCTCTTCAATATATTCGAATTACCCGAATCATTCAAGATTACTGAGAATCTTCGGATTATTACAATTGTTCCAAATTTCGGTTCAATATTAATATTTAATTCAAACTTTATTCACATATCTCTAGAAATAATACTAATTACAATCGTATTACCATTTGAATGTAATACTTTATTCATAGCGCAAGAAGGACTCGTAGCACCAGAAAAGGATTAGATAATCATTATTAAACCGTGCATTTAGCAGAGATTTCAAAACTGCTTTGACTCGGTTATGTCAGCGAACGTGCAGTTCTAAAACTTATGACTGTCCAGGGACAGTAGAGGCGCAGTCAAAAAGAGTGAAAACGATGCACGTGAACGATTTGTGTATAGCATTGGCAGAAAAGGAGGGCTGTGAACTGTACACGGGCGCCCCCGTCCGTATGACCGCTCATTAGTCGTCCTCTCGAGCGTGACTATTATCGCTACGATATATCGTGCATCTTACTCGGTCATTGCTCCCTCATTCTCTTTGTACCATATATACTTTTCTTTCTCCCTCGTATCTACTAAATGTATACTTAATCGTGTAGATAGCAAGAGACAACATCTACCGGACTGTCTCGTGGTATAATCATAGGCCTCAATCATAGCTTCTGGATCCGACTGAGATTCGATAACCAAATATCATGTTCATCTTTCAAATACTCGAACAAATGCAAACTCGAAATATACTTTAAATATTGCACTTTTTCTACTATTCATTTCTACCAGTAAAATGAAGCAATAACAACACTCAATTGCCACAGTTATTGCTGGTCGATAATAAAGAATTATTAAATATTACCGAATTCACACTTTTCCATGCCATTCCAATTATTTCCATGGACTTCTGGTATATCAATGTCAATATCGCGAAAAATATTTGAAAGCCGTGTGCATGGGCTCCTGGCAAATATTCTTTTTCTCAAACAAACCTTAACTTATACTCACGGATAATATTAAAAAGCGAATAAGCTGGTGAAGGTTAGAACGTAGCTATCAGTGCGAATCACGACTGCGAATGAGTAGGTGTACCACTTTTCGAGGGGAATTCAAGCCATAGAGCTTTAGAGGGCGAGAGTAACACAGTGGAAAACATTGGTGGCAGAGAGCGCCGGGCGCACATGCGCCTGTCGAATGCAGGGTCCGGGGCGTGCTTCGGGAGGTCCCGGGGGTCGAAGAGAAGGACAACAGGATAAAACACAGAGAGACAGAGAAAGGTCGGAGGAGGAGGCAGCGAGCTCGGATATGTATCGATGCAAGAGTCCCTTGGCTAGCCTCACCCCATTTGGTTGCAGCGCTCTACACGACGACGGCGTAGACAGAGAGAGGTGTGTACGGTGCGTCGGACTGCTGTCTGGGAAGGACGTGCGCACGAGACGAGACAAGGGAGCGAGAGAGGGGGGCGGGATAGTGAGAGTATGAATAGCAGCAGGAGGTCGAGAGGATCGGCTGAATCGCCGGCACGCACGTACAACGGCCACAGCGTAACACGTCGAGACTCAGAATGTCCCGAAAAACCTGAAAGTAACCAAAAAACTCTCGTAGAAGCATCAAAAGCGCCCCCAGCAGAACGCTTGAGAAATTCCTAGACACTCCAGAGGAGGTAGGAAAGAAAGGATTGCGACAACCGCGAGTAACTGACACAGTTTCTCACGTGATGCTTCGAAGCGTAAAACACCCTCGAGAATTAAGAGTACGTTCGCTGTGATGAGGACAGACGGAAGATCTTGATGGAATCGAGGCTGGTTAATGTTGATGCGCCGGCTCCTGCTACTGGTTTAGCAACATAGGCCAGTCAACATCTCGCGGTATTTGTACTGACGAGAGTGAGAACAAGCCACGAATAGTAGTAGTACTCGAGACCGAGCAACAGTAGTAACTGAGATATAGTGCAGTATATATCACGTTGTAGTATATAGTATAGAGCGAGCGTGCGGTGTACCAGAGTGGCGAGTCGTGGAGGCGAAAGGAATGTTACGAGTCGAAGGTACGACGACCGCGAGTCAGGCTAGTCTCTGTCCGTCTCGCTCTCTTTCTCTCTGCTTCAGCTTCCACACCGCAAGACACGCCGCGCACTGTCGCCAACACACATATTCTCGCGCTTTCTTTCTTTCTCGAGGATTTTATAGTGTGCCTTCTCTCATCCTCTCTCTCCGTGTACGTGCGCGCCCGCTTTTATGCTGCACACACATACACGTAGTGTTAGGAGACGATCTCTTCTCTTAGGACAAGGATTCCCGATGGTAACAATTATTCCAGAAGACCGTATCGGAATCGAACGATAAAGTCTCCATTCCCTTCGTATCAATTTTGCAAACGCTCGTATTTTCCCTTACCCTATCTCTGGCGATCGGTGCTCCCGTTATCTACTGCCAGCTGTGAAGTCAACGCGCGACGAGGAGGAAGTCGTTGTCTCCTCTCATATTGTAAAATCAACAACGCATAAATACGAATACATCGTACGATACAGAAAACAAATCTAAATTTCCAAATAATATTTCAATTTGACAACTCAATTTACACTGCGATCCGAGAGAACAAGTTTATTTTCGAATAGAATTAATTTCGTTTTAATCCCTAATTCTAAATTTTTATTTTATTTATTTATTTATCTAAATAAACAAAATTTTAGAAAATATATATTATCAATCAATATCACTTGATCTTACGGGGAAAAAAATTATTAGTCGGTAATTTTCTTATCTGAACATAAATGCGGAGAAAAAATGACTTTAAATTACAATAATAAATACGCTGATTCCTGAGTAATATTGTCGAATATAATTATTGGTATTTTTCCATCTCTAACGCGAGCGATATCACGATTTGGAAGTCAGTTCGGAGTGTAGTCACGCGGTAACGTTATATCGCAGGTTCGACAGTGGATAAAATTTATGTAAATACAATAAATATAACCGTTGAATGTGGCTAATAATTGAACTGCACTAATTTTTTTATTTCTTATAGATCGAATGGTACTCATTTCACTTTTGTTCCGAAAATGACAAGTGTCGAGTCTCTCCTTCCCTTCGTCGTTTCAGTCTTGTTGACCGAGGTGTGGTGTTTCTAAAATCGTGAAACATAGAGATCGGGCCTCCAGCACCCACGTAGAAACTGCCAAGGCTTTGTCGAGATTACGACCCAATGTCAAACTATTAGTTAAAACAGATGTTCGTGTTATACGCGTGAGTCAATTCCAGCCGGTGATTGAATAATTAATGGCTCAACGTCGGTCTGGCTGATCCACTGCTATCGGTGAAAGTCAACGGAACATTGCAAGCATTTTGACATATCCGATAATGAGCCAATTGTTTTTTATAAATAAATTTGCCAATATTGGACGCCTGTAATGGCTTAGCATTCGCCTAAATGTATATTGGTACATAGACAGCAGCACACAAGCACCGGTCTTCGAGTTGGCTGTACGAATCTCTATATTTTTTTCTCTTTTATTTCGTCTTCTCTTAGAAGCTCGTCGAGCCTCTTTGATGGTACTGAGCGTCGAGTCTTCACGACGTAGAATAAGTGCATGAACAGGACCGATGAGCTATACAGCATACACTCGTGCCTTTACACACGGGCAGCGAGTCTCCCTCTCTCTCTCCCTCTTGCTCTCTGTTATGCTCGTTCCCAGTCCGGCATCCCCGTCTACCAGGTCGTCGCGTGAGAGCGAGGAAACTGGCTCACCGTTACGCTATTCTCGAGGTTAAACCTCGAGCGTGCGCGCGCTCGCCTTCCTCTGTGCTTTGCGATGCAACGAAAGCTGCCGAGGCGGTTGCTCGCACCTTCTCCTCGCCGTTTCCCAGCGAGAGCCCTGGCTAACGAGTAACGCAATGTTCGAGTATCACAGCGACGTAATGCCATCAGCCACGACCAATAGTCTTCGCAGCACTCCATTTTTATTTCTTCTCTCTCTTGCACCGTATAAAACGCGCGGGGAAACCGTCGTTTTTGCCTCGTCGACTCGAGAAAACAGTGCGTTCGCACTGTTTGCGGGATTCTCTCTTTTCTTCTCGCGCACCCGTAGCTGAGTCTGCCCTCGGCCGCAACGCGAAACCCGCAGTGTGTATGTGTGCGCGTTGACGTGAATCAGTCATGACATTGGGGCCGCGCAGCACGACAAACTTCAAATCCATTAGAGCAACAAGCGCGCATAGCATACGACAACGCATACCGCGAATAATGCACTCCTACACGGAAAAACGGGTTACTATCTCGCACGCAAACATATAAAAGAGAAAGAGAGAGAAAGAGGAACGATGCGTGTGCATACGAGAGAGATATACGTTCAGTGTATCTATGTCGGGCCTTTTCATCGTACGTGTGCGCCTTCTTCGCGCATAGTAATGTTGTGGTCTCGCTCGCTCCGCCACCCGCCTCTGGATCCTTTTTTAAAATGCATATATTCTATTCTACTCGTGTGTCTGTATGGACGCGCGATCTCTCGCCAGAGAACAAAACAGGCGAGCGCGCGGCACGGCACTGTTCGCTCGGACACAAACAGAGCGAACGAGGGAGGGAAGGACGGGGAAGCAGAGAGCACAGTGGAAAAAACGAAACAGGGTCCTTCGCCCGAGTGCAGCGAGCAGCAACAGCAACAGCGCACGGGGGCCCCTGTGGTGGCCGTTGACTTGACGCGTACCCAAAAATATCGAGAAAATTTGTAAAGATTTTCCAAAAAAATTTCGGATATTGCTCCTCAATCGTTTCTTCCTCTCGCTCATTCTCTCTCTGGCTAATGACATTCCGCAGAAATCTGAATTTCGAGCGATCGAGGACGAGCGTCCTCTACTTCGACTCGATTTGCTCCAAGTGCTAAACAAATCGGGGAGCGAACGAGATCGCCTAAAGCTTCGTTTTTAATCGGTCTCGCTGTCTCGCGTTCACACCGAGAGAGCGAGAGAGAAACTCGCGGTCCAACGACCAACTGACGAGCTTTTCGACGATCGTCTCTCAAAGTAAGGATGTCTCGACGACATGCCCGATCATTGCCCTTCGGCAATTCTGCGATCACTCATTGACGCATACGTATACAATCGCGGAGGAGGGGACAGTAGCAGCGATTAATCGAAGAAATGTAATGAAAAAAATCTCACCAGCGCGAAGAAATTCGTGTGGCAGTCCTCCAAGCTGGCGCCGTTCGTCTGATGGGACGGGTGCGTCATGGCTTATTCTCCATCGTCGGTGTAGTTACCCACGAGTCCGTCGGACACTTAACACAAAACCCCGCTAGTCCCGGAGATTCCCAACACGCGAACGAAATCTGCCTACGCAGGCAGATATTCGCCGATAATATCAATATCCACAACACGACACAGAGTGGCGAGCGACCGAAAGGTAGTCCGCGATCGAGGGCGGTTTGCCGCGGCTCGACACGTTATTCGAGAAACATTTAGGAGGGTTTTCACCTCTCAATGGCGACTGTAAAATGGCGGACAAGCGCACAGGGGGAAATATGTCGCGGACACAAAACACACAGGCGCGCAGCGAGCAGCAGCAGCCCGATGATCGGCAGACCTCACTAGCACCACCGAGCGGCCCTTGACGGCGAACTTGCCGCTCGAACAGTATCGACAAGATGGCGGCCCTCATCAGGCATGGCTCTAGGCTCCAATGTCTTCGGGGTTCAGCGACGACATTACTCGCCAACACTGTAAGTTACTATATCACTCACCTCTTTGTAACACTCCCGACACTCACTTTCGTAACACAAAAATCTCGTGGCTCGTCATGGTCGTATTAATCCTCAGCGATCTATCGCGGTATTTTTTTTTCTTCCCACCCGCAGACACCGCGCACCGATATCTTTCGGGCCCTGAAAATCAAGACTCGGAGAACTCGCGTCCTTGTGAGGAAGTTCGAGTGGGACGGCAAGTCTCTGGCCGCTCGTGGGTAAGTCGTTAAAACTATATTCAAAGTTTACTCGATGCGATCTACGATTATTGCGTCGCACCGCCTCATCCCTCGCTTTCTCTTATTTCGTGTCGTACGCGTCGAGGAAAGTACGCGGAACGACGCGCCACTGGCAAGCTCACAGGGAACACTGCGGCCATGTTGCCGTTCGTTTTACCTCCCCCCTCCCATCCCACTCCGACTCGCCAGCGCGCGCCCCTTCCCTCGTCTTGCACACCCGACGCCCTGGCGGAGGCTTGACAGCTAACCAGGGCTGTGACTGTGTCGCGGTGAACCCGAGCCGTTGCTTACGCTTCCACAGCACTTTTCTCGCCATCAAACTTTCCTCTCGCTCTACGGTCGACCTCCTCTTTGCTGTTCCTCATCTTGCTCTCTGTCTACCCCCCCTGCTTCTATTTCTCTTTACTAGGTAACGTGACGTAACTGTAACTCGACCAACTCGAAATGCGAATAAACGCTGTTACGGATTGCCTTCTTACCGATAATACTACTGCAATGCATCGTCGCTGCGACTGTGTCCCTTCATCCTGCAACCTATCCCAAAACAATTTCATATCGTATTTTTCTTATTTAAACATATTTAACATGTCTTTATATTACGAGTGGTATTCTGAAATTGCAGCAACTAGAATGCTTGTCACTCGAATCGCGACTGGTAAGCGTGATCAGCCGACTGTATACCTACAAGGTTTGGATGGAGAGCGAAAAGCGTGAGCGAGACAGCGTGTGACGACGACGCGCAAAAATCTAAGCAAGGACTCGGCCGGTGCTCACCGCTGCGGTGCAACCGTAGCAAAGCCGCGCGCATACACAAACACACCTTCGCTAGCCGCACGCCTTTCCAAAGATCGATCTCACGCGGCGAAACGCCGATATTCCAACGTTCCACATTCGTCAGAGAGACCCAATGAATATTTATTCTTCTTGTGAACGATACACACGCGTACGCAGCCTTGCGAGACCTTGATTGCAGTAATTTATCGTGTCCTCAAGATCACCGAGAGACACACGTGTCATGCCTCCTCTGTTCGTTATAATATTGTACCGCGTATTTGCGATATCGATTCGATTATCGGCATTCGAGTCGTCGCGGAAATTCGCTCCTTATGCGACGCTGATGTTAATTGACGATTGTGAAATTTGCATGCCTCAGCCAATCGTCAGTCAGTTGATTATATTCTCCATTCATGAATTAAATTGTGATAACCATGGAGCCGCGTAACAAACTCGTAATACAACAATTCAATGCGCGAACGGGTTCCCGTTCGTTGGAATCGAGACAGCGAGGAAGGCGCTTCTTGTGCACTATCCTACATTGAGTTGTTCTGTCCTTGTAATCATTGCGGAAACTTGTGATGCTATGCAAGTGAGCCTACGCGTAGATCGCGTCGATGTTTTTGTCATTCGAATTTACATACATCCTCGTCGAGCTTCGACGACAGTTGCGCCATATATATTCCTAGATATTTCTAGAGTCTATAAAATTAGTGTTTCTTCGACTTTTCGAATAACCGTGGAGTTCCGGTGTATCCATGAAATTTCCCGAGGCCCTCCAAGCCCAAGGCCCACTCTTGGCGATAACTGTACCTTCTGGAAAACACATTCGGGGGGCACCACCGTACAGCGGGCACTCGGACATCGATCTCTCAAGCCAGCCGTTCCCGTCGCTCGCTCTCTCTCCCCCGTTCCTTTCCACCGTCGCGCACTTTCGATGAGTACGGAAATTTAAAGCGTATCGCATGTTATCGCGATAATGACAATTTATGACATAGATTTGCGTCAGGGTGAATCAATAATCGTCTTGGAGTCAGTCTCTGAACTTTAGCTACGACAAATAATGATTAATTTTCATTAAAAAATTATTAGAAGCTCTTTTTATAAATTTCAAATCAATTACAATTATTTGAAGGAATTAATTTCACATTAATTACAAACCAATTACAATCATTTCAACTAATAGCAATGGGTTTCAAATTACTGAAATTGCACTTAAACTTGTAATTTATTTGGTCAATATTTTTGCAAATTTTCAACTCTGCATTAGCTAATTAAAACTGAAACCAAAGCCGCCGCGTTTAACTATAAATTAATTATATATTTTTCAGTTTCTTGCGTCCTATTAAGTCCTACCAGCCAAGCGCCGGTGTCTCCGAGACACTGGATAAAATCTGCACGACTCAGGGTTTGCCTACCGATGATTCGATTAAGATCGATGACCCTGTTAAGCGATTCAATGTTTTCATCGCCTGCGAGAAAGAGTTCGATTATCCTTTATCCAATTCAATACTACACACCATCGAGACGATAGGTGAGAGGCTATTCCCTAACACCTGATCGCGCTGCTTATTTGCGATTTAACCATTTCAAATAAAAATTATTTTACATCGTCCAGGGGACTTGAGGAACTTTTACGTGACGCCGATCGACGCTACCGTACCTTACGAAGCATTGCGCAAAATCGAATTACCGAAGAACTTACACATACTGTACGACTACAACAGATTCCACCCGGGTTAGTATTTCCTAATGATAATAATTTTCGTATCCTGAAATATTGTACAATAAATTGTTAATCATTTTTCAGAGACCGACACAAAGTTTGGTGGAAAAACGGCATATCCGCAGAGTTCTACTCTCGTTACGGGTCTTAAGTACAAGAAGAAGTATCGC
This sequence comes from Cylloceria caligata, assembly GCA_963942595.1. Lineage (NCBI taxonomy): Eukaryota > Metazoa > Arthropoda > Insecta > Hymenoptera > Ichneumonidae > Cylloceria > Cylloceria caligata. The sequence continues at coordinate 10,239,473 of OZ012709.1, forward strand.
AGTCTCATACAGCCGCAAAAATATCCTTGCTAGATGTTCTTAAAACAATATACTTGTTTGTACTTGTTAATTAAGACGTTAAGCTCAAAAAAATAAATAATTGGCAAAACAGAGCTCCGTTGCACCGTCTATTAATTTTCAGTCGCAGGGTTGTTGAAAGACATCGGCGATTACATGGGCTGCAATATTTGCAAGAAATTCAGTGCTATTTACAAAAATTTGAGTAGAAACTGTACTGAAGTGATGCAATTGACAAAAAATGTTAAACATCCGACCATTTATATCATTAATCCTAGAAATACAACAAAAATCGACAAAAACAGTTTAATCTATAAAGAAATGAGTTGAATATGATGAATTTCTGTAATCGGTACATAAGTAAAGAAATAAAATAAAAATAATGCAATCCATATACGCCAATGGAATTTTTTTTAAATCGAGCATTTTTTTTTGTTCTTGCAAGTCACAGAAATTTGCTGGTGTTGATATGCATTTACTTTCGGCCGATCGATCAATCGCACCCGTGGCAACGCGTGCCTACAATATGCGCCGAATTTTGGTGGGAAGAGGCGCCTGGTGTTCCTGCGATTCCATCCCCGCCACCCAATCGAGTTCCGAAGTACGCGAATGCCCCCGTTAACAGGTATCATAGCGATACTTTGTTCTCCATCGTCAGCAGGGCAGTTGTAACTCACTGTTGCTCCGATTGTCATGCTAAAATGCCACGAACTTCCAGCACCACGGGACTCATTGCCGCGCGTGTACGCCCCGTTTATAAGACCGAACCGAAGGTAGAGAGCGTTTTCTCAATTGTTATATTAAATTACCGGAATTGCACGTTACGATTGTTCTTTTTGTTTTATTACAGAAAATCGAACTCGTCGGATCGACGAAACCAGCACCGTTTACTCTACGACCCTTTGCCAGTCTCTTCAATCCGTTTCCCTATGGCTGTTCCGTTCTTTGCAATCATCCGGCTGATGGCGAAGCTAAGGAATTCGTACGCAGAGCAAAAGAATCATGGGTATACGACACAATTAAAATAATTCGCAAAGAAATCAAATAATTTCAATTATTCACAAAAATGATATCCTGTGGTGTAGGTCATGGCGGATTAGTATTGATAAATATATATTTTAAATGTGCTATAACTCCCTTAACGGAAAATTCTTCAGGCTACCGAGGGAAAAGCTATACTGTTACCCGCGGAGATGGAGATGATCCGCTCGACTCTTCTTGCGGGAGCTGCCCCCGATGGCATTGGAACTTCCGAGGCTGCTATCGGAAATCCCGACGCTGGAGCTACCACGACAGTGCCGGAAGAATTGTTCCGAAAATATACGGAAACTGACTCGAGACCTCTAACTCCGGCGCCAACACTCGCCAGTGGACCTCTTACTAATCATCGACGTGGGCATGAAGATTCACCGGCTACCTGCAACCCTCGGGAGCGAACAACGCTCGTCCTTGATTTGAGGACCAATTCCCAGGAGCAGGTAGCGAATGCATCTGTTTGTAATTAAGATTTTTCAATGAGCCCTAGTGAAAATTGTTTCAAGTGAGGAATATGATAAAAAAAATTTAGTTTACTGAATTTTTATAAATAACGTTTTCAGAACACATGGCAACCCTTTTATTACTCTTTAACTCACTCTATTTATTTGTTTGTTTGTTCCATAAATTATTTGATATTAATTATCTGTTACAATGACCTTCCCTATCGTGTCATACGGATGATTACATCAGCGGAAAAGGTTCCGTGAGATGAGCCACGAAAATTTCGTTAAAGTCGAAAATTATTTTTACGACGACCCGAAGGGTCATAATCCTGGAAAGTAAAATATAAAAATTGACGCCTCAAGGGCTTCAGAATCAACTTTAATCGAGTATTAAACGCTTATGGAAACGAATTTTTTCTACTTATTATAAATCGGCAAGATTTTTTATGATAACCTCAATGAGTTCTAGTAAAAAAGTAAAAAACCTTTAAAATAATCTTTTTTTGAGATTTTGTATAAGAATTTTTCAGTTTTTCATCAACCTCGTGATCGAGCGAATTCGTGAGCAATGCGTATCTAAATAGAATCTGAAGAAAATTCTATCGTTGTGCATTTTACTAAAATTGGCGTAATTTCTTTTTCCATTGGTGTTACGTCTGCATCCACTACTCATTGGTTTTGCAATACATCAAACTCTAAAATGATAGTTAAATGAGGAGGCTATGACTTAAAAAAAATGGTTAGCGGTAAACCATCGATTGTTTGAGCACTTTTGGATATTCTTTGTATTCTTTACTGATTTTTAAATTGCTTACACACCTATAAAAATGTACCTAGATATTGGGAAGAAGCAAACGCTATTTGGAAGGTCTACTGATGCTCCCTTGAGAGCAAAAACTCAAAATCGGCTAAGCCGACGAAAAGTTATGGCAAATTCAAATTTTGTAAAATCGATGCTTTTTAATTGATTAATTTCGAGATCCAATGATCCAGAAAACTTTTTAATATTAAATATTTCATGTGTCGAATAAATAAATTAATATAGTGAGTTGGTAAGTAATGGGAGGATCGCATTTATTTTAAATGTTTAAGAGTTCATACTGTTACACTTCGCCGTAATTTCATTCTATCTCAGATCACCATGAGTGCGAGAAAACTTGCAACATTTTCCCATGGCAAATGTTTCCGCCATGATTGATCTTTCGGATAAAAAATGGGAACGGTGAGCTGTAGAATTGTAAAACGCAGGTCACTGTTTTATTTAAAAGATCAATCGTGGCAGTGAAATTTGCATTACAGCTTTTGTTGCCGACCGATGGGTACCACATCACCTTCAATTCATGTGAAACTACTCGGTCGGTAACAAAAACTGTAATCTGAATTTTTATGTCACGGTTGATTAGTCGGATAAAAGCCGAGAAAGTTGCTCTCTGCCTAACAATTTTGCAGGATGACATTCTCGTCTTTTATCCGACAGATCAAGCGTGGTGGAGAAATTCAGTATTGCAAGATTAGTTCTGTCTCCTTTGCACCCATGCATGGTGTAGACACCATGTTTATGAATAAATTTTGTGACATACGGCAGTCGGTATAAAAAACTATTTACCTATTTTTTCACAACGGCGCCAGGGGTTTGTTTATAAAAGCAAAATAGTTCTCTCTTCGTCCATTTGTTACGCACATTAATCTAATTTGCTTTTCGCCAAAAACATCCTGCATCCTTGACAAAATACGTAAACCGTTTTTGATACCGTCTGGGCCCGAGTAGAGCGAGAGGGTGGATGTCCCATCGTCTTAAGGCAAGGTGAAACCTACTCAGTCGGTAACAGAAACTGCAACCCATAGATTTTATAGACCGTAGACTTTTAGGGGAAAAACGATTAGACAATAGTTTTAGACAATAGTCTGTTGTGCTGTGCATTGTGTTAAAGTTTGATTTTTCTGAAATATGAACATACTCTCAATGGCATGGTCTGCAAAAATTAGCGGCTATCTGTCTTTCACTCATATGCCACGTGGTACATGTTTCGCCTCACTATAAATGGAACTGAAGCTTTTTCATTTCTATCGTTCACTGCCAACTTAAGATCCATATCTCCTCAGGATAACGAAACCCTAAGCTGGCACGCTCTGACTCTTGGGCGTCAGCCGACCCCACGAAAAGGAGAAGTCTCTAAGCCGAGCCTTCTTCAGCAGCAGCCTCGATCGCTCGCACCGCCGCCACCTTCTCCTGCGCAACAGCCTCCTGTCATTCAACTCAACGATGCGGTAACATTCGACAAATGAATTTCACCAACTTATCATCTCAATGTGTTCAAAATGTTCCAAAATTTCCAGAAATCACATACAGAAATAGTCTCTCTCTCTCTCTCTCTCTCTGTGTGTGTGTGTGTGTGTGTGTGTGTGTCAGCTCGAAAATTTGTTATCTTTATAACTTGAGCTATCAAACTAAAATTTGTTATCTTTATAACTTGAGCTATCAAACTGGAATTTACCAGTCGTTAAGATTTAACGCGGATATAAATGTAACGGAATGAATGTAACAGTGTTACGAAGTTAAGCAGAAAAGTTCTATATTGAAAGCAATTAAATTTAAGAAAGCGTTAAATTGAACACTTCATGAAGTATTTTATTGAATTCGATAAAAGAGAACCAATTCATTTTATATTGGTTTTAAGGGGACGTACTACCTCGGTCGGTAACAAAAACTAATGCAAATTTGTGTGTCATGGTTGAATTCTCGGATAACAGACGAGAAAAATGAACTGCGTCTCATACTTCCTCATAGAAGTACAGTTTTGTGAAACGTGAAAAATAATGAGGAAACACTGTGCAAGGTTCTATTTTGCATCCTTATTTATTTTGATTTGTGGATCTTGAACTAGGAACCTTTTTGTTTGAATGCTCAGGACTCATCGAGGAACGAGGACGCTGATGAAAACAGCGACAGCGGAAATGAATTACCGATGAGAAGACGTGGAAAGCGTTTGAGAAAGCCAAAGTGCCGGAGAGGTTCGGCATACGGTCAGCAGACAGAAGTTCGAGATCCTCTCGAACCGCCAGAGACTCAAGTGTCTCAAGTTGACGACGATAGCAGACGAAATTCGTTAGATTATATTTTTTTATCCCAATATTTAATGTAATCTAACGTATCGTTTTGTTTTTTTCTTGACTTCCTTGTATTCTTAACATCTTTTTCTGTAGAGCTCTTCATCTGGGTGGGGACACACGCGAACCAAACTCTCCGCCACCGGAGAAACAAACAATTCCGGCCCAAGAACGAGCTATGCCCGTGAGTTTTATCAGTCCGGAAATCTTGAAGCATTTGGGAAGGGAATTGGATAGAGAGACGATCGAAGAAGAATTTTCTATAAGGGTGAGTAAAAGCAAATTGGTGCTGACACTCCTTCGATTGACAGTTCATCTTTCGGATAAAGCCGAGAACGTTGCCCTCTGTTCTCGTCTTTTATCCGACAGATAAATCGTTGCGGAAAATTTCGGTATCGCAAGATTAGTTCCGTATCTCTTGCATCAATACATCTTCCACATCACCTTAATGCAACGAACATACGGACCGAGCCTCTGCGAGTGCATAAAATCTAACTGAATGTTCTATAAAGGTGAGTAGAAGCTAATTGGAGTGGAAAACCAAGTAGCATTGTTAGATATTTTGGCACAAAATTGGAGAGAATTATGGTGAGTAAAATACCGATTGAGCCTCCGCGAATGCGGAAAAGATAACTGAAATGTGCTAATTAATTTTTGTTAAAAAGTACCGAACATTTTCGTCGAAATACTGACTACACAAAGCAATAATTTACATTTGTCCGGAAACGTTCAACTAATGCGATAAAAAATAATCAAAAAAGTTGTTAGCATAAAAGGATTTTTTTCACGAGGGGTAAAAAATGTCGAGACTATTTTTATTTCTTCTAAATATGATTTCTAGACGATTCAGCCGATTTTAAGCTTTCGACACGGAAATGTGTGGATAAGTAGAAAAGCATTATTTTTAACGACTTCTATACTAAAATAAAAAGTCTTAACATTGTAGCGAAGGATAGCACTTGAAGAAGCATACCGAGTGAAAGGGGAATTTCACGGTCTGCGAGGACCTCGACAAGCAGCGAGCGTTCAGACTCCGCTTCAGAACATGCCAAGAGTATTCTCTCGACAAAGCTCGAGATTTCAAATTCTGGATAGCGCGAGTCTAGCAGGTATTGGCATGTATTTCTATAAATTTTCGTCTCCAGCAGCCAAAGGTGAGTCATCATTTTTGCAGATATGAAGCCACTGGAGTATCTGGGCAAGCACGTTTTTCTCACGCCTGGAAGAAAGCTTATATTCGGTCGATCGTTTAACAGATACTACGAGGAAACTTTTGAGGGCGTGAGATATATTCAATCGAATGTCGTCGAGAAAGCTCTTCAGGAAATTCTCGGCAAATCACTGACGGAAGATCAGAAAATTGGCTTGAAAGATACGCTGGGCGAGATTTCGGATCCTTTGAGTTTCAGAACGTGGTGCGGCTTGTGCGCTGTTGTCGAGCGATTAATCGCGCCGCTACCTCCCAGAGAAATAGATCCACCGGTGTGGATCGAGCGAGTGGATTTCGAGGCTCTCGAGAGGCGGCTCCGATCGGTCGATGCTCATCCAAAGCTTGTTCGGCTGTTGAGAAAAATTCGCGATCGATGAATTCAGTCGTGAAAATGATGATGCAAAAATAAATAAAGATAATCAACTTTGCATGCCTTTTTTCTTCTAAACTTTCCTCACTTACGCCTACACTGTACCTTAAATATAATAACGTGGTTGCTACGGATTTATTCGACTAAACACGATGTGACTACTATCGGTATACTTTTGCCATCCCTACTTCCTCAAAAAGTTCATATCTCGGGCAAAAGCAAAATAAGTTCACGTGCAAGATGACAAAACGTATTTGAAGTTAATTTACTTTTGTCTGAAATGTTATGCGTCTCTTGGAAAAATAGGGATCTGTAATTTTGTGACTCAATGTGACCACACTGCCTCAGGAGGAGGTTCAAGTTACGCGATGCATGGAGTTAAAAATTCCAAACACTTTTCTCGGACCCAAATTTTCTGATAAATGTCGGATCTGTGGTGCTCACTTCTTAACTCAAAAGGTGTTGAAAGTTTCGAGATAAACTGTTGGTATCGAGCTTTACTCTATAAGGTAATATGGAACATTTATGTGATAAAATTGGGCATTGTGAGCCCGAATTTTTCCGCCGCGGTTGATCTGTCGGATAAAAGATGAGAACGTCATCCTACAGAATTGTTAGGCGGAGAGCAACATTCTCTGCTTTTTACCGACAGATTAACCGTGACAAAGAAATTCCGATTATAACGTTATCGTCCGAACCGTTGTACATAACCTTCAGGTGATGTGTTATACCGACTGAATCACCGAGAGTCGAGTGAGATACTGCTGATATCGCAGTGGAGCGAAAGAGACAAAGAGAAAAATATGTAGCTCATTGGGTTAAAGTGATGTGATGGTGACATACCTTCCCTCCCGTCCTCAGATGCTCAGTTGGTATAACAAATTGTAATCTAATCTACTCAGATACGTTTGATGTTTGAGAAAAAAAGCAAGAACTTTTGTTTTTTTCTCAAACTGCACAAGATTGATACAGTTTCTGAATGGGTGTCACATCACTTCAAGGGGATGACGTGAAAAGTTTTTTCTTGGGTGTCGGCACTTTATCGATTATAGCAGGGGTCTCCAAACTTTCCAGCCTTAGGGCCATACTGATTACTCCAGTAAGTTCCGAGGGCCAAAACCATATTATCATTGTTGCCGGTGGTAAAAAGTGAAATAGTCCAAAATCTGTCCGCGGGCCGAATGTGGCCCTCGGGCCGTAGTTTGGAGACCCCTGGATTATAGCAAAACTCTTTTAGCTAATGCACACAGATTAGGCTATCGACTAGTTTGTTTTTTTCTTTTTTTGAAAATTCAATACACCCTAGAAAAGATGAATGGCACTGAAATATTTATTACCGACTGAGTATGTTACACCTCCCTTTAGCGACAGATTTCTCCCTGCTAGTGTGCGACTTACTCTGTGTCGCACATTTGGCAACTTCAACTCGACCACAGTGTACTTCTTATTTTTCGTAGTTGATTCTAATAAATGCATTATTGCGGCATTTACCACACGGACATTTACACAATCGCAGTACAGCATGTATGCATCTCTTGTTTGCGCGCAACAGTCTCACTCTAGTTCCACTCGTGACTGCGCATGTCGCTCGTTAACGCTACAAGCATAATGCCATACAATGATATACAACACTCATCGCGCTTTCCACCATCTCCTACTCTGATACAGTTTGTGGATGAAAGCAAGTGCGACAAGTATGTACATCCTTTGCATCACTGCTTCATTTGCACTCATATTTAATCGCGCACCAGTTTTACCAGAGTCTCAAAACCGTTTAGAATGCACAAAATGTATACGTGTTTAAACTGGTCTTATGTTAAAACGCGTACCAGTTTAACACGTGGAAAACGCTATACTCTCAGCATCGCGTTACTTGCATAGCTAATCATAAATGCAGCATTGCGTTTTATTATCTATCGGAAAAGTAACAATTTGGCATTATGAGCTGGCGCAAGTTACGCGTTATGTGAGGAACCGTGCTCGAAAAGAGCGGGTTCCCTTCACCGATTTGATCGTAATTATACTCTCTCTATATAATGTCTATGTAATGTCCTACTCCAGCTCCCTTTAGACTATAGCGTAAATAGTATAAGTAGTCCTTGTAAATTTTAACTTAGTTTCAATTACTGTGTACGCTAGAGTTTATCTCTCACAAAGTTACAATTTTAGTTTCGTACAATTTCTCATCACGTTTGTAATTATAGCTTTAATCTTGTTATATTTAGGGGCCATCCATCAAACGCGTGTCGCTAATTTCGAAATGTTTGACCCTCTCCACAATCTCTGTGGTATGTCGTAGCGTTCATCAGTATACCCTCTCGAATATTACGTATTCAGTCGAGCCCCCCCCCTCGCCATCTTTGACAATTTTCGTTTTTATAAATGACTTGAACACCGAAAAAAAATCAGAATAGTCGCTGTACATTGGCGGAAAGAACAAACACAAATTCAATACAAGACGCTTTTAATTCTATTTTTACAAAAACCGAGATTTTAAAGACAGGATACTTAAAATTAGTTGAGCCTTCTTGAATTATGATTTAGACAACAATTTCCGGTGCATGCGTCTATGTGCTTAAGGGCTTTGAAAGTAATACACTTATGTATCCAAAATAGAAAGGATAATGTTAAAATGTTAAATCCAAGTAAAGCTCACTTTATTCTTATTTATATATCGTGATTTTCGATACTAATATTAAGATCACACATAAGATCGTTGATATTTTATCGAATTTTCGTTTCTTAAAAAGTGTCGGTGATTGTGATAGCTGCACTGAGAAAATAGTTTACTTGTAGGCACCAGGAGTTGTTCACCGTTAACAAATGGTAAAACTGGCTATGGCGAAATAAATATTCTGCTGGAGTGAACAAATTGTTTATTTAAGCCTCTGAACTAGCACAAATAATTATTTATTTGTCAACACTTATAAATATATTTTTTAAGTAAATTTTCCTTTATTAGGATCTGATGAACATCATGTTAAGTCACCATAGCATTGGAATTAATAAAAAATGCTTATTTATAGTCACTATTGTAATAATTTAAAGAGAGTAAATCATAGAATGGGAACTGTACATGTAATTTTATGTACCGTCAGATCGAATTCGTTGAACAGATGTTGAACAGAAATATTGTGAATGCTTATATTAATAAATATTTTCTATACGTACGTTTCTATACTTACGGGCCCCACGAAACGAGGAGATCGTTAAGGTTGTCCATTGATAATCCTGATAAATTCTCACTTTTATGCAACACTAGCCTACTGTCAACTCACTCGCATTGCAAAGATACACGTGAGGCATGATGGCGTCGAGGTCACGCAAGACCGAATTTATCCGCTGAAGAACGACGATTGACAATAAACATAATAGCCATGCCACCAAATGGACGGTACTTACCTCAAATAAAGATTTGGTAACTATTAACAAATCTGTTAACTATTGACCTATCGGTAGTTGAGACCAGCATTCGGACAAGCACCGTTCCTCGAACGGTGATTTAATAACTATGGTATTAACAGATCTGTATTAGCTTCAATTCAAATTTTATTAATTATTAACAAATATCTATTTGCTTCGCCGAGACAATAGTTATGCCAAATGTATATTTCTTAATTATTAAGAAATCTAAAGTTGTTTCAACTATTTTTAATGTCATAGTCGCAAATCTTTCTTTATTGGTAAGAAACATCGAATGAGTTACGAGAAACAACTTGCTCAAATAAATCGTTCGCTTGGCAAAAATGCCTTCGGTATAAGATTTTATTATGAGAACACTAATATTTATTAACTGTTAATAAATTCTGTAATACTTAACAAATATTTTAGATAACGGGACAACTAAATATATTTAACTATAGTGAATATACTCATTTCTCAGTGTATTTAAACAACCTTAAGATATCATAAACAAAAAGGTATATCATTCGGACGGAAATTAACTAATCTTTCTATATATCAAATGAATATCTTTCGAACATGTGCTACTTAATGTAATGAATATGAGTTAAATAGATCACGTGGTTGAAACGTTACAATAATTGTTCATTTCGCTTCATCATAGAAAAATGAAACTCTTATAACTCCAGAATGACTTGAAATATCGGGCCACAAATTTATGTGTGGAGCAGTTCCCAGAAATAAATGTGCCGCACGTTCTATTTCCAGGGCATGCTTTTCTGTTTTGTTACCCGATCATCGTAGTATCATGAATTAAAATCGATGAAGTCACTCAAATGTTAAACATTTTTATAAAAATTGATTAACGACGTAAACACGCTAAGATACGTTAGTTACAACCAAGTTTGCTGCGTGTATTGAGCTTTTGTCTCGAATTAACAATGGGTATAAAAAGTTATGAAATTTACGAGTTAAAAAAAAATTATTGATTCACTAACTTTTATAAATTTAGAGCAGATAAGATCGAGTATATACAGCATTTAAATAAGTCTGCAAAATAGAATTTTGCATTTTTTCCTTAATGAAGAAACCATCAATCAACATATTTCTTCATAGGTGGCTTCGTGAAAGTTAGAAAATAATGAGGAAGGTTTTACTTTGCAAGCTTTTTACTATATATTAGTAGAAGTTGTGTATACCCAGTAAAAAAAAGCGTGCCATGACAGATGACACGTCGTGTCGGCAGATTGCCGTCATGTATATCCGCATCGGATGACGTTGACGGCACAGCGTGCCTGCACGGTTCTAGCAAGTTGTGCGCTTACTGCAATCGTGCGGACAATGTTGGCAGGCTGTGCTGACAGACCGTTGTGACGGCACGAAAGCTGTCATGTGTAAAAGTTGGGCCGCTCCGTCCCGACACATTTCTATCTAGGTATATTCAACTTCGCGTAACATATATAAATATTCTGATCAGTTTAAATATTAAACCTAAGATGCACTATACGATTCCGAGGAGTTTCCCAAGGAGTCAAAGATATGCGAGTTACAGACCGTACTAATTGCAAGTGCAGACATTTCTCGGTATATCACGCCACACCGATAGGCAAGCAATATCACATAGCATTGTTTTGAACTTGCGTTTCGTGACATTTGCTCCAGCCCCCCCCCCCCATGTGACAAAGTGTAACGATTCCAGATCCACCCCCTCCCTTAACGGCGTTACATGTTTCATGAATGACCCCTTCGACATTGTACCTTTTACTAATTATAAGATATGGTTTTTTCTAACAATAAATCTCTATTCCCACGGCATACCTTTTTCTCTGGGCTATTCAAGTCGCGTATACTTCCTTCTCTTCATAAGGTAAATTTTGACCAATATTTTTGATACTGCAAATACTCCTGAGGTCTCCTACATTGGTAGCCGACTCGACTTCTTCTTCCTGTACCCTAAACAATTCATTAGGTGTTATCAAGAAGCACATTGCGTACGGTAACTGTACCGTCATATTCGTACGTACGTATCAGGCTACCACCGTGCCGATATACATTTCTATCTGCGATAAAAATATTGTTGTAACGCCCAATGTCGAGAAAACTTACGATTTATTCACAAAATTCACCATATGTAAAAAAACGAGAAATTTCTCCTCTTAATAAATTTTTGGGGAGGCAGACGAATCTGAGTTTATATGTTGGTCTTTGAAGACGATAGCATAGGAACGTGTAGTATCAAAATTATTCCTTCCATCCTTGCGACGTATACTTCTAGGCAGCTGAAAATTTTTATAAAATGTCTATAAAACTGTTAATACCACAATTGAACAAAACGCAAAATATCGTCATGGACAAATTTTATTAAAATTCAATCCATTGTTCAATAAGTCAGTTATCAGCCCTAATAGTTTTTTCCCCGAAATATTGGGATAAGCGTGGTTCACTAAAACACTTTCGGATGAGGGACGTTTTTATGCACGTTAATAAATTTTCTTTTCCCATCGGTGTTCTTAAAAATCCATGCACATGCAAAAAACCAGCTTTTCTATGATGCGTCACATGTTTTATAAATTATTGTTTCTCATATTTCTATGATCAATCTCACCCTGGCTCGTGCACTTATTCATCGCCGTTAGACCATCAAATGATGCAAATATGGTGTCCAAGCGGCTCTTGAATAATGTAGATTTCATCCTTTAAATTTTATTCACTTATCATTGATACTACTCCTTTTCTTATCAGCGTCCTTTACCGGTCACTCTTTAAAAAGTTAAATAAAAAATGAATTATAAAATACTCATAACATTAAATTTAAAAAGTTCACACGATTTGCAATATTCAAATATTAATTTCTTTAAAGAAGAATCAATTGACTGAATAAATTGTTACTGCGCTCATATGAGGAGGAGGAGCAAGTTCCCAGGACAGCTTATATTGATTATGAGGATTATGAGGATTATGACGCACAAACGGTTAGTTTAAAATTTTGAGTCCCGTAATTATTATTTTACTTTTGGAATCATATGAATAAAAACAAAAAGAGAAACTAAGTGCTGATATCATAAGTAGAATCAGCGATTCCGGCATTACAAGACTGGCGCGCTCACCACTGTGCTATGTCATAAAGTTTTCCATTGACACACCATCTCTGGTTCGAGTTCGGTTTCCTGGATAAGAGCTATTGAAGTAAATATACACTCAATATTAGTTATGCGAGACGTCTAGTGGTGCACGAACATTTTAAAACAGATTTGTCTGTGTGATGTTTATGAAGTACGTGCTACGGTTTTGCTTAAAACAGGATCCTTATTAAGAACTACAAGTACGTGTAATTACGGTCAAATTGGCGAGGACGACGTCTCACCCTCCTCTTGTGAGTTCCATTAGCAGGTAGTTGCCGCTGCGCTCTAGATGTCAAGCCGTCCGTCGTTGACGTAGGCGTTCGTCCATATGGGTATGTATTGACACACTGTTTCTCACGATGTTTCCAGGTTCTCCCATTTTCTATCACACTCGTACCTACCATATAATTTAATAGGTAAAAAGATAACTGTAACAAGAAAAATACAAATTCCACATCTTTATACAGAAAATCCGTTAAAAAACGTATATCGCATACTTTTGTTTTATTGCTCGGTCACACAGCGCGTGTCAGTCTGAGCTTACACAGTTATAATATTTAATTTTTCTTTTTTTTTTTTCTTTTTCCTGTCAATAGTATACAAACAGCCGTTTCTTTTGTTTCTTTTTTAATCACGATATTATTCTTCTCAGTGAAATACTACACAATAACGTAATAAATAATGGATTGTATCTTTCTTTTTTCTATCGTTATCTTCGTAGCAGTATGATATATATATATATATATATATAATATAAAACCGTCCTGCATTAGTGAAATAAATTAAGTAAACGAGAATAGTACAACGAATAATAATTAATAGAAGTACGGTCTCATCTGCGGTAATTATTATTAATGATAATACACTATCGGTGTGAGCGTCGATTTACGTGTGTTTCTGTGGGCAATAGGTATATATAGGGTTATATGTGACGACCGAAGTGTGGTTCCGAGGCGGCGATTTATGTTTCGTTTTTTTTCGTGAGTGTATATTCGTTTACCGCTTGCTTCCTTGTTGTTTTTTTTTCGTTCTTAATTGTTTTTTGTAATCTCGCTCTCGATTTCGCACGCGGTGTTTCCGTTGCTAAGACGCTAGTCCCTACGCCACACTGCACATATACAGGTTGACGTACAAATATAATGACGTAACGCTATGCATCAAATTTGCTCTCCGAGTACTGCCAGGATTAGGTGAGAACACTACTCGGAGGCTTCGTGCGACGCTCTACTCGCTAGTCTCTATACAGCGCGACGCTAACCGCCGTACAAGGGATATTCGATTCTTGTTGAGAATTGCCACTGAGTACCGGGGCAAGAGGATAGGGAAATAGGGTAGGAAAGATACGTGGTCGGTGGAAGTACGCTGTGATGAACAATCGAGTGAGCTTTCGTGGAAATAAGTTCACGTGTGAAGTTTTTCATCCATTTCGCATTTTCATATAATGTTTTAGGTCCTCGCATAATCCTTTTTTTCTTCTACTCGAATTTGCCCTTCCTGGATTACTCTCTCCCTCACGATATAGCGATATCTCCTCTAGGTACGTCTTCCTTCTTCTTTAGTATAAAAAAATTTGCTGCTGCTGCTGTCGCTGCTGCGGGGCAGTGGGACTGGTGTATAACGATGATTAATCGTTTATTCGCTTTTCGGCAATGGGTTAGTTGCCGTTCGTTGATCGCTGAATCGGCGGAATAACCGCGTCACGCTCAGTCCCGTATATCTTGCCGGCTTTTCTTGCCATATTACCGAGCATCTCCATTGAGCATTTGTGTGCTGATCTCAAAGATAGAGCCCATTCTTTCAGACTTATCTCGTCCTAAGTAAAACAAAAATTAATGTATAAGATCGATCGAGAAACAGATTGCTTATTAGGCCATAGAACCGATAACGTCCTTAAAAAAAACAATCCCCAACTTTGGTCATTGATCATGTCTGATCGTAGCGACAATTAAAAAAAATGTAATTACAGATAGTGAAGGAATAATAAGCTCGATGTAATAAAGAAAACGTCTACAACTTACATTTACAGGTTGCTTATTTCTGTTCGTTATTCTCAAACTATAAGTTTGTTAATTAATCTTGATTTCTTCATGGCACTAGTGTAAAAAGTTTTTCTTTCTTCAATAAATAAATAACTAAATTTCGTTTTTTTCAAATAAGAAATCGCAAAATTAATTGATTAGTTTTTGAAAATTTATTTACCATTATTTAGAATCATTAATTTTCTTGTTTCCGCTTGTTTTTGTCAACAATTTTTTTCCCTGATTTTGATGTTAACGTGTTTTCCAAGCGTCCAAAAAACACATTTAGAACAAATTTTTTAACGTCTCTCTCTCTCTCTCTATCTCGGGGGGGGGGGGCGTGCGTGCGTGTGCATTTAAACCTCCATAATTTGAAAACGGCTGGAGATACCAAGCTAAAATTTATCACGCATGTAGATGAGTCAATTATCAATATTTGATCCAATTTTAGGCAAAATCTAAACCACCTAAATTTTAAGATTTACAACTTTTAAAATTTCAAGTAAACTTGCTATAAAATTCCCGAGTCGAAAAAATCTTAAGTTATTGAAATGAATATTTGTGTGTTTGAGAACGTGCGTGTGCGTGTTTCCTTTGCGAGGAAGCAGAAAATGAGAACATTTATCTTCTCATAGAGGAAGCATTGTGAGTATAAGAAAATAACGAGGAAGGAATATGAAAATGTTTACTTTAATATTGAATAAGATGTCAAACTCGTGACGATTTATATACTCACAGGATTGGTTAGCACGATTTTAGCTTCGCGCGTCCGTACGACTATACACTGTTCCCCTTTCACGTGCTGAAGATCCGCTCCGACTTCTTCGACCTGGTCCAGGAAGACGAGTTCGGGTTTAGTTGTGGACTCAGGATGAAGTTCTAGTCTATTAGGATAGAGCTTTGCATAGCGCGTTTGCCACGCACTCGCGAACGGTCCTCCCAGCTTCTTGATGTAACCGTGTAGAATACAGTCAGAACCTGATAAGCACAGCAAAATGAAATTAAAAAATAAGATTTTAGCTTAAAGAAAAACGTTTTAATTGGTGAAAAAAAGTTTAACAAGCCTTTCTCATCCGCATCGAAGCGTAGTTTCTGTTTCGCTTTCCTTTTGTGTTCCATCTGCACGAAAATGAGAAAGTAGATAGAATATCGAAAGACAAATGAATATCGATGGCTGGCAGATAGCTTATCGGATTTCCGATCGATTAGGTGCGCACCTGATTAGCATACAATTGAAGAAAAAAAGAGACAAATGCTGCAGTGCTTCTCCGTCCATTTTAAATAAAACTTTCGTAGAAAAGTATATAAATAACATTTGTGTTTCTCGTACTACTGTACCCAACATCTTCATAGAATCGCGTAAATGTCTGAATCGGACGGGAGATAGCTTATTGGATTTCTGAGTAATCACTCAGTCGTACCAGGTGTGACTCGAGTCGGTAAAATAAAATACAGTAGAAAGACAGAAAAAAAAAGAAAAAAACGTGACAAACGTCGGTGAATCTCACCTTATCCGCCTCGTTATTGATTGTCTCGAAGACTGTCTCGGCGACTTCGGTTTGCCATCTCTCTGATACGACAAGTGGAAAATTTTTGTACAGATCCTGGTCTGCGTCTGTCAACTTGATCCCCTTGGTGTCCTCTTCATCGAAGGAACCAATGTCAAAAGCATCCGCGGCATTGACTTCTCCACGCGGCGGTATCAACGGCGGCGTGTACTTCTGTAGGTAAACTTGCTGCCAATCGATACCACTGAAAAATGGGTGCTCTTTTAGCTCGTCAGCCCCACCTCCCCGGCAACCGAGCCTGTTGTTGATATCTCGCTGTAGCAAACCTTCCAAAAGCGATCGCAGCTCCCGCGAAAAAGACTCGGGCAACTCAACATTCTAGAACAAGGTTTTGTCGTATTCATGCCACAGTTATAAAATAGCCAAGGAGATGGAATGTACGGAGACGCGAGCGGTCGTCGGCCAGGGCCAACCCTTTCAGCGAGTTCTTGGGCGCAACCGATGCCGGCAATCTGAGGTGAATACCACCTCCTCGAAAAATGCTCGAAAAAAGTTCTCTGCTCCCTCTGGCATACACGTGAATGATATTTATGTACAATGGAATAACTTGCCGAGACTCGACAGCTATCAAAGTAGGAACAAGTCCCTGGGGAGTATAAAAAGGACAGGAATCAATGAAGGTAAAGAAAAAAAAAGTAATATCGCGATGAGAAAAAAAAGGAATCATAATTGACACCAGCCTACTGTACATCATGCCCCAGGAAGAGACCAAACTCGGACAGGTGCGAAGGAGAAATAATGCCTCGTCGTGCAACAGCGATGACTCAATGGCTTGAATAAATAAATGTGCTGTTCCGGAGGATGAACGCAAACACCTTGGGATATAATGCGTACCGAGGAGGTTTCTTTTTCTTTCTTTCTCTCTCCCTCTCTCTCTCTCTCTCTCTCTCTCTCTCTCTCTCTCTCTTGCAGTCGACCCGGGGAAAACAGAGCTTGGTAACACCGGCGAGCTTTGAAAATCGATGGCGCGCCACTATACACGTTCGTTTCCCGTCTCGCCCTTTCTCTATCGCCCTTGTTTGAGTATTTCCGTGCCTGCGGGTGCGTGAAAGATGCGTATGTGGTCGCACGTAAATTCTACTGTTGGAAAGGACCGTGACAACTCGAGGATTGATGAAGAATGGTCGTGTAAACGCCGATGAGGTATTAGAGAAAAAATAAACAACGTGTGGTAACATTTACACCAACCATGGTGAGCGTCATACGGTCTATTTCATGTTTGTCCTTGGTTTTGTGCTGCCTGAACGGACTGTGGCCCTTGAGGAGTTTGTACAGCATACATCCAAAAGAAAACCAATCTGCGCTTGAATCGTAAGCCGTGCCCTTCGATAGCACCTCCGGGGCCATGTACCCGTGCGTACCCCTGTAAACAAATTGAAGGAAACGTATTTTTAATCAATATTTTCAAACAATGCTTTCGTATTTATAGTTTCGAATAAAAAGCTTTTGAATAATATACTAAGGATTCAAAGGGATTTAACGGTTGTGTCGCGTGTGACATTACAGAATTTATTAATGACTATAACAGTATTCGATATTTAAATAAGAAATATTTGAAAATTTAATTTTCAACCG
The DNA here is from genome assembly GCA_963942595.1 of Cylloceria caligata. NCBI lineage: Eukaryota > Metazoa > Arthropoda > Insecta > Hymenoptera > Ichneumonidae > Cylloceria > Cylloceria caligata. Next base: position 10,257,345 of record OZ012709.1, read on the forward strand.
TGATTTCTAAATACTCATTTTAAACATTATGTTATTCTTATGAATGCATTCTTCAGGCTTTCACAATACCCACCCTCTACTCCCATTTCTATTCCATTTCCTTAAAGTGTTGCCCGCATACACTATTCTTAATGCACTGCTGTATCGCATTGTCACAAGGGCACAGAGAAAGTGTGGAAAGTCTGGCCGATACAGGTGTCTTCATTTTTACTAAATTCCTGTTATATGAGAATAAACCAGATACTTAGAAAAGCTGCCTCACAGATCAACCGTCATTCAAACTGAGTAGCTATTGCGCTAGCCAATGCATGGCTAATAAAAGATTTTACACATTTCAAATGACCATTTGGCAGAAAAATATCATGAATTTATACCCTTAAATGAATAGTGAAATAGTTTTCGATGAAAAAATCATTCAAAATAATTTCCATATATCTCGAATAAATAATTATTTTTAAATCATGTCTTAAAATATATTTTTTTAAATATATATGTCTGTTTAATTTAAATACGTAGCTTGTAACGCGGGATAAGTTTTATACCCCAGGCAGGTTTGACGCGCTCTCACGTGAATGAGGCCGGTCACAGACCTGCCGCTGATCACGTTATGTTTCGGAGACTTTGAATGAAAGGTCGCGCGGTCATAAAAACGATTTCCCGAACATTGAGCTTCGATCTTGGAATGGTGAGGTTACTCAGCCGGCAAAAAAGTGTTCCGTAGGAAATTTTTTTTAGAGTACATTCATTGTTCAGAAAAAAAAACTTTTACCTAATATACGAATCTGATCTGATTTCACATTAAGTAAAATTTTGATCTTTTATGTAAAGCCCCGACACGTTAGAAAAAATTTGGAAATGTTTGTTACCGATCGAGTTGGGTTTTACAGGATCACAAGGGAACGAGGGATGGAGAGAGGTGTTTCACCTTGCTTGCCGATGCTCATCTCGAACTTCACTCATATACGATCGCTGCTCCTCTATCAAAATATTGATAAAGGGGTGGTAACCAATGTCTCGAAGACTCAATCTCTCTCGAATTGCATTTTGACGAATCGCATCAGTCGTTTCTGCCGGTCAAAAGCCATTCGAGAGATTGAGTCTTCGAGACATTGGTTACCACCCCAAAATATATGGAGCATGTATGGGTGTAAGAGAGATAGAACTAATCCTGTAATCCCACTACGACACGGTTGATCTGTCGGATAAAAGACGAGAACCTCGCTCTGCACAATTGTTAGGCGGAGAGCAACGTTCTCGGTTTTCACCCGACAGATCAACCGTGACAAAGAAATTCAGATTACGGTTTTTGTTACCGACCGAGTAGTTCGCGGGGAGGTGGACCTACTTAGTGGGTAACTAAAACTGTAAACAATAGCGTTTAAATCTACTGGTTGTGAGACTCCTATATGAATTACTGCCAGCGCCTCTAGCGGAGTTCGGGTGAGGCGAAACTATACTAGTTCTATCTCTTTCCCATTCATGGATATTTCATCTCCCCTTCATGCAGCTGAGCTATCGGCCATACTCTCGGATTTATTTTTCCAGATTATCAACAATAGGTCCCGTGCACAGTTTAGATACTTTTTCGTTTCTGAATCGCAATCAGAATGGGTGTATCGTGTGGGTTTTTGTGCTGGTTTCTAGATGACAAACGGCGTTTTTTCATTATGTGCCCTAAATCATTTTAAAGAGTGAATTTTCTATTACAGGTAACTGCGGATTAGAAGTTGGGGAGTGAATCATCCGCAATCCTTTCAGGGGGTTTGCTATATCGGGTGAGCAGCCATGAATGCAAGAGAGATAGAGATTAGGGATCGATAAAGACCAATAGACATTGTAGTACATGACAGAACTGGTTAACAAAGTCGGACGACTTGCTTCAACCATGCCCGTGGAATGCTTTTTTTTTTTAAATAAATGCAGAAAAGTATACGGAAAATTCTCGTTTTTGATTGAAATTTCGCCGGAACTACGATTGTTAAAACTTTTATCACAAAACTATTCGATTGATACGCGACTACGGTCGATAGAGAAAAATCCTCGGCTAAAATCAAACAGCAACGATACTTTTTCATATAACAAATGGTAAATATTTCCGCACACATTTTGTCGATTTTTAATAATTCCTCATTCATGAAATAATTGAAACGATAAAACAATTACATTTTTTTACTTCATTTATGGATTTGTTCAACTGTCTAATTCCCCATTTTTGTCTGTTAAAGTTTTTCCCCGAGTATTTCCTTAATCCCTTGAGACTATCAGATTTTTCTTGACAGTGGTCACTAGAGACGGGTACCTCTATTACATAAAATCGTAATTTGGAAAACTTTTTCTATCATTTATTTGTTATTAATTAGCGTTTTATACAGCTCGGGTGCTAAGCTCCCTCGCAATCTATCACTGGACCTCTCGTGTCCCTATGATGAACACCTAACCTCCAACAGGATCTTTGAGCCCCCTATACCTCGGTCTAGGGTGTCGGGTGTCCAAGGGGGGTTAGAATAATCCGGACCTGAGTGTGTAATTCGACCCCCGTCATCTCGATTCTTGACATGGAACGAAGAATTAATGAACTTTTCACGTAATCCAGGCTTAAAGGGGACTCGTTAGAAGAACTCAGAATAATCGAGGCCTAAGGGAAGGGCCAATACGGCACAGAACAATGAGGGCCTGGGGGGTTCATTGGGGGACTTGAAATAATCGGATTGGATTAGGCGGCAGAATAATCTGGACCAGGAAAGGGGTACTGAGTAACTTAGCCAAATCCGGGCCAGGGGGGCTCCTTAGACCTCAGAGACTCTTCTCGATTCACCTACATAACGGCGGCAAGATAATTTTATACAGAAATTAATTCATAAAAGTGAATTCTGTCGTGTATTTAATTGTTTCAGTATGTTATAAATAATATTTCCACTAAATTCATGGTGTTACTTTCGTAGAATCATTCATTTAAGAACATGTTAAAACTTTCTGCACATATAATTGAATAAAGCAAATATAATTGAAACAAACAAGATCTACCGTTTCTAAGTAAAAATAATTACAATTGAAGTTGACATGATTAGCATGTATCTCCTATAGCAATCATGCACAAACGACACGTTGTTCTTTCTACTGTCTGAACGAGATTGAAGGACTGAACAAAAAACTTAAGTATTTTTGGTAGATGAGCATAAAACGAATATCCTATAAAAACTGGATATTTGTTTACCGTACAGTCTTAAGATATAGTGAATAAAATAGAAATATGATAGGGCGGGAGTGGCGCACGTATCTGTTACATACAGGGTGAGTTTTTTATCTTGAAGCATCAAAACATCGCAGGAAATACGCATAGCACAAAAAATGTCCAGAATAAAGACTTTTTGATTTCAAAGGCGAAAACTGACCGCATGAAAATCAACCGCCGACCCCAACCCCTAAGGGCGGGAGGAGTAGTTACTTTCCATTTTTTAATGGAAACCTCTATCATTTATTGCAGATTCGAATTCTTCATGAAAACATACGCAAGTTTTATTGGAAGAATTTCTTTTGATTCGAGACACTTGGCACTGTAATGGCAAAAAAACAAATTTTTTATCATTTCAAGAAATGAGGTTTGAATCGAAGATAAAGATGTACGCGTTGAATGTTTTCAGGAATACAATTCGATTATGTGTAATTTCACCTCAATCACGCCCCCCCCCCCCAAATTTCAATTTTAAACGCAAGCTTCTCATTGCAACAGCAAGGATGGGAACATTCAATGATACAACTACTCTTAACGTTACCACTATACCACCCATGTCAAGCTAGCAGACGAAATTTCCGAAAATGGATTTACTATATACCTAAATAAGGTGCTTTTAGGTGCTAATTTGGTGCTAAGTTTATAATTTTAGTGCTCCTTTAATTTAGCCAGGAATGCAATTTAAAAACCCTCTGCTAGCTTGATATCGAGCTAGCAGAGGGTTTTTCAGGGTTTGCATTATAGCCAAATGTCTTTTGCCAGGAATTAAGTGCTTTATAACCATATAAAATTTTACCCCGAAATCCACCCGGAAATATTATTTTTCAATTAAGATGAATTTATTTTAAATAAAAAATCCGTAAAAATGTAAAATTAATAAAATAGCCGGATGCATGATGTGACATCATGTTGAACGAATCAGGTACATTGGAAATACGATAGATTCGATTTTAGTGCTCCACCCCCGTGGCTGCAAAACCCACCCTCTTGTCAGGGAAACTTCTCGTTGAAGTGAAATATTTTTGATAAAGGCAATATCGCCCTGTCCTTGCACGTATATATTGTACGATTTAGGTGCTTTTGATAAATCGAATACCGTCACGGTAGAAGTGTTCGTCTTTTGAGGCTATCCACGAATCAAGCCATTTTGAGATGTCTTCATATGAGCTGAACTGCTGATTAGCCAGACCATGTGCCATCGAACGGAACAAGTAATAATCGGACGGCGCAATATCTGGGGAATATGGCGAGTGGGGTAGGACTTCCCATTTGAGCGTTTCTAAGTAGGTTTTAACGGGTTTGGCAACGTGAAGCCGAGCGTTGTCATGCTGTAGAATCACTTTTTCGTGCCTCTGCTCGTATTGTGGCCGCTTTTCGCGCAGTGCTCGGCTCAATCGTCCCTGGTCCCACCAAATACACAGCAAAATCTTCGTAGCGTGAATATTCGGCCAAGCCGACGACGTAGAAGCATGACCGGGCAGTCCCCATGATTTTGTTCTGTTTGGGTTGCTGTAATGAGTCCATTTTTCATCACCCGTGACGATGCAATGAAGAAAACCCTTCTTTTTTTGCCGCTGGAGCAGTTGTTCGTCTCTTGGCTTCAAATCATAAGGAACCCAAGTTCCTTGTTTTTGAATCATTCCCAACGCATGCAATCGCTTGGAAATGGCTTGGCGGGTAACTCCTAATGCTGAAGCAAGCTCTTTTTGCGTTTGGCACGGATCCTCATCGAGCAATGCCTCCAATTCAGCGTCTTCGAAGGTTTTTGGCCTTCCTTCACGTGAACGGTCGTCAACATCAAAATCACCGTCTTTGAAGCGACGGAACCGATCACGGCATGTTGTTTCACTTAGAGCAGCATCTCCGTAAGCTTCTTGGAGTTCTCGATGCGCTTCAGCCGCTGTTTTCTTCGAATGAAAGAAGAAAAGCAACATTTCCCGCAAATGACGATTATTTGGCACAAAATTAGACATTTTCACACAACCAAAAGTATATGACGCAAAAACAAAATCACTAATGTGTCAAAGCGGTTTGTTTACCATATGTCTAAGCTTGGTTCATGACGTTTTGGTTATGTCCCAATCGACCAGCACTTACTACTGGAGCCATCTCTTGAAAAACGGCGGGAACTTAGTTGCGCGCCTAATATTTCCGGGTGGATTTCGGGGTATAATTTTATATGGTTGTAAAGCACTTAAAAGCACTTAATTCTTGGCAAAAGACATTTGGCAATAATGCAAACCCTGAAAAACCCTCTGCTAGCTTGATATCAACCGTAACTCGTTATTCCTTAAATTTCCTTGAACCATAATTAATATTTAATTTCGAGCGATCATAATATAAAAATGGATGAATAAACAAATAGTGCGTATTTTATAATAAATACAGGTGCCTTTCTCCGGTGGTCACCCTGACACTGTGTTATTATTATTATTAATGTAGTACTATGATTATTATTCTTGGTAACACAATTTTTCAATGCAGTGAATACAAATCGATAATACAAGGTACGGGGGGGGGGACTTATCGGACGAAAATCTATCTATACTCACACACTGGCGTGGGGCTTCTTCTTGGAGAAATCGCAAGCAAGACCGAGATCCGATATTCTCACGTGGCCGTGCTCGTCGAGCAATATGTTGGCAGGTTTGAGGTCCCTATACACGATAAATCTTCGATGCATGTGCTCAAGACCGAGTATCACCTCGGCCGCGTAGAACTTCATCTCCGGCTCGTCGAATACGCCATGCTGACTCAGGTGATAATGGAGATCCCCGCCGTTCATCAAATCCAGGATGAAACAGAGTTTGTCGGGCGTGTGGAAGGCGTATGTCATGCACACGATGAACGGGCAGTCGACCTGCTTGATACAACGATGTGGACCGTACATGTTATACTATCATTCACGTCAATACTATAAAAATACATAAATAAAGTTTGCTTTATAGATTTTAGTTTTTAGATTAAAAAAAAAAAAGATAGAAGGACGTGAGATATTTAGCTATCGGTAATAACTGTGGAAAAAGATTTGGATGAAAATATTTCATAGTCTTTACGACTTTTTTTCTCATCGGTCCATTTAACCTAGAGACAACAAATTCTTTCTCTAAGAAGAATGCTTCATTCTTAAAATCAATACGTAATTTTGTTGTTAGATATTGTAACGAGATCCTATCCCGTCCAGTAGTTTTCTATGACTCACTACCTCTGGCTAGCTCGTCTCCATAATAGTTTATCGCTTCGTACCTTTAGGCCTGAGAATAACTCTGTGCACTATATCCACTGACGTTTCTAAAGTGGACCTGTAGCATGCATTCCAATCTGTTCCCACGCATCCTAAACGTGTCTATTTCCCAATTCCCTTCTCTACTGCCCTTTTTATTACTGTCTTCCCACAGGTACCTTCTTAAATTCGGAACGTCACTACAGCTGCCTCTCTTGGAACCCGGAGTCACCCGTGTGTTTCCTTTCCTCATGAGTTGCCAGACTACTCCCCAAAATGCTTCCCCACCACCACCAATTTCCCACGATTATACCTTTATAAACACCTCCGCGTTTTCTTGCCAGTCTAAGTATTCTAAAACTCGATGTACACTGTTACTTTCCGGATCGAAATAAACGGCTTTTGTAGAATAAATAAATTGTCAACCGCGTCTTTCGTGACCTAAATCCGCGCTTTGAAGCCGAGTTGGCTATTCTCCAACAAGAATTCAGTAATTCCTAAATTCCTAAAATCACAGTATATCGAAAAAAAGTGGGCTTTAAAAACTCTGCTCGGAGCATTTTTTTTGGGTTTATGCAACAAGAGCCCGTTTAAATGACAAACTGATTTTTTTCCTACTTTTTAAATGAGAAACAAGTTACAGAAGATAAGGAGGTTTCTCCTCAAATTATCAGCAATTGTATTATAACTAATCCCATATAATTTATTCTTGCAAAAGTGCATTCTTTATGATCTAAATTGTTTAATGAATAAATAAACTCTCATGGGAAAAAGAAATGGATTTTTACGATTAGTACTCACCCCGGTACTGACTAAGGAGAGCATTATTCTTTCGTTGAGGGCTAACGTTTCACCTTGCTTCATCTTTATACGCTTTTTATCGAGGCACTTCATCGCGTACATCTTGCCGGTGTCAGCTTTTCGACAACCGTATACCTCGCCAAAGCCTCCTCTTCCTATAATACGATGAACGCTGAAGTCGTTCATCGTCAATTGGATATTGAGCTCGAGATTTTTCCACTGACAGAAGCGTGTGTACTTGTCGCTGAAAGGAAAAATTGAAAAACAAAAAAATCAATAAAAACACAATATCATAAAATTATTAATATGAGCTTAATAAACATTTTTAACGTTTCTTAAGGCGAGTATACCTTTCCAGGAATTTTTTGAACGGCTCTCCTCTCAGATGATTAAAGATTTCCTCGATGTAAGGCTGCAATAATAAAGACCTTTCTTCAACTTGAATTATATTTCGAGTGTACGGGCGACTAGCATCAATGACGCGTATCGCGCGCACCCACCTCGAACAAATTAACGGGAACCTCGTTCTTCATGAGGTATTTGTGAACGTGAGATACCGATTCCGATGAGTACTCCTGCGAAATTTCAATTGTCACACTAAGTTACAAATAACGGTGATTATATCACGATAGTATTAAGAAATAGCCACTGTCAATTTACGTGTGTGTGCGCCAATAATTCCTTCATTATGAAATTGTCGTATATTTCACGTGCAAGCTTCCGCCTGTCCTCTGGACATTCGAGCTTCTCGTACGCCTTTATCTGTGTCATCAAAGCACAAATATTCAAACAATAGAGAATAATAATACGGACAATACGGACATCTCTCGTTACTTTTTAATTGCTATTCTTTTTTAATATGTTACATATTCAATTATTCATTTTCCTTCTTCGTTCAAGAAGTTTGATTTTCATGGCAATTTTTTTTCAAGTTTATCATGTTAACGTGTTTAGAATTAAATAAAACATCCAAAAATCGTATTTGAATAAAATCTATAGATGCGCACGTGCGCGCGTGTGTGTGTGAGCAAGGCTTGAAAGTTCGAGCCTCTATAACTTAAGATTAGCGTTATTAATCGAGATCAAATTTGACAGGCAAGTGAAGCAGTTACGCCCCTATGTTCATTATAATTTACGCAATAATTTTAAAACATCTGTTTGGATTTTATTGTATTTTTTACTTTTCGGAAAATATGTGTTCGAGCTCTTGCTCGCGCAAGAATTGAGCTAACACTTTTTATAGACATAGACAAACAGCAAGTAATGTTTAGTATTAAATTTAGACGAGGGATATAAATATTGTGACAATTTGAGTTTTTTGAAAAATCCTTTTCGGCGCTCTAGCTTGCACAAATTTTTAGCTATCAGATTAAAACTTTGTTAAAAAATGGACTGATACAAAAAATTTTAAAAATCTCATGAAAAAGCTCAAACTTGGTACAAATGATCAATACTCTTTGCTCTTTATAATAAGCACTGGCTTGTGTCTTGACGGTTCTTTGTTTCGTAGTTATGTGCGATGAAATATGATCGCTTAGTAGCACAGAGGGAACCCGACAGCAGGTTGCATATGAGGGCGGGAGCTCCATCGTTGAAGGGCTGTCTTCATTTATATCGATTGCTCGGTAAAACCAGATTTGAGCTATTTTACCAAATATAGAATATTTTTTTACGCGATTATACAGACAGGGTCTTCTTAAATTACACGCATAGCACGGCGCAACTTTGGTTTAAATGTCACAACAGTTGCGAGATTCGTATAGTCATCTCTTGATGTGAGGCTCGATACTGGCAGTTCACTTTAAATCTTTCAACACATTTTTCTCGAACCCAGATTTTTGTAGGGACGTCAGAAGAGAGGGACTTACTGCGCGAAAGTGACACAGAGTGAGCCTTATAAATTCGACATAGACCAAAAAGTCTGGATCCGAGAAAAATGTGTTAGAATTTTTTAACTCTGTATCTCGCACGCTTGTAGATTTTTGGGCGATAGATAACGTGACTTGAGCCTCCACTTGAGACGATGTGCTATCCCTCAGTCAGTAACAAAAACTATAATGCGAATTTCTCCGCCCTGATTAATCATTTGGATAATAGAGAAAAACGGTAAAGTGTATGTAATTTTTCATCTTTCCAAAGCTTCCACTATGAGAAAGCTAAAATTGATCAACATCCTTCCTTATAGAGGGGGCTTTGTGAAAGGGGAACAATAATGGGGAAGCCATGTACAAGATTTACTTTGTAGACTTGTTTTCAAGGGTATTGAACACTTCTAAGCCAAACCAACAGTATTTCACTGTTTACCACCATGCTTACTTTTGCCCAGAAATGATCGATGCTCTTGCAGAAACATTATTACAGTTTTCAATAGCGACCGGGTTCGGGGTGATTGGAGAGGGGGATGTGTCATTCCACCTTAACACGCAGTCAGGGATAGGCAGTATTGGAATTATGCTTTTTACAATAACTTTCTAGATCTACAATGTATGAAGGGACAAAACTAATTTTTGCTTGAATGAAAAGAATAATTTGAGCTAATCGAAAAATATCATTATTACTCGTTTATAAGGACCATTCCTAGTTATTCCATTTGAAAAGTATATTGTATACATTTTTATTCGAATACTGACCATCCCTGCATTGAATTTTAGATATTGTAGGTGAATTTGATAAAATAATATAACAATTAAATATAGTAAGGGCAAAAAGGTTCGCGGAGAAGCTGGGAAAAGGAGGAAGAAGCAAACTGACAAGAATGTGCCGCAAGAAAAATAGGAAAAGGGAGCGGAGAGAAGGTGGTTCAAAGTGGGAAAAGCAGAAGAGAGTGTACTGAAAGAAGAGAAAAGGTGGAAATACGGGTAGAGCAGGGAGGGAGAAAGTTAGCAAAGGAAGACAGGTATTCCTTTGTAAGAGAGAAAGAGAGAAAATATGATAAGAAATGCCAGTACAAATAGATGGTACGAAGAGGTAGTGACTGGTGAGATGCCGCTATACCGAGAAGAAAGTTGGAGCGAGGAGACGCAGGTGCGGATAGCGAGATTTAGATTATGGAATGAACTGAGAGAAGGGAGATATTGGCAGAGACGGATAGATTGTGTGGGGTTTGCAAAAGAGATAGCAGAGAAGGTAAAAGAGAGATGGAAAGAAACGGGAAAAGGAAAGGCGTAGATTAAAGAGCTGCTGAGGTATAGAGGAGAAGAAGAAGAAAGGATGAATAAAGAAGAGAACGAGTGAGTGCGAAAAAGAATAGAGTAAAAGAAAAGAAAATGGACGTCGGAGGAAGAGCTGATGAAGGAGGAACGGAAGAGATGGAAAATATGTAAATAAATGTTAAGAATAAAGATAGAATAATAAAATAAGGATGAAAAGCGGACCAGCATAAATGAGGAATAGATTAAGGAAAGAATAGCGCGGTAAAAATAATATGAAGAAATTGTAGGAGCGGAAATATGTGTAATCCTTAGCAGATGCAATAAAGCAATGCAGACAAATAAATTCTGTGAGGTAAACATTGAGTGGCAATTTTTAAGTAAAGAGAGGTGTCCTTCCTCCAGTAGGAATGGTGGAGCTAACAATATGATAATTGCACGATTATCTCCGTATTTAGCCTGACACGAAACTCACCTCTTCGTAAAACCTAAGTTGCGGAACTGGTTCCTCCGCTACAGTCTCGCAGAAGTCTTTGAATAAAAGGGAGCCTATGATATAGCGTGAAAAAAAAACAGTGCAAGATTAATATTGTGCTTGCATCTCGTGCGTATACTCCTATCTTTTTTTCCCTCTCCCTGATCGCCTGCAAACTTTTTCGCGGCATCGACTCGATTAAGAGTCTACCAGAAGGTTTCCTTCTTTCTTCTCATACAACTCACCTACAATTTGATTAAATATCTTATCAAAGTTGACTTCGTTCTTCTTCTCCAAGTATTTATGCATAACGCTCCTCACACTGAAACAGAACAAAAGAATTATGCTGCCGTGAATTGTCCAATAACAATGCTTTGTTTTTATTCATTATCATTCTCTATCGTCACTGTCTTAACTTTTTATTCCATAACATATTTCATCGTTTTTTTGATCGAAGTTAATGCAATAGAACATTTTTAAAAGAAACAAATGTAACGAAAGTAATGAATGTCACTCGTTATGTTTGTCTTTAAAAATGTTCTTTTTTGACTTTCAATATTAAAGTAATTTTTTAAATCAATACAACGTTAAAATACGTATTTTCTGAGAATGTGAGAATATTTGGAACTTCTAATAACTTCTATAATCCACATAACTCACAAATATCAAATATTTTGAATAAATCAAATATTCGAATTTTACCATTCAATTCCATTTTTTTTCCACAAGCATAAAGTACCGAAGATCATTTGCTACTCCCCGGTCGGAAGTGTAAACTGTAATGGAAATTACTCCGCCACTATTGACCTTTTGGATAAAAGAGGAGTACGGTGAACTGGGTCTCACAATTCTAAAATTCACCGTTCACGTCCTTTATCCGTGAGATTAATCATGGAGGAAAAATTGACGATGGCAAAATTCTGTTATATCTCTCGCACGTATGACAATATAAACAGAGGACACGTGGTACATCGTCTTACAGGTAAACAAAATAAGCAGATAATGCTTACTACAACGTAGCACCGTCTCTGGAAGGGAATATATGAGGCTGTCAGCTGCCCCAGATCTGTCTCATATCAAACCACATTTTAGTATCATTTGAGGGTATTATCTGTGATTTTTTTTCAGACTGTTGAATCCGACCTTTCAGGAGATGCTGTATTTTTTCAGTCTACACAAAATATGCGATTTTGTATTAGCTTTTCTATGAAATTATTCAAATAATTTTATGATTCACATAACGTAGATTTTTCACAAGACAATTTTTTTTTTAATATACATTATGAAAGAATCTTAACTTTGCTAAAAAAAATACAGAATCTTTGGGTATATATGTCAATTCCATTGAAAAAATTGCCAGAATGACACTAATCGAGTTTCCAGAGTAAAAAATAAAAACCATACGAGGTCGAATGAAACTGTGACCATTTTCTGGCTGAAAATGTTTAGGGGGGTGGGGGAGGGTTTGCACTTTTGAAAAATCGATTTTTTTGTCTTTTCTTATAGTTAAACATTTCAAGAATATAGTCTCAAAATTTGAAGTCGATCAGAGCAAAACTCTCGAAGTTATTGACTAGTTAGTCTCCTCTCGGAAAGACAGCGCGCAGCTGGCGAGCAGGTATACAGTTTATTCGTTTGGGGATCGTTCTGGCCTATTGTTCTGTTTCGAAAAATTGCTATTTAGTAAAGACAGGTAACTAGAGCCGTAAATATATTTTTTTATGTGTATTTTATACACTGTATAATATTTTAAAAAGAGAGACGAGCGTCAGTTAATGTTGTACGTTCGATCGTGCGCTTATTCTCAGTGATTTTATAATTTTGTCAAGATATTTTCTGTTAAAAAATGCCGAGAGTATCTAAAGTTTCGAGAGATGACCGAAGAGGTACAAGAACTCATTTGTGCAGAACGAAAAAAGGCCTAATCCAAAGAAACAAAATAAGGATGAAGCTCATACGAAGAGTGCATCATCGAAAAAAATAAAGTTGAATACCAGTGCGAGCGTGCCAGAAGACGTTAAAAAACATTATAGAATTATCGATTTTTTTATTGTTTTCTCAACAATTTCAAGTTTGGTTAAATGTGCTCAGTGTGATGGTTCAGTTGAGTTCAAAAGTTGCACAAAAGAAGGTCTTGGCTTTCGAATCCAGGTAAAATGTGCCAATTGTGATCCACGCTATATACCGTCGAGTGAGAAAACTTTAAACGCGTTTTTCTCAAAACCACTTTTTAAAAGTCCGTGTACACTGCTATTTAAAAACTACATTACCGATTTATTTCAAACTTGGTACACAGTTTCTACATATAAAATACCTCCCCCCAACGTTAATTTTTAGATTTTTTTTACATTAAGGGGATTTTCCACTTACAAAATGGCGGAATTTTTTGTAAAAAATAGCAGTTTTCACTTTAAATGACCACCAAAAATTAAAAAATAAAATAAATAATAATCAGAGAACGTTGGGGGGAGGATCTAATGATACTTTGACTAAATTTTAATGGTTTTTTATTTCAGATAATTTCCAGCTGAGATACAGTGTACACCGCAAATCGTCTATTTCCAAAGACGTTCTTGGAAAAGCTCCGTCACCGGCTTGTTTGTCGATATTTTCGCATAAAAAAATTACTGAGTGTTGTTGAAATCATACTTAATAATGTACAAAAGGTTTCAATAAGTTTGCTCAATCCATATTTCTAAAAAAAATCGCAAAAAAATGTTTTTTTTCACGCTAAAACCCTTACTCCCCCCCTTAAATCGTGATAAGCTATAAGGGCAGCGCCCTGGTTCTGCACAGTCCAATACCTAGATAGAGTGTACAGCTACTTGTGTAGAGACGGGTCCATAGAACCGGAGTGCTGCCACTATAAGTTATTTATAGCTTAAATCGTATGCTTTCAGTGTAAGCATAAAGTGATTTATAGTTTCCCGCGATTAAAATATATTTGCAGCAAGATAATGGTCGCAGTTTCATTCAATTTCGGATGATAAACATTTTTTTTACTCCGGAACCTCGATCGGTGCTAATTGGCGATTTTTTAAATGGAATCTATGCAATATACAGTGATTCTCTAAACTTTGCAGGAAAATAAAATGAGTCCTTCTTGAATAGAAAAATATATACTTCAATTTTAGGATGAAAAATCAACGTTGTATGGTTCATGAAATGATGTGAAAAGAATCATTCAAAAGCCGATAGAAACCTGCTACTTTTATGTTTGGATATCTTCCCAAAAAATAAAAATGAAGCATTTTCTAAAAGGTTGATTTTTAAAACATGAAAAAATTGACAGCGAGCACAGAACCGAGAGGATCGAAACAACGTGGCTCGTTTTACAGAGAACGCCTCATATTCGTATATAGAGAACCTTGAGTTACAAAAAGTGAGCAGAAGAGCCTAATCGATCGTCAAATATAGTTTTGGTGGTTGGCCCTGGCCCTTGGAGAATCTTTGGGTTACGCAGCGCGCATGCGATTCGATAAACATGATGTATTTCATGAAAAATTAAGCAACCATAGCAGACTATACGCGAAACAGAAGCGTACGATACAGGCCTTGACGTCACAGAGCCCAGAGCTACTCGATAAGGACTACCGGCTGCTAGTGGCATTTATTTTTGTATATACCGGAAGGAAAAAGGCACATGCTAGGGCCAGTGCCAAGAAAATTATCGTCCAGTCTGTTTGGCTGGAGGTCAGTTCTGCCAGAGAAATATACGAAAGATTCCACACTAAATCGGCCAGATTCGGGGGTTGTTTGATTTCGCATTTTTTATGGACGGAAACTTTTTTTATAGACTTATACGTAAATATATAAGATTTGTATTTTTTGTTCGTCCAAAGTTTTTTTTTATTTCTACGACATAACATTGTTAACTCCAGACTACCTGCCGGGAAAAAGGTCATGAATTATGCGTTTCACGGCGATCAGCTGACCTGAGCAATTTCTTTGTTCGGTATATTGTCGATAACGGCAAAAAAAATATTGAACACAGTTTGGCAAATCGATTATATGGCCGACGGTCAATGTCTTTTTTTGCGAAAAATGCTGATCACAAAAACTTGTAGGTTTTATTTGTCGTAGAGAGATGAACCAAAGTGCGTTAAAGCTAAAGGAATAAAATATATTAGAATTTTTAATTCCTATTATTATAAACAATTGTAAAGTTTAATAATTTTGTCACTGAAATGACTCTTTTTTTAAATTAAATTCTTCATACAATTCCGTAATGGATACAATTTCGTTCAGGATGGAGATTTAACGGACTCTAATTTTTATTTTTTTATTTTTCCATACTGTTTATTACCCATTGCACATCCACTGACACCAACCGTGCAGCGCAGCGCATCGGCAAATGAATGCTGATAAGTAAAGAATACTTTTCAATTTTTTTTACATGTCCTTATCAGGGCTGTGTGAACTTGGCACCCGACTTTGGAAAATCCAAATTTTTTTTTTTTATCTTATAGAGTTTTGTTTGTAGTTGATTGTAGTAAAATTTTTTTCGTTCGTAGTAGCCCCAAAAAAAAGTTATAGGATTTTGAAAAAAGCGCTGCACCCGACTTTGACGGCACTCAAATTTTGCAGTTCATTCCTATAGAGAATCGTTTGTAGTTGATTGTAGTGAAAGAATTTCCGTTTGTAGTTGAAAGGAAAAAAAGTTATGAACATTTTTTTTTGTTAATAATTTTTTTTTATTAACAAAAAAAAGTTACTGCAACCGAAAAAAATGGTACTACAAATAACTACAAACGAAACTCTATGAGGATGAAAAAAAAAATTTTCGCTTTTCCAAAGTCGGGTGCTAAGTTCACATAGCCCATATGTCAGCCATAGAGACATCTTCCTTACGACGTTGTTAAGCATGAATATTCAAATAAAGTGACTGAATATTACAAAACCTATTCAAATTTTAGGACCAGGGGGATCGGTATGAATAAAATAGAAGGAAAAAAGTTACAAACATTTTTTGTTATTAATTTTTATTATAAACAAAAAAAGGAACTACAGATGAATAAAATTTTATCACAAACGACTACAAACGAAACAAAATTACTACAAACGAAACTAAGTTACTACAAACGAAACTGAGTTACTAAAAATGATAAAAATGACACTACAAACGAAAAAAACGGCACTACAAACGACTAGAAGGTAAACCAAGTTACTACAAACGAAAAAAAATGACTACAAACGAAACTAAGTTACTACAAACGAAACTGAGTTACTAAAAATGATAAAAATGCCACTACAAACGAAACTAAGTTACAACAAACGAAAAAAACGGCACTACAAACGACTAGAAGGTAAATCAAGTTACTACAAACGAAACTAAGTTACTACAAACGAAACTGAGTTACTAAAAATGAAAAAAAAGCCACTACAAATGAAACTAAGTTACTACAAACGAAAAAAACGGTACTACAAACGACTAGAAGGTAAATAAAGTTACTACAAACGAAAAAAAAATTACTACAAACGAAACTAAGTTACTACAAACGAAACTGAGTTACTAAAAATGATAAAAATCCAACTACAAACGAAACTAAGTTACTACAAACGAAAAAAACGGCACTACAAACGACTAGAAGGTAAATCAAGTTACTACAAACGAAAGAAAAATTACTACAAACGAAACTGAGTTACTAAAAATGAAAAAAAAGCCACTAGAAATGAAACTAAGTTACTACAAACGAAAAAAACGGTACTACAAACGACTAGAAGGTAAATAAAGTTACTACAAACGAAAAAAAAATTACTACAAACGAAACTAAGTTACTACAAACGAAACTGAGTTACTAAAAATGATAAAAATCCAACTACAAACGAAACTAAGTTACTACAAACGAAAAAAACGGCACTACAAACGACTAGAAGGTAAATCAAGTTACTACAAACGAAAGAAAAATTACTACAAACGAAACTGAATTACTGAAAATGAAAAAAAAAGCCACTACAAACGAAACTAAGATACTACAAACGAAAAATACGGTACTACAAACGACTAGAAGGTAAATAAAGTTACTACAAACGAAAAAAAAATTACTACAAACGA
The DNA here is from genome assembly GCA_963942595.1 of Cylloceria caligata. Classification (NCBI taxonomy): domain Eukaryota; kingdom Metazoa; phylum Arthropoda; class Insecta; order Hymenoptera; family Ichneumonidae; genus Cylloceria; species Cylloceria caligata. Next base: position 10,274,280 of record OZ012709.1, read on the forward strand.
AACTAAGTTCCTACAAACGAAACTGAGTTACGAAAAATGATAAAAATCCCACTACAAACGAAACTAAGTTACTACAAACGAAAAAAACGGCACTACAAACGACTAGAAAGTAAATCAAGTTACTACAAACGAAAAAAAAAATTACTTCAAACGAAACTAAGTTACTACAAACGAAACTGAGTTACTAAAAATGAAAAAAAAAGCCACTACAAACGGAACTAAGTTACTACAAACGAAAAAAACGGTACTACAAACGACTAGAAGGTAAACCAAGTTACTACAAACGAAACTAAGTTACTACAAACGAAACTGAGTTACTAAAAATGAAAAAAAAAAGCCACTACAAACGAAAAAAACGGCACTACAAACGACTAGAAGGTAAATCAAGTTACTACAAACGAAAAAAAATTACTACAAACGAAACTGAGTTACTAAAAATGGAAAAAAAAAGCCACTACAAACGAAACTAAGTTACTACAAACGAAAAAAACGGTACTACAAACGACTAGAAGGTAAATAAGGTTACTACAAATGAAAAAAAAATTACTACAAACGAAACTAAGTTACTACAAACGAAACTGAGTTACTAAAAATGATAAAAATGCTACTACAAACGAAACTAAGTTACTACAAACGAAAAAAACGGCACTACAAACGACTAGAAGGTAAATCAAGTTACTACAAACGAAAAAAAAATTACTACAAACGAAACTGAGTTACTAAAAATGAAAAAAAAAAGCCACTACAAACGAAACTAAGTTACTACAAACGAAAAAAACGGTACTACAAACGACTAGACGGTAAATAAGGTTACTACAAATGAAAAAAAAATTACTACAAACGAAACTAAGTTACTACAAACGAAACTGAGTTACTAAAAATGATAAAAATGCCACTACAAACGAAACTAAGTTACTACAAACGAAAAAAACGGTACTACAAACGACTAGAAGGTAAACCAAGTTACTACAAACGAAAAAAAATTACTACAAACGAAACTAAGTTACTACAAACGAAACTGAGTTACTAAAAATGATAAAAATGCCACTACAAACGAAAAAAAACGGTACTACAAACGACTAGAAGGTAAATCAAGTTACTACAAACGAAAAAAAAATTACTACAAACGAAACTAAGTTACGACAAACGAAACTGAGTTACTAAAAATGATGAAAATGCAACTACAAACGAAACTAAGTAATTTTTTTTTCGTTTGTAGTAACTCCGTTTACCTTCTAGTCATTCGTAGTGCTCTTTTTTTCGTTTGTAGTAGCTTAGTTTCGTTTGTAGTAGCGATCTTTCGTTTGTAGTGCTGTTTTTTTTGTTTGTAGTAACTTAGTTTCGTTTGTAGTAATTTTTTTTTCGTTTGTAGTAACTTGGTTTACCTTCTAGTCGTTTGTAGTACCGTTTTTTTCGTTTGTAGTAACTTAGTTCCGTTTGTAGTGGCTTTTTTTTCATTTTTAGTAACTCAGTTTTGTTTGTAGTAACTTAGTTTCGTTTGTAGTAATTTTTTTTTCGTTTGTAGTAACTTGATTTACCTTCTAGTCGTTTGTAGTGCCGTTTTTTTCGTTTGTAGTAACTTAGTTTCGTTTGTAGTGGCATTTTTATCATTTTTAGTAACTCAGTTTCGTTTGTAGTAACTTAGTTTCGTTTGTAGTAATTTTTTTTCGTTTGTAGTAACTTGGTTTACCTTCTAGTCGTTTGTAGTGCCGTTTTTTTCGTTTGTAGTAGATTAGTTTCGTTTGTAGTGGCATTTTTATCATTTTTAGTAACTCAGTTTCGTTTGTAGTAACTTAGTTTCGTTTGTAGTAATTTTTTTTTCGTTTGTAGTAACTTGATTTACCTTCTAGTCGTTTGTAGTACCGTTTTTTTCGTTTGTAGTAGATTAGTTTCGTTTGTAGTGGCATTTTTATCATTTTTAGTAACTCAGTTTCGTTTGTAGTAACTTAGTTTCGTTTGTAGTCATTTTTTTTTCGTTTGTAGTAACTTGGTTTACCTTCTAGTTGTTTGTAGTACCGTTTTTTTCGTTTGTAGTAACTTAGTTTTGTTTGTAGTGGCTTTTTTTTTTCATTTTTAGTAACTCAGTTTCAATTGTAGTAACTTAGTTTCGTTTGTAGTAATTTTTTTTTCGTTTGTAGTAACTTGATTTACCTTCTAGTCGTCTGTAGTGCCGTTTTTTTCGTTTGTAGTAACTTAGTTTCGTTTGTAGTGGCTTTTTTTTTCATTTTTAATAACTCAGTTTCGTTTGTAGTAACTTAGTTTCGTTTGTAGTAATTTTTTTTTCGTTTGTAGTAATTTTTTTTTCGTTTGTAGTAACTTGATTTACCTTCTAGTCATCTGTAGTGCCGTTTTTTTCGTTTGTAGTAACTTATTTTCGTTTGTAGTGGCATTTTTATCATTTTTAGTAACTCAGTTTCGTTTGTAGTAACTTAGTTTCGTTTGTAGTGGCATTTTTATCATTTTTAGTAACTCAGTTTCGTTTGTAGTAACTTATTTTCGTTTGTAGTGGCATTTTTATCATTTTTAGTAACTCAGTTTCGTTTGTAGTAACTTATTTTCGTTTGTAGTGGCATTTTTATCATTTTTAGTAACTCAGTTTCGTTTGTAGTAACTTAGTTTCGTTTGTAGTAATTTTTTTTCGTTTGTAGTAACTTGATTTACCTTCTAGTCGTCTGTAGTGCCGTTTTTTTCGTTTGTAGTAACTTAGTTTCGTTTGTAGTAATTTTTTTTCGTTAGTAGTACTTGGTTTACCTTCTAGTCGTTTGTAGTGCCGTTTTTTTCGTTTGTAGTAGATTAGTTTCGTTTGTAGTGGCATTTTTATCATTTTTAGTAACTCTTTGTAGTAACTTAGTTTCGTTTGTAGTAATTTTTTTTTTCGTTTGTAGTAACTTTATTTACCTTCTAGTCGTTTGTAGTGCCGTTTTTTTCGTTTGTAGTGGCATTTTTATCATTTTTAGTAACTCAGTTTCGTTTGTAGTAATTTTTTTTTCGTTTGTAGTAACTTGGTTTACCTTCTAGTCGTTTGTAGTACCGTTTTTTTCGTTTGTAGTAACTTAGTTTCGTTTGTAGTGGCATTTTTATCATTTTTAGTAACTCAGTTTCGTTTGTAGTAATTTTTTTTCGTTTGTAGTAACTTGGTTTACCTTCTAGTCGTTTGTAGTGCCGTTTTTTTTTCGTTTGTAGTAGATTAGTTTCGTTTGTAGTGGCATTTTTATCATTTTTAGTAACTCAGTTTCGTTTGTAGTAACTTAGTTTCGTTTGTAGTAATTTTTTTTTCGTTTGTAGAAACTTGGTTTACCTTCTAGTCGTTTGTAGTACCGTTTTTTTCGTTTGTAGTAGATTAGTTTCGTTTGTAGTAGATTAGTTTCGTTTGTAGTGGCATTTTTATCATTTTTAGTAACTCAGTTTCGTTTGTAGTAACTTAGTTTCGTTTGTAGTCATTTTTTTTTCGTTTGTAGTAACTTGGTTTACCTTCTAGTCGTTTGTAGTACCATTTTTCTCGTTTGTAGTAACTTAGTTTCGTTTGTAGTGGCATTTTTATCATTTTTAGTAACTCAGTTTCGTTTGTAGTAACTTAGTTTCGTTTGTAGTAACTTAGTTTCGTTTGTAGTGGCATTTTTATTATTTTTAGTAACTCAGTTTCGTTTGTAGTAACTTAGTTTCGTTTGTAGTGGCTTTTTTTTTTCATTTTTAGTAACTCAGTTTCGTTTGTAGTAATTTAGTTTCGTTTGTAGTAATTTTTTTTTCGTTTGTAGTAACTTGATTTACCTTCTAGTCGTCTGTAGTGCCGTTTTTTTCGTTTGTAGTAACTTAGTTTCGTTTGTAGTGGCTTTTTTTTTTCATTTTTAGTAACTCAGTTTCGTTTGTAGTAACTTAGTTTCGTTTGTAGTAATTTTTTTTCGTTTGTAGTAACTTGGTTTACCTTCTAGTCGTTTGTAGTACCGTTTTTTTCGTTTGTAGTAACTTAGTTTCGTTTGTAGTGGCTTTTTTTTTCATTTTTAGTAACTCAGTTTCGTTTGTAGTAACTTAGTTTCGTTTGTAGTAATTTTTTTTTCGTTTGTAGTAATTTTTTTTCGTTTGTAGTAACTTGATTTACCTTCTAGTCGTCTGTAGTGCCGTTTTTTTCGTTTGTAAAGGGTGATTTTTTAAGAGCTTGAGAACTTTTTTTAAAAAAAAAACGCATAAAATTTGCAAAATCTCATCGGTTCTTTATTTGAAACGTTAGATTGGTCCATGACATTTACTTTTTGAAGATAATTTCATTTAAATGTTGACCGCGGCTGCGTCTTAGGTGGTCCATTCGGAAAGTCCAATTTTGGGCAACTTTTTCGAGCATTTCGGCCGGAATAGCCCGAATTTCTTCGGAAATGTTGTCTTCCAAAACTGGAATAGTTGCTGGCTTATTTCTGTAGACTTTAGACTTGACGTAGCCCCACAAAAAATAGTCTAAAGGCGTCAAATCGCATGATCTTGGTGGCCAACTTACCGGGCCATTTCTTGAGATGAATTGTTCTCCGAAGTTTTCGCTCAAAATGGCCATAGAATCGCGAGCTGTGTGGCATGTAGCGCCATCTTGTTGAAACCACATGTCAACTAAGTTCAGTTCTTCCATTTTTGGCAACAAAAAGTTTGTTAGCATCGAACGATAGCGATCGCCATTCACCGTAACGTTGCGTCCAACAGCATCTTTGAAAAAATACGGTCCAATGATTCCACCAGCGTACAAACCACACCAAACAGTGCATTTTTCGGGATGCATGGGCAGTTCTTGAACGGCTTCTGGTTGCTCTTCACTCCAAATGCGGCAATTTTGCCTATTTACGTAGCCATTCAACCAGAAATGAGCCTCATCGCTGAACAAAATTTGTCGATAAAAAAGCGGACTTTCCGAATGGACCACCTAAGACGCAGCCGCGGTCAACATTTAAATGAAATTATCTTCAAAAAGTAAATGTCATGGACCAATCTAACGTTTCAAATAAAGAACCGATGAGATTTTGCAAATTTTATGCGTTTTTTTTTTAAAAAAAGTTCTCAAGCTCTTAAAAAATCACCCTTTAGTAACTTATTTTCGTTTGTAGTGGCATTTTTATCATTTTTAGTAACTCAGTTTCGTTTGTAGTAACTTAGTTTCGTTTGTAGTGGCATTTTTATCGTTTTTAGTAACTCAGTTTCGTTTGTAGTAACTTATTTTCGTTTGTAGTGGCATTTTTATCATTTTTAGTAACTCAGTTTCGTTTGTAGTAACTTAGTTTCGTTTGTAGTAACTTAGTTTCGTTTGTAGTAATTTTTTTTCGTTTGTAGTAACTTGATTTACCTTCTAGTCGTCTGTAGTGCCGTTTTTTTCGTTTGTAGTAACTTAGTTTCGTTTGTAGTAATTTTTTTTCGTTAGTAGTACTTGGTTTACCTTCTAGTCGTTTGTAGTGCCGTTTTTTTCGTTTGTAGTAGATTAGTTTCGTTTGTAGTGGCATTTTTATCATTTTTAGTAACTCTTTGTAGTAACTTAGTTTCGTTTGTAGTAATTTTTTTTTTCGTTTGTAGTAACTTTATTTACCTTCTAGTCGTTTGTAGTGCCGTTTTTTTCGTTTGTAGTGGCATTTTTATCATTTTTAGTAACTCAGTTTCGTTTGTAGTAATTTTTTTTTCGTTTGTAGTAACTTGGTTTACCTTCTAGTCGTTTGTAGTACCGTTTTTTTCGTTTGTAGTAACTTAGTTTCGTTTGTAGTGGCATTTTTATCATTTTTAGTAACTCAGTTTCGTTTGTAGTAATTTTTTTTCGTTTGTAGTAACTTGGTTTACCTTCTAGTCGTTTGTAGTGCCGTTTTTTTTTCGTTTGTAGTAGATTAGTTTCGTTTGTAGTGGCATTTTTATCATTTTTAGTAACTCAGTTTCGTTTGTAGTAACTTAGTTTCGTTTGTAGTAATTTTTTTTTCGTTTGTAGAAACTTGGTTTACCTTCTAGTCGTTTGTAGTACCGTTTTTTTCGTTTGTAGTAGATTAGTTTCGTTTGTAGTAGATTAGTTTCGTTTGTAGTGGCATTTTTATCATTTTTAGTAACTCAGTTTCGTTTGTAGTAACTTAGTTTCGTTTGTAGTAATTTTTTTTTCGTTTGTAGTAACTTGGTTTACCTTCTAGTCGTTTGTAGTACCGTTTTTCTCGTTTGTAGTAACTTAGTTTCGTTTGTAGTGGCATTTTTATCATTTTTAGTAACTCAGTTTCGTTTGTAGTAACTTAGTTTCGTTTGTAGTAATTTTTTTTTCGTTTGTAGTAACTTGGTTTACCTTCTAGTCGTTTGTAGTACCGTTTTTTTCGTTTGTAGTAGATTAGTTTCGTTTGTAGTGGCATTTTTATCATTTTTAGTAACTCAGTTTCGTTTGTAGTAACTTAGTTTCGTTTGTAGTCATTTTTTTTCGTTTGTAGTAACTTGGTTTACCTTCTAGTTGTTTGTAGTACCGTTTTTTTCGTTTGTAGTAACTTAGTTTCGTTTGTAGTGGCTTTTTTTTTTCATTTTTAGTAACTCAGTTTCGTTTGTAGTAATTTAGTTTCGTTTGTAGTAATTTTTTTTTCGTTTGTAGTAACTTGATTTACCTTCTAGTCGTCTGTAGTGCCGTTTTTTTCGTTTGTAGTAACTTAGTTTCGTTTGTAGTAACTTAGTTTCGTTTGTAGTGGCATTTTTATCATTTTTAGTAACTCAGTTTCGTTTGTAGTAACTTAGTTTCGTTTGTAGTAATTTTTTTTCGTTTGTAGTAACTTGATTTACCTTCTAGTCGTCTGTAGTGCCGTTTTTTTCGTTTGTAGTAACTTATTTTCGTTTGTAGTGGCATTTTTATCATTTTTAGTAACTCAGTTTCGTTTGTAGTAACTTAGTTTCGTTTGTAGTAACTTAGTTTCGTTTGTAGTGGCATTTTTATTATTTTTAGTAACTCAGTTTCGTTTGTAGTAACTTAGTTTCGTTTGTAGTAATTTTTTTTCGTTTGTAGTAACTTGATTTACCTTCTAGTCGTCTGTAGTGCCGTTTTTTTCGTTTGTAGTAACTTAGTTTCGTTTGTAGTAATTTTTTTTCGTTAGTAGTACTTGGTTGACCTTCTAGTCGTTTGTAGTGCCGTTTTTTTCGTTTGTAGTAGATTAGTTTCGTTTGTAGTGGCTTTTTTTTTCATTTTCAGTAACTCAGTTTCGTTTGTAGTAACTTAGTTTCGTTTGTATCAGGAGTACAAATTGAAAATGCGGGATTTTTTTCTATTTTTGAACGTTTATTCTGAAAAAATGGTAACAAATGAATTATTCAAAGTATTGTCCATCGCTAGCCACAACTTTTTCCCATCTTTCTGGCAATTTACGGATACCGTCGCGAAAAAATTCGGCCGGCTTGGCTGCTATCCAGTCATCGACCCATTTTTGGGCTTCTTCGTAAGAATGGAAGTGCTGGTCAGCTAGGCCATGTGTCATCGATCGGAAAAGGTGGTAATCGGAAGGAGCAATATCTGGGCTATACGGCGGGTGGGGTAAGACTTCCCATTTCAGCGTTTGTAGGTATGTTTTGACCGGCGCTGCAACATGTGGCCGAGCGTTGTCATGTTGCAAAATTACTTTGTCGTGTCTTTGCTCGTATTGTGGCCGTTTTTCTTTGAGTGCGCGGCTCAAACGCATCAATTGAGTTCGGTATAGTGCTCCTGTGATGGTTTCGTTCGATTTCAATAGCTCATAATACACCACACCCAGCTGGTCCCACCAAATACAGAGCATGAGCTTGGCGCCGTGAATATTTGGTTTGGCCGTCGATGATGATGCATGGCCGGGGTAACCATATGATTTTTTGCGCTTCGGGTTATCGTAATGGATCCACTTTTCATCACCAGTGACAATGCGATGCAAAAAACCCTTCCGTTTTTGCCGTTCGAGCAGCAGTTCGCATGCAAAAAAACGGCGCTCGACGTCTCTCGGCTTCAGCTCATACGGCACCCAATGTCCTTGCTTTTGGATCATTCCGAGGGCTTTTATACGATGGGAAATGGCTTGTTGTGTCACTCCCAATGAATCTGCGAGCTCTTGTTGAGTTTGACACGAGTCTTCATTGAGTATTGCCTCCAATTCAGCATTCTCAAACTTTTTCACTTGGCCCGGCCGCTCTTTGTCCTCAACGTCAAAATCACCACTTCTAAACCGCACAAACCATCTCTCGCACGTTGAAACCGATGGAACATGACTCGGATAAGCCTCGGAGACCAATCGATGTGCTTCAGCAGCACTTTTCTTCAAATTAAAGAAGTAAATTAAAACTTCCCGCAAATGCTGTTTTGTTGGCACGAAACTCGACATATTGAGAGCACAAAAAAACTATGAATTTGACACTGCGACAAATTGACACATACTGAAAATTAAAGCTATAAGACGTAGCTTTGACATGAACATAGTCACAGTACTGCCTGATGCGTATAGCGTTAGTAACGCCATCTGTTATCAAACCCGCATTTTCAATTTGTACCCCTGATAGTTTCGTTTGTAGTAATTTTTTTTTCGTTTGTAGTAATTTTTTTTTCGTTTGTAGTAACTTTATTTACCTTCTAGTCGTTTGTAGTGCCGTTTTTTTCGTTTGTAGTGGCATTTTTATCATTTTTAGTAACTCAGTTTCGTTTGTAGTAATTTTTTTTCGTTTGTAGTAACTTGGTTTACCTTCTAGTCGTTTGTAGTACCGTTTTTTTCGTTTGTAGTAACTTAGTTTCGTTTGTAGTGGCATTTTTATCATTTTTAGTAACTCAGTTTCGTTTGTAGTAACTTAGTTTCGTTTGTAGTAATTTTTTTTCGTTTGTAGTAACTTGGTTTACCTTCTAGTCGTTTGTAGTGCCGTTTTTTTTTTCGTTTGTAGTAGATTAGTTTCGTTTGTAGTGGCATTTTTATCATTTTTAGTAACTCAGTTTCGTTTGTTGTAACTTAGTTTTGTTTGTAGTAATTTTTTTTCGTTTGTAGTAACTTGGTTTACCTTCTAGTCGTTTGTAGTACCGTTTTTTTCGTTTGTAGTAGATTAGTTTCGTTTGTAGTGGCATTTTTATCATTTTTAGTAACTCAGTTTCGTTTGTAGTAACTTAGTTTCGTTTGTAGTCATTTTTTTTCGTTTGTAGTAACTTGGTTTACCTTCTAGTCGTTTGTAGTACCGTTTTTCTCGTTTGTAGTAACTTAGTTTCGTTTGTAGTGGCTTTTTTTTTTCATTTTTAGTAACTCAGTTTCGTTTGTAGTAACTTAGTTTCGTTTGTAGTAATTTTTTTTTTCGTTTGTAGTAACTTGATTTACCTTCTAGTCGTTTGTAGTGCCGTTTTTTTCGTTTGTAGTAACTTAGTTTCGTTTGTAGTGGCATTTTTATCATTTTTAGTAACTCAGTTTCGTTTGTAGTAACTTAGTTTCGTTTGTAGTAATTTTTTTTTCGTTTGTAGTAACTTGATTTACCTTCTAGTCGTTTGTAGTGACGTTTTTTTCGTTTGTAGTAACTTCGTTTACCTTCTAGTCGTTTGTAGTGCCGTTTTTTTCGTTTGTAGTAGCTTAGTTTTGTTTGTAGTAGAGATCTTTCGTTTGTAGTGGCTTTTTTTTTCATTTTTAGTAACTCAGTTTCGTTTGTAGTAACTTAGTTTCGTTTGTAGTAATTTTTTTTTCGTTTGTAGTAACTTGATTTACCTTCTAGTCGTTTGTAGTGCCGTTTTTTTCGTTTGTAGTAACTTAGTTTCGTTTGTAGTGGCATTTTTTTCGTTTGTAGTAACTTGGTTTACCTTCTAGTCGTTTGTAGTACCGTTTTTTTCGTTTGTAGTGGCTTTTTTTTTCATTTTTAGTAACTCAGTTTCGTTTGTAGTAACTTAGTTTCGTTTGTAGTAATTTTTTTTTTGTTTGTAGTAACTTGATTTACCTTCTAGTCGTTTGTAGTGCCGTTTTTTTCGTTTGTAGTAACTTAGTTTCGTTTGTAGTGGCATTTTTATCATTTTTAGTAACTCAGTTTCGTTTGTAGTAACTTAGTTTCGTTTGTAGTAATTTTTTTTTCGTTTGTAGTAACTTGATTTACCTTCTAGTCGTTTGTAGTGACGTTTTTTTCGTTTGTAGTAACTTAGTTTCGTTTGTAGTGGCATTTTTATCATTTTTAGTAACTCAGTTTCGTTTGTAGTAACTTAGTTTCGTTTGTAGTAATTTTTTTTTCGTTTGTAGTAACTTCGTTTACCTTCTAGTCGTTTGTAGTGCCGTTTTTTTTGTTTATAGTAGCTTAGTTTTGTTTGTAGTAGAGATCTTTCGTTTGTAGTGGCTTTTTTTTTTCATTTTTAGTAACTCAGTTTCGTTTGTAGTAACTTAGTTTCGTTTGTAGTAATTTTTTTTTCGTTTGTAGTAACTTGATTTACCTTCTAGTCGTTTGTAGTGCCGTTTTTTTCGTTTGTAGTAACTTAGTTTCGTTTGTAGTGGCATTTTTTTCGTTTGTAGTAACTTGGTTTACCTTCTAGTCGTTTGTAGTACCGTTTTTTTCGTTTGTAGTAACTTAGTTTCGTTTGTAGTGGCTTTTTTTTCATTTTTAGTAACTCAGTATCGTTTGTAGTAACTTAGTTTCGTTTGTAGTAATTTTTTTTTCGTTTGTAGTAACTTGATTTACCTTCTAGTCGTTTGTAGTGCCGTTTTTTTCGTTTGTAGTAACTTAGTTTCGTTTGTAGTGGCATTTTTATCATTTTTAGTAACTCAGTTTCGTTTGTAGTAACTTAGTTTCGTTTGTAGTAATTTTTTTTTCGTTTGTAGTAACTTGGTTTACCTTCTAGTCGTTTGTAGTGCCGTTTTTTCCGTTTGTAGTAGCTTAGTTTTGTTTGTAGTAGAGATCTTTCGTTTGTAGTGGCATTTTTTTCGTTTGTAGTAACTTGGTTTACCTTCTAGTCGTTTCTAGTGTCGTTTTTTTCGTTTGTAGTAGCGGTCTTTTGTTTGTCGTGGCATTTTTTTTGTTTGTAGTAACTTCTTTTCTTTTGTAGTCGTTTGTGATAAATTTTCATTCATCTGTAGTTCCTTTTTTTTGTTTATAATAAAAATTAATAACAAAAAATGTTTGTAACTTTTTTTCTTCCATTTTATTTATACCGATCCCCCTGGTCCTAAAATTTGAATAGGTTTGGTAATATTCAGTCACTTTATTTGAATATTCATGCTTAACAACGTCGTAAGGAAGATGTCTCTATGGCTGACATATGGGCTATGTGAACTTAGCACCCGACTTTGGAAAAGCGAAAATTTTTTTTTTCATCCTCATAGAGTTTTGTGTGTAGTTGTTTGTAGTACCATTTTTTTCGGTTGCAGTAACTTTTTTTTGTTAATAAAAAAAAATTATTAACAAAAAAAAATGTTCATAACTTTTTTTCCTTTCAACTACAAACGGAAATTCTTTCACTACAATCAACTACAAACGATTCTCTATAGGAATGAACTGCAAAATTTGAGTGCCGTCAGAGTCGGGTGCAGCGCTTTTTTCAAAATCCTATAACTTTTTTTTGGGGCTACTACAAACGAAAAAAATTTTACTACAATCAACTACAAACAAAACTCTATAAGAGAAAAAAAAAATTTGGATTTTCCAAAGTCGGGTGCCAAGTTCACATAGCCCCTTATCAGTGTAGCGACATAAAAAAAAATCTCGTTTGGACAATCTGTTTTTTGTGCCGGTTGAAATAAAATTATTGCTTCTTTAACAATAAAAAGATTGTTTATTTTCCACCGAACACACTCTTGGGCTCGATACTCGACGGGCTTAAAAGAATTCTTGCACCTGATAGCAAATCCTAAGTATGGAAAGCGATTGTGGCTGTTGCGTCATATAAGATATTATCAACTTTGATGGGTCAGATTATATAAGTTGTTTGATGCTAAGAAAAAGGAATTACATGACGATTCTTGAAAAAGGGAATAAAATTCAGCAGCAGCAACGATTAGTTTTATGTTAACTTACAACAAATTGGCAATAATTTTTTAATAAAAAAAAATGCACCTTTATTGAAATTTGCCGAATCAAGATCAAGTACAATAATTGTGTCTTAGCTGGGGTCAGTGGTACGGTTCGTATTTATATCATTTATCAAAATGTAAAACTAATGCTCGATGGTGGAAAAATTACGAAAATATTCCAAGGCATGTGAAGATTTGCAATTCTCCGAGTGTCCATTGTAACTTGGATCATTGCAAAATTCATTGTCCACAGGGACAACTAAATTTATCGATTCATCGCAGTCTGTATATGATGAAGACATAATTAATACAGTCGCTTACACACAATTGATGGGTGACTGTTGATCAAGCAACTTTGGAAACTTTTATCATTTATTATAAAGAAGAAGAATCAACATTGAACCATAAAAGCTTTGCTGTTATTTCGAACTATTTAAAGCATGACACCATCGTTGTCCACTTATCAGAATAAGATATTTTTTTTTGCGAAATTAAAAAAATTTAACACAAATGCTGATGTGCATAAAAGCTGACAATCTGTATAGAGGATTTCTAAGAAAAACTGTGTTTTTAGGGATTAGTTAATTTCAAATGAATTTTAAAAATTTCAGAAAAAAAAAAATGTGGGAACCTCTTGGTTCAGGGACTCGGCTACTTCGAGAAAAGTTTATAAAGTATTTTCACCGAAACTTAGAAACAAATCCATTTTGGGTCGATTTAAAAAATTGTACGCTCCACCGGACAACGAGGCTCGATCTTTTTGAAAATTCAATATAATGCATTATCATCGGCAACGAGTCTACGAGCCAAGTTTCGATTCGATTGGATGAAAGGAAGTGGGTTAATTAGCCCCCCAAAGTATTTGCCAGCCAGCCAGTCAGCCCCGCGACCGAAGTTAATATAGAAGGTTTAATAAAAATAAGTACAACGAACAAAAGAACATTTTTGAAGCGCGTTGCGAGCTACCTAAAACCATAAATGGCATACAAAAAAGTCACTCCTTCATCCTAATCGTTAAAAAATACGTTGAAAAGCGAAAATTTTCCCTTACAAGCAACCATTTTATTATTAATGTAATGAAATAAAATATTATTAGACATCGTATCTTTTTACGTAGAAACGACATTTACAAGAATGAAAAAAAAGTTTCATTCATCAGAAAACTCTATGCATCCTTTCTTAAAGAAATTATAAAAATTCCGAAGCGGGCGATGCTCAACGCGATTCAATTGGGCCCGCTATACTTATACACTTATAATTCCTATTTAACCTATGAACAAAATTTCCGTCCAATAAGCAGTTCATATTTTTTCAAATATTGCAAATTAGAGAGATTTGCGACATTAACCATCTTGATAGTTCTGTTAATTAAAATTCGAAAATGAAAATTCTCATACAAATTTAACCGCTTGATCGATTTTCACTAAATTTTATATTAAATATTGTTCAATGTGAGTCTGTTTATATAGAATATTTCAGCACAACCCCAAAACTTCAATACCAAAGGACCTTCGTGGTAACTCCACTTGTGTGTAAAGTTTCAGTTTGATTGCTCAAAATTGATGACAGTTATCGTTTTCACGTTCTTTTTTAAACACACACACACACAAACAGGACATTTTTTTTAAACGTGATTCTTGGATGTTTAGTAACATTCTAAGCACGTTGACTAGGAAAATCAAGAGAAAAAAAATTTTCACGAAAACAAACCTTCCTCTATGAGGAAGCAAAAATACAATGCATTGATTCTTTGTCTGGATAAAAACTGTATGTGTTATAGATTTGAATAAATAATTCGATACAATTTTAATAAATAAAAATCAAAAGAATGGTTTCAGTGGCAAGAATTATTTGAATTGCCAATTGTTTATAACTATAGGAATTTGGAATTTTATAATTACTTAAAGAATTGTTAATAAAAGCTAATTCCATCAACTTAAAAATGCTCTTTGGTACATCTCTACGACAAATAGAACCTGAGATATTAATGTTTGAAGTCTACTGCTCGCTCATTTTTCAATAAAATGTATTTTGCCATAATTTCCTAAAAAATCTTTTTTTAGCGGACGAAAAAAATTCTTTTTCTCCTTTTTTTTTACGTCACGTAAAAAAAGTTCCATTTTATTAAAATAATACGAGGTTAATTCTTGTTCGATTTGGTGTGAAATCCCTCATATATATACACTGTTAAGTCGTTTCAATGACTTCGAAATGGAGCACAGCTATTCTTATGGATCTGCACGCCAGCTCCAAGCATGCAACCAATTATTCTCTCGTCAAGGCACAATCAATTCTTTGTGCAAGAATTTCCGTACAATACTAGGCAGCCAATAGAGATATCGGATGAGAACGTGAAATCGGCTTTCATGCCGGTGCCGATAATAAACTCGCAAGCTTGTGTTAAAAAAGAAGAGAAAAGCGAGTAAAAAACAACGAAAAAAAATTATTCGTGGCTGTAGAGAAGCATGAGAACGTTAGGAACGCAATCGACGCGCGTGCTCGAACCTTGTCTACCCGACGGAGTCGAGACTCGAATGTTTGTTGAAAGTGAAAGAATTCATCGATGCCAGATCACTGAAATAGCCATGTAACGTATAGTCAGTGGCTCCCAACCAGCATTGTGACAATATCTACGTATGAACAAGCAAAGATTATTTTACTGAGTTCAATTCCCAGGAAGGGAAGACATCTCAGGGCTATTTAACAGATTGACTACTCAGGTGATTGAGTCGAACAAGATTCGCGTTATACGCTGGAATCTTTTGTGTAATCTCGGTATCGCCTTAGACGTCACAGTCACAAGATCCATCGACTCTGGCACTCGAGTTCGATTAGTTGGGATAACATGTTGTCACGAGCGTGGAACATCGACGTATACCGCTACCGACTCTATTAATATAGTTTACATATATGTACATTAAATATGTGTTTTTGATCAGTGAAATGAAAGGTCTGCATCGTTGCCTAGCGTTATATAGAGGAAAACAATGATTGATGCAACGTAATACTGCGATACACTGCGCGTAGGACAGCTCTTGCTATTATTGGTCACGTGGCTGGATGCTGTAACCGATAACCGAAATACTACATTCGTGCAGCTTCTTGATAATAACGAATAAAGTATGTAAATCTCGCAATTTTTACATACGCTCGTGACTCTCACGATATTTTTATGCGCTTTCATGCTGAACTGTTATCCATATTATTGAAATGATTAACGATAACATCACTGTCAATGTCGTCGTTGTTATTTACGCCGACCCGCACCAAGACATTCTGCTTTTGTGTCGATTAGAATTTTTTTTACCCAAATTTGTCGTTATAACTTCCGTAACTTTTGATCCATAGAGTTGAATCTTTTTACGCAAATAAATTAATATTCTAAAGTATTTAGTTTGATTGTTAACAAAATTGTTAACGGCGTACCGATTTTATAGGATTCTGAAGTTATTGAATCTAGCGGTAAGCATGTACGTTGCTCTTCCTCATTACTTTCCACCTTTCGCAAAGTCACCTCTATGAGAATGTATGTTAATCGATTTTGGCTCTTAGAGAAAGAGCTTTGTCAAATGCGGAAAATAATTTTTTAAAATAAAGTACTACATTTAGTAACATTGCATATTTAATCAAATTAAAACCCCCCGATCGATTCTCATTAAATTCAAGACCAAGTATCTTTGTTCTCGAGATTTTTTTTTTCACGAAAGCAAAGCTGATGTAAAAGATTTACTTATTTAGCTCCCTAGTTTCGAAAAAAAACCTACATCACTCGAAGTATTAATTATTGTACTTTGAACTCATTATTGTACTTTGAATTCATGATTGTACTTATAATAAAAAAGTACATTACACAGAGCGGCTAATAACTAATTGCCAGAGGCGCTAAATCATTGTGACGTAATACTGTGTTCAAAAAGTAAGGTGAATTTTGTTTTAAAATAAAAAATTTTTATTTATTCTTCCAAATCGATTTCGTCCCCCTCAAAATAATCCCCCCTAGCTACAATACACTTATGCCAACGTTTTTTCCAATCTTTGAAGCATGCTAAAAAGTCGTCCTCAGTTATAGCCTTCAATGCGCGTAGCGATTCACGTTTGATCTCTTCAATCGACTCAAAACGATTTCCCCGGAGTGGTCTCTTGAGCTTTGGGAACAGCCAGAAGTCACACGGTGCTAAATCAGGCGAATACGGTGGTTGTGGAGCGACATGAGTGGAGTTTTTGGCGAAAAACTCACGAAGAACCAAACGCGAATTTTGGCACCAAACGCGATTTGACTCTTCTGAGGCACAAATGATCCTTCAAAATTGCTTGCACTGATCCAATTGATACTGTAAGCATGTCGGCAAGGTCTCGAATTGTTAATCGACGATTTTCGAGCACCAATTCCTTGATTTTCTTGATGTGTTGCTCATCAATTGACGTCGATGGTCGTCCAGAGCGTTCCAAATCATCAACACGTTCTCTGCCTTCTTTGAAGTCTTTGTACCACTTGTAAACATTTTTCTGTGACATAATCTCGTCACCGAAGGCCTTTTGTAACATTCGATACGTTTCAGCGGCGGAAATTTCATTCCGCAAGCAAAATTTAATAGCACTTCTTTGCTCAACAAAATTCGACATCGTAAAAATCGCCAAATTCACTTTTCTTTGTTCAAAAAACCAAGCGTAAACTAATGATGATATTGACATGTAATTTGTCACAGATGTCACTAACAGTCCTACCAACTTAAAAAAAATTCATTTGTCCGATTCGGTTAACGCGGGAAGTTTAAATTAAAAATTCACCTTACTTTTTGAACACAGTAGAAATAATTCTGATTTTTCAAGCATGTTTCAATAAAATCTTCAGTTTGGAGCTCCTCAGGGGCAATCGTCATTCATCATCCTTTTTCGTAAAGTCAAATATTTTCAGAATATTTTTATTTTGTTTTCACAAAGCTATAAGTAATATTCTTATGTTAATTGTAACTGTAAGAGTCGACAAGACTTTAAGCAAACAATAGATGTATGATTCTCTCTACGTGCACTCTATTGATAATCCAGCATATTTAATATATCGGGAGGACAGAGAAGGCCATGTCTATCAATACATATATTAAGTATTATATGTAGAAGCCTGTAGTAGACGATTGCTCGGTGGCAAGGATTAAACGCCATCAAACGATGCGTATCGTGTCCCTGACCAACGCAGAAGCGCAAAGGCAGCTCAACCATGATAAACAGTTTGCAGTCGCACGAGACGTCAGTCAGTGAGTGAGTAAGTGTGCGAGGATATATCATATGCAGCTATGTTCTGGACGTCGATTAATAGCTACGGTATCGAGATGTTGTGACGACTATGGATAGGCCAAAGGTTCACAGACAAGCACCGAATATTCGTTGATGATTGTGTTGAAAATAAAAAATGCCAATATCCGATCTACCCGAAGATACTTTTTCTGGATATTTTCCTTTCTTTTTCTTCATGGAAATAAATCTGACGTGGGCACTATCGTTTGCCGGTTATAGCGTTAGATAGCATAAAAAGATGAGCAGCTGCGAAAGTTATAACCGATCGCACGAGCGAAGGAGATGATCGGGCGCCGACTGAGCATGTACATGGGCGGTAACCAGCACCTATTAATAGGTAATGTGTACGTTCGATCAAAGTATAACCATCGGGGACCCCGCTTGCCTCCATCCGGCGCCTACTTTTGTGTACGGTCGCCGCGTTAGATTTCATCGTGTTAATTTTTCTCTCTCGCTGTTTTCTTCTTTTCTGTTCCACGCTAACACCGCGTTGCACTCTTCGCTTAGCATTTTGTTCTTCTTCTTTTCTCTTAACGATTTTCCACTTGCCTCCCGTAACATATAATACGCCTGTACGTATTTACAGTTACATAGAGAGCACATGCAACCGACCTTCACTCTTGAATTATCAGTGAAGCGAGAAAAAAAATTAGTTCAGTAAGTAGGCGATTGAAGCTGCTAAATTTCTGTAGAGAGCTAATGAAGCGGTTGGAACTCTCTGACACTATTAGACGCGCCTCGATTGGATGCTGCTGCTGTGTCTGTGATGAAAATAAATTATAAGATTCTGTGCGTATTTACCTTGGTGAATGACAGGGGGCAGACCAACATAAACGGCAGCGCATGCTGTATCAGACGAATCGACGGCGACGACGACGACGATAGCCGCGTCGTGGCCGCTCCCGCGGTGGCCTGACGTCTTTCGGGAGATTGAGTCACGCGGCTCGGAGAATGCACAGTGAAAGCATTTCGAAAACGTAGAAGCAACGATGGGCGTCATGCGCGGATATCGCGAGGTGACCGCGAGGCCACTGCGTCGCCCTCGTCGAGAAAGGAGATCAGCAATTTTTCGTTCTTATACGCCGATCACTCGCGACCTCGTGATCGCTCATTAAAGGCATCGCATGATTTTTATTTTTATTCTTTAAATTTTAAAGCACCAATGACCTCTAACTGCCAACAATTCCACCACGGTCCAGATCGACTTTTCGCTTTGCATAATGTTAGGCCCAAGGACGAGAATTTACGATAGTCCCTTCACTTTGAAACCCTCTTTAGGTATTTAAAAAGAAAACTAGCCTGGCTTTTGGTGTTCTATCGTTTGCGTTATTTTTTCTATAATTTTGCTGATGCTATGTAAAAATTGGCGCTGACTTTAACTTAGTTATGGCTACTTTTATGATATCTTCCCTCTCTGATATATTTCGACGTAATATCGCAACAAAAACTAATTAGGCAGGCAATCTTGTTTTTCTTCTATTTTTTAAATGTTGGTAGTTCCAGGACTTAAATGATTCGTTTTTTCTTTAACGTACTGTTCAGGTCTTATCTGATTGGAAATTGTCCTCTGATTATGAATCAGTAAGAATTTCTTATAAAGATGTTAAGAAATTATTATAAAAAATGTGTTTTCTAGAAAATGGGTAGCAAATTCGTAATCAGTGAGAGAACCGATAATTGAGAGAGGTCCAAAACATTTTTTACACGTGTTTAGATTTATTTTGGACTAATGTATGTAATTTGCTGAAATGCCAAACATTTACTTCCCACGTGGTTGGCTTTACCCGGAAATAACATAAAGTAGTTGGGAAAATTAATAAATTGGTTGAGTCGACCAATTGAAATAGTTGGTATAGCAACTACTTAGTTGGTTCAAGAAACTATAATGTCTTTCGTAGAATATTGGGTAGTAGCAGTTGCCAACTAATTGTAAGATTATAAACGAAACTCACCGATTGGTTGCAGCAACCAATCAGCTCGGTACGTTTGTGGATAGGAAGTTTGGTTATGTATTTACAATAGCGAGGATTACCAAGTACTTAGCGCGATGCTTCCATAATCGAAGTTTATCTATTCACAATATTTCACTATTTACTTACCATATTCAATAAATGCGACTATAATTCCACGTTCTTTCGAGCGTGCATATCCTTACGAACAAAAAGTACCCGGAATTTGTCGATAAAACGAAAACGGTTCAATTATTCATCGATATTTATTTTATTCTCTTCAAAGTAATCTCCATCGTAAGCGATAGACATATTCCAACGCTTCTTCCAATCTTTCAAACACTTTTCAAAACGCTTTCCGCGAAGTGGTAACTTGAGTCGTGAGAACAGGAAAAAGTCATACGGGGCCATGTCAGGTGAATACGGAGCTTGTGGAACGGTATTAACGTTGTTTTTAGTCAAATTGTCGCCTACAATATGAGATGTGTGAGCTGGTGCATTGTCGTGGTGAAGAAACCACGAGTTGTTTCTCCATATGAAACTCGTCTCATGCCCAAACCATCGTGCATAACTCTCTGCACCGATACGAATGAGACACCAAGATCGGCTGCTATCTCACCCTTGTCAAGCTAGCAGACGGAAGTCCCGAAAATGGATTTACTATATACTTAAATAAGGTGTTTTTAGGTGCTAATTTGGTGCTAAGTTTATAATTTTAGTGCTCCTTTCATTTAGCCAGTGATGCATTTTGAAAAACCCTCTGCTAGCTTGATATCAAGCTATTTATCAAGATATTTTTTATTTTAAACAAATTCAATTTCATTGAAAAATAATATTTCCGTGTGGATTTCAGGGCAAAATTTTATATGGTTGCATAGCACTTAAAAAGCACTTAATTCCTGTAAAAAGACATTTAGCGATAATGCAAACCCTGAAAAACCCTCTACAAGCTTGATATCAAGCTAGCAGAGGGTTTTTCAAATTGCATTACTGGCTAAATTAAAGGAGCACTAAAATTATAAACTTAGCACCAAATTAGCACCTAAAAAGCACCTTATTTAGGTATATAGTAAATCCATTTTTGGGACTTCCGTCTGCTAGCTTGCGTCTATAGAAGTGGATGGACGACCAGAACGAGGCAAATCATTAACCACAGTACGGCCCGCTTTAAACTCTTTGTACCACTCGTATGCTTGTGTTTTCGACATTGTCGAGTCCCCGTAGGCTACCTTTAACATTTTCAACGCTTTCGCACATGATATTTTGTTAGAAACACAAAATTTCAGGCACACTCTTTGCTCAACTAAATTCGACATAGCAAAATTCGCAGAGTACACCAAACAATGACTTGTTTACAAAGCTATTACGCACAAACTATCTGACACATTGCGCTTAAAAGTGACATGTAAACAAATGATAGATGTACCAACCCAGAAAAAAAATGATTTTGACAATATCTCAAGGGTGGCTCGTTTAAATGAGAAATTCCGGGTACTTTTCGATCAGAGAGTACGTGCATTTATTGCATCAACTATTGGCATCATTCGTTTGCCTTCGTGATAAGTTTACTAGTAGCAAGAACCAACCGGTTGGTTATGGGAGAAACGTGATTGATAATGGAAACTAACTCGTAGGTTGCCGGTGTCATTCAAATATTGGTCGTAGCTACAGCCGACGTTAGTTGCGTTACCTCGCGCTTCGTGGCGAGGACAGAACTGTAATTTGTTGCAGGAACCAAGTCGTTGGTCTTACGTACTATTTTTCGTTAACCAATCGATAATAGTTGAGAATATTTTTTCGATTTGATTTCTGTAACTAATTCACAGCACAGCATATGCTAGAAATAGTTATCGCAACAACGTTCTGCAGTTCTGTAGTTTCTATTGTTTACGTTTTCAAATGGTATTGGAATAATAAGACCGCGGTGATGTAAAACATTTCTTTTTCAGACTTTATGAGTCCGTGATTTTGCCAAATCTTTGCACATAGTCTTTTGATGGCTTATAAGGCCCTATCCCTTTGGGAACTTTTTGTCAAAGGCTGATCAATTACACGTGCAAACGCAAAAAAATGTAAAGTATTATGTTTTCACGTTTTTTCGAAATACTTCGAATTTCTCGCGTATTCTGTACGTTTATTTTTAGAGTTTCCTGGCGGACATTCTCTTCTCGCTGATAACTTGATGCTATTTTACAGATTGATAATAAAATTAATTCAAAGAACGTAAAAAATGTTATAAAAATAGCTCAACGCATCTACAAAGTGGAAGAATATTTACACTACCTCCCTTAAATAATTATAAAATCCGAACATAAACATTTTTTAAATCTCCCCGCTATCAAACTAAAGCTTCGAAAACGTCGAAGTAATGTCATGCTGTTTTCATTTAACGATAAATACTTTCTTCATTACAATGATTACCAATATTAACGTTGACGTAGCTTGAAGAAGGCCAGCCTCTGTATCGCTTACCCTACATTCCTCCTATCTATTGACTAACCAAGAAAAATACTGTTTAAGTCATATCATATTCCAGAATAAACCTCGCCTTTGCTCATATACCCCGTAATCATGCTCTAATCTGTTGGTTACTCAATTTTCTCGCGTGAATATCGTGGCGCGTGTGAATCTACGCGCGTCATTCACTGCGCCATTCGCAGAAGATAAGAGGCTCGCTGCGTCCTCCTATCGGTACGAGTGAGAAAGTACTGTACACGCAAAAGATTTATGTTATTCGTAGATAATCGAGACATTGAGGCATACGTATATGTCTGCGATGCGCGTCATCAACTGCAAGGCCTCGAAAAACGATAATTCAATTGTGTTCCCCGGTTGGCAAGGAATTAGGAACAATTGTAAGCAAATGACAGTATAGAGGAGATTCTGCTGACGAAGCACGGTATGTAGAATTAACGAAAAATAAAGTATAACGGAAAACAGGTAGAGTTGGGTGTGATATCGTTATGCTCCGGGGATTGTTATCTATTGCATTTTGAAAATTAGTCACACGTCGTCACGTCAATAACAGTCGGCATTATTCATAACGCGACGGAGTCGGTGAAGATTTCACCGTCGTTGCGTCTACAGCTGGGGCTAATCGCACACCGGATATGACAGGGAAAAGCGCAACGGCTTTGATACTTCCGGCTTCCCCGGAAGCTCTGAGAATCGATATGTTCACTCTCTGCTGCTGCTGCGCGGTACATCTACAACAGAATTTTACGAACTCTTGCCGAGCAGAAAATTTGGTCCTGCTGGCATATGTATCCTATCAGGAAACACTTCAGATTTTATCAGTAGCAATGTTCAGGTCAGAGATGCAACCCTCTCATTACTTTTCAACTCACTCTACTTGTTTATTTGTTCCATAAATTATTTCATATTAATTATATTTTGAAATGCCCTGCTCTGCTGGTAGTAAAATATCTCAACATTTTATTGAATAAAAAAGCATTTTCTTTACAAAAATGCGTTAAAAAAAGTAGTGATAATATAAATTAATGGATAAAGTAGTAAGTCACTCGTTTCTTTATTAGTCCATTCTTTTTTTATCATAAAAAACCGTTAGTTTTTTTGCTCAATTCATGTTTTTTTAAAATTCTACTGACAATAGGATAGTGCGTTAAAAAAAACAAACATTATTAATAAGTTTATGGAAAAAAGATGTAGAGTGATTTGAAAAATAAATGGGTGGATCGTACGGTTGGGCACCTCAGGTCCGTATCAGATATTGAGCCGCGAGGTCCTGACTACCGGATCTGGTATAAATGCTTTCGATCAATCGAGCAATACATCACTCATATATTGTATATGCAATAGAATAATAAAGTAATTTCAGTGTGAACATATTCAATAAAAGCGGAATACGCTTTGTGAATTGAATTTAAAAAATTTGTTTTAATCGAAAGTGTATCAGACACACCTGAATAAATTTATGTTTATATTCATAGTATCTATTTCAGGACTGAAGTAGAATAAGTAAATAACCGTGATAGTAACACTACACTCCAAGCCGCCTACACGACACAGCAAGTGGAGAAAAGATTCAAGTGGGAACGATTATGCAAGTGTGAAAAAAAGAAATTAAAAAAATGGAATTTATAGGACGTTGAGAAAAGGAGCAGGACAAGGAGGATCAGCAGCAGCGAGTTTGCTTCAGGATTTTCCGGGATAGACCATCAATCCAAAGGGGTCTTAATATCGTCGCCTGGCTGGCTCTACCTTCATTTGGTCGTTGTCACCTCGCATCTCTGCTCGTTCCTCTGTTTGTCGAGAAAGAACGATAGGCTCTTGGCTCCTTGCTCCCGTAAGGGTTATTCGTCTCCTCCAACGAAAGCGGCGATGTAGCATCAGCCCCGAGTACTACAGGACGACGAAGACTAGGATCGGCTGGTTCCGCGATGCTCAAAAAATTACGACGCAGCTTTGTCATAGTCGCCTAGAACTTACAAAAGCTAGCCCAAACAGCAGCACAGAATGCGGATGAAGCAAAAGATGAAATAAATAAACAGTGATGGTTTACGGGAGGAAGCATGTGAGGCGGAGGGCTGAGAACATGGAAAGAGCTTCTTTGGGTGACTACCGAATCTAATCAAATCAAGAATAATCTAATATATCAAGTAGAGGAGTAGTAGAACAACGAGAAATAGAAAAAGGAATGAAACGATCCCCACAGTGGGGCGATGGCGACTGGCGAAGAACTCCCTTGCTCAGGCTCTCATGGATTTAATCTTTCTTTTACTCCAGATTAAAAAAAGTTTATACGACGGACAACATAAAGAAGAGTGGAGGGAGCAACAAACCAGCTGGAAAGAGGAAGGACCTTCTTTTTTTGCTCTTTATCCTCTCGCGCATCTCGTTGAGTTTGTCTCTTCGACTTGATGACGCGGCTCTCTCGCGCCTCTACTGGGTGGTAAGATATCTTTCCCAGTGTTCTCCTACTACGCGAGAAGGAATTACGAGGCAGCTGGGTTAACACGTTCACGCCGGCGCGGGCCATCGGTGGCCCGCGCTAGACTGTCTCATCGGGCGGCGCGTACCACCGGTGGTACGCGCCGCCCGACTTAACGTATTTTCATTAAAAACATTTATTTTTAATTACAATGAAGCGCGGCATTAATTTGAGCGCCGCCTCACAGCAAAACAAATGAAAATCGGCCCCGGCGTGAACGTGTTAAAATGGTAGCGGAGGAAGCAAGCTGAGAAGCCAAGATATTCTTTACCTATCTATATCTACTATACATGTATACGGCATGAATGTATATATATATATTATATACACATGCATGTATATATATACCGTAGATTGTATGCTATATCTATACCCATCCTATGCATCACCAGAGGAGTGGGTCTGTATATATATGTAGTCTTTTTACCTATCCCTTTCTCCCTTTGCTTATCCCTTTACCTTCTCACTCTGGGATATCCCAAGGGGTTGCAGCGCGCCGGCTTCCGGTCGCCCTCAGGTCTTCTTCTCTTATATATCTCTCGATAGTGGAAGCACTAGCAGTAGTGGTAGCAACAGAGTAGCCGGCAGGCTCGTCGTCAATAGTCAGACCCAAACTAGCTGAATAGGGATGGTAGCTAGTCTCGTCACTCCGCTCTCGTTTGTATCAACCATGGTCTTATATACAGGTTAGAATTATTGAAAAAAATGTCAAAACAAATGATAGTAATTATTGTATTGGAAGATTCCAGGTGATCTGATAATAGAAAAAACATTATTTGACGTGTAAATTGATATATTATTACAGTTTATTTCTTAAGTGCTAAACAACTTTGCTTCTTTTCTCTTCACAGTTTCTTTGTATTTTGTTCGTCTGCTGAGAATATTGCCCATTCGCATTCTTAAATAATATTTGATAGCGTACGACAAGATTTCTTTAGCATATTCTGTGCAGGGGAAAGAGAATTTATAGTGCATTCTCAGAGTCAGTATACATATCAGGAGACTGAAAATGCTTAGAGAAACACTATTCCAATTCTCGGAGCATGCTAAAAAAACTGCATATTAGGGTGAATTAATCCACGTTGGAATTTTAAATTGACAAGTGCGGCTTGGAATTGTTGGCAGAATATGACAGGAGCTCGTATTGCTTTCCTACAATTTTCGCAGGGAAAATGCATAATAACAAGATAACCTTTGCTAGAGCGCGTGAAGTTGAAAAGTATTTTAACTCAGGCCACTAGTTAAATTCGAAGCATTCAAATACAGTACCGTGCGATAATAGTAAAATCATGCGAAAATTGAGCCTAAAAAAGCCTACAAAATCGCGTATATTATGATCCATTCCGTAAATCTCAAAATCTCCCTGGCCGAAATCTTCACTGATAGATAAAAATCTTTCATAGTTTATTTGAGTCGTCCCTTGCAAAAATTAATATAGGCACATCGCATACGATGTCAAGGAAATGCAAAAGGAAAATAATGAAATTAAGAAAAGAGTCACTCAAACGGATAGACTTTTTCGAGGTGAAAACAAGCTGAGTAGTAATTCACACATTGAAAATCGTGACGTGAATGTTCGGTGTACTTAGTATGGCTGAATTGAATTCTATTGATTACTTTTCAAATCCTTGCAATTGATGGATCGTAGATTTTCCTGTCCGTTGTCCTGCAATAAACTCGTTGCCTATCAAATAAGTGTATTGTCTTATAATTGATCTGTAACGTAGTAAATAGCGCAGTCTACGACGGTAGTTTGAGAGTAATCATGTTCTACATCATCAAGCTCCCATTCGATTTCTTTGACGAGCCCATCTAATCTTGTCTTCAAATCTGTCAATGATGTTTTTTCCCGACTGCGCTGAAATGAGCACATTGCATACGTGCCAAAGTGGCACTTTTCGAGCTATGACTAGTGCGCATGCGCACTAGACCGATAGCTCGAAAGTTACCGTACATAAGTTTAAATAATGTTGTGAAAAGTTTTTTTCATTGTAAAAAACTGAAATTATTGATTGCATGTAGCACAAGTCGATGCCAAATACGTTAATTTTTCCATAAGCATCGAAGATGCCCAATAAATGCGTGGTGCCTGAGTGTGAAACAGGTTATGCAAGCTGTCAAATCAAGTTATCAGCATTTTCGGCACCAAGAAATGAAAAAATTCGAGAAAAGTCGCAGAAAGCTTTTCACCGCTGATGATATTATTCGAAGTTACATGCTAAAGGATGACAGTGGAAAAGTGATTGTAGAGATAACATTTTTAATCCACCAAATAATTTGACACTATTTTTATAAATCTATGCTTTTGAGTGTGTCGAATTTCCCAATTTTAAAAAACTTTGCGTGATGGTCTGTAAATGTCGTGTACACATCAGGCAGTAAGCTCCGTGTTTCATTGCTCGTCTCATCGAAACATCGCCACGTCTTTCATACATTTCGTGATCAAAATAACTGTATATATCTTCAGAATTTGATTTTACATTAACAAGTGTTTTTCGTATACTTTCCAAGGTAAATACATTTTTTATATTGCCCATAGGTTCTATTGAAATGTGCTCGAATTGTACCGAATGCGTTACCTACAAAACTGCTATTCCAAAATGCGATACTAGACGAGAGCAGCGAAAAAGAAAAGGTCTGTCAGGATAAAAAATATTCTTCCTGCATCAAATGCTTACAAGGCGTTATCACATTCTATCAATATTCATATGAACGAAATGCTCGGAATTGCAATAACTAAAGACGAGGCTCGAATCGATGCTGGCGTTCAAGTCGAGAGCAGATCATCACGGACCACTGCTAAATCTCCGATTACAACGGAACACAATCTATTTAACGAATTACTGGCAAACGCCTTAGCGGTACAACTGCCGGACAATTGGTATATGGCAAAATCATCTGCAAACAAACCTACCGCTTTCTACGCTATTTATTTCTACGATAAGAATAATGAGTATACCTTTCTGCCTGTTACGAGGAGAAGTTCGACAATTGACAAGGATACGAGAGCGCGTTTCTCGGTTCATCGTAGATTCATAAATGCGTTGGAATTCTCCTTCCCCGATAGATTTGAGATCTTAGAAACTTTGAGTAAAATTATTCAAAGAATCGCTAGTTTAAAGATGTGGTATAGCCATGTTCGCCGATGTGAATTTGGTAATAAGAAAAATTGGATACACCGACGACGCTGATCAATTGCGACATAAGCGGTGTCCAATCGTCACATCTAAACAGCAATGTGATACTTGCAAAAAGTACAGAAATCGATTTATCAAAAGGACTCACGTATGAAAAGCCGCGAACAGATCGAAAACGACAAAAGGCAGAACGACGAAAGACCGAAACGTGGTAGGAATATGAAAAAAATGAGAAAAAAAAGTCTGAAACAAGTAACTTCATTGGATGCATGCAAAAGAAAGCTTCGTGTTCAGCGACGCGCCTTGAAACGTGCACAAACAAATTCAGGTTCTAAAGAATGTAATGCAGGCACGGAAGGATGATGTAAGTAAGTTGAAAACGGAAAGCGTACTCTAAAAATGTGCGGAGAGATCGGAAATAACGGACGGACACCGATTGTGCATTAAGGAGATCATAGCTGCATCTGGCGCAAAGAACAGCAAGGGTCGCCGATATACGGAAGATCGGGTTATGCTTTGCATTCTCCTACACATCCGATCAAACGGCATTTTGCCTCTGCCTTATGTCAGAACAATACGCCGTTTTCTGTCTATAATTAATTTGAAATGCGGCTTCGAAAAACATTTTTTTCAAGTCTTCTAGAAACACCCGTGCAAAGACACCACTCGAGAAACACGGGCTCCTGGCAGTTGACGAAATGTCGCTGCGCGAAGCTATTTCGGTTTCGTCATCGGATTTAACATACAAAACACTGGCCGATTTTGGCGATGAAAGTCAGAAAGCGAAAAAGTCCTATGTTTCAATCCCTTGCCGATAGATATACCCAGCCCATCACCGTATTCGCTTCTCACAGCCCCGTCAACGGAGTAGATCTCGCAAAGCTGGTCACTAAGCGCTCGTGTTCCTCGAAAATACTGGTGCCATAGTTCATAGGGTTTCATCGGATAGTGCAGACACCAATCGAGCAATGTGGAACGAATTCGGAGTGACTGGAAAAGTCAATGAATTAAAAAATTTGTTCACACACTCCTCCAAAGACAACTGAAAATTTTTCGTTTTCTCTGGAACGCCACATCTGATCAAGTGTATAAAAAACAGATTGTGCCGGAAGCAAACCTCGAAGCGATTGAGGGTCAGTGCTCAATTTAAAAAATCTCCGGATCTGAGAACTATACATAGAAATGACGCATCGATTTCTACGACTTTTTCTTCACAGCTGGGACCCAATGAGTCGTACGTGCAATGGCAATATTTCGAGACTTTGTACTACGTCGACAGATCGGTTTCGAAAACCCTATATAGATTTGTCCAAAACTTACACTCGCTCATTTAGCGTTACCTTATACCCGCAAACTGAAAGTAAAATTGGCTACCCAGGTAAATAATTTCTTTAAACCGGATTTTTCCTCAGTAATCCTATTGAGTGCCATATTTTAATAATATTACACTATTTTTTTGTGTTTACTATTCCGTCTAGATATTCAGCAATTCCCTCGCTAACGGCTAAACTTACTATAAAGCTCGCAGAGTTTCTGAATTACAAGATTGCGAGGGCACAATCGACTTCTATAAACGGATCAACGATCTATTCGATGCGCTTAATCGAAAGACGCCAAATGACGGACTTACACCATCTGAAAACGATTTCAAGGTTTTTAATAAGAAATACAGATAGAAAATGCGAATCTACTATTTTCAGGAATTAATTCAAACATATTATGTTGATTTGAAAGATTTTACAATTATCTCTGCTTTGGCTGAACACGTCGGGGAAAAATGTCTCGGACAAACAAATATTGGAGCACGAATTCCTCACAGGAAATACGTCCGAGGTATCGTCTACGTGTCACGATTCAGTGAACGATGGATATTTGCAGAATATTGACGCAAGAGCATGGTTTCAAACACGTGTTAACTGGACGTATTAATCGAGATTCACTAGAGGTACATTTTTAATTCATATACACTTTTTATGTGTTATCAGCTCTTCACATTCTGATAGCCAATAACTTTTTGTTTTCGTCGATCGAAATTCTTTGGAATAATTCGCCAAGCGGCGAGGCTTAACGACCATCCTACAACGCCAACATTCCTGCAATTATATAAATTGCTGTCGACCTACTGCATTTTGAAGCCTCCTACTAATGGAAATTGTACTGTCGACAAGGCGCCAAGTCCGAAAAACTCTCATCACGATATCGCATTTATGGAGTATTTATGGGAAACCAACGAAATCGTACATTATGCTACAAGGGAGGAAAGTGCCCGATTTCGAGTGAGGTTTCACACGAGGTCGCAATCGGGCTTCCTCCCGCGTAGCATACGATATTTTTTTTCCGACTTCGTTAAAATTACCACATTGCTATGCGTATAACAGCGCTATTATTGTTACAATCAATCTAAGTTAATGGAAATTAGTGACGAAACGTTTAGCGGCGAAGCCTCGGTGGGGAGTACGAAAAAAATGTTTAATTGACTAAATAGCAAGCCGTGATGTCTTTAATGTCCTTAAATGTTAAAAATTAGAAATTTAAAACGCATGAAACGTTTTTGGCCGGATTGAATCCGTAAGGTCAATGTTCAAGATGCTATATCCTATGTACAATTCCAAAACGTTTGTTGGATATTCCGTACGAATGGGTATTGTTGTTGTTGTTGTTGTTGTTGTTGTTGTTGTTGTTATTAGCACGACGGCTACGAGTGTCTCGATCTCCGTCTGGTGTGCCACACGAGCATCTTATGATTTGCGCTCGGGCAATCTCAGTTTTTGCCCTAGGGTCGAAAAGTAGCCTTTTTTTGCCTTAGAGTCGAAAAGTAGCAGCTATCGGTCTAGTGCGCATGCGCATTATAGATAACGCCTTGTAAGCATTTGATGCAGGAAGAATATTTTTTATCCTGACAGACCTTTTCTTTTTCGCTGCTCTCGTCTAGTATCGCATTTTGGAATAGCAGTTTTGTAGGTAACGCATTCGGTACAATTCGAGCACATTTCAATAGAACCTATGGGCAATATAAAAAATGTATTTACCTTGGAAAGTATACGAAAAACACTTGTTAATGTAAAATCAAATTCTGAAGATATATACAGTTATTTTGATCACGAAATGTATGAAAGACGTGGCGATGTTTCGATGAGACGAGCAATGAAACACGGAGCTTACTGCCTGATGTGTACACGACATTTACAGACCATCACGCAAAGTTTTTTAAAATTGGGAAATTCGACACACTCAAAAGCATAGATTTATAAAAATAGTGTCAAATTATTTGGTGGATTAAAAATGTTATCTCTACAATCACTTTTCCACTGTCATCCTTTAGCATGTAACTTCGAATAATATCATCAGCGGTGAAAAGCTTTCTGCGACTTTTCTCGAATTTCTTCATTTCTTGGTGCCGAAAATGCTGATAACTTGATTTGACAGCTTGCATAACCTGTTTCACACTCAGGCACCACGCATTTATTGGGCATCTTCGATGCTTATGGAAAAATTAACGTATTTGGCATCGACTTGTGCTACATGCAATCAATAATTTCAGTTTTTTACAATGAAAAAAACTTTTCACAACATTATTTAAACTTATGTACGGTAACTTACCACAGACTTTGCACAAAAAATATCACTGAACGACGTTCGGAATATCAACGCACTGGGCATGCACGAACTGAATAATAATAAGTTGGCCTGAGCTGATCGCCATATTGGCGACATTTGGGGCACAATTGACTGCGTGCGAACGGCACGAAGTATGCCGACCAGTGTATAAGACCATCATATCCACTCTCGTCCTCATCTCTTGTCAATCCCAACTCATGTCATTGCCAAGTCTCATCAGCAAAAAACCAATTGCCTCGAAAAATCTCATCGACGACTGAGCGAGCGTCACACTTCGATCGTACCTTTCGTTGGGTCCAACTCTCATCACGGACATCGCGTCGATTCAGTGATACTAAATCTTCAATTTTCCAACCAAGTCTATTACACACAATCCATAGCCCGTAGTTATGTAATACATGGTATTTACATAGTGTTAAGTGCCTGGATCTGGACCAAAATTATGAAAATTCAAGTGCTATGCATAGGCACACAGTGAACATTTTTCCATTCAATGAAAAACTACGCTTATCAGCAGCACCGAAACTAAAATTTCCACAATTTACAAGAGTCGTTTAAACTGTCACAAATAATCCGTAGCTCGTAGTTATATTATAATATTTAGTTGATGTAATTGAACTGTCATGTACTGACGCATATAGTGAGTATTTTTCTATTGAGTGAAAAATGAATTTATTAACAGCGCAAAGGCTGAAGTTTTCACGATTACAGTAGTCATTTAGTTGACGAGTTAGCTGATGTATGATACATTTCAATGTTACCATCCAGCTTGCACCGATGAAACAAATAAACTGGCCAAAGTCTCATTCCCGTTGTATTAATATTCCCTGCGGCATCTCATTTTTACTTCCATTTACTCGTCGAAAAAAGTAATATTAAATATTTTCAGTGTCCTACTGAAGGAGTCCCTGGCATGATAGTGTAATTTGTTTTAATACTTTGTTGCTTAGAAAATAGAATTATTTATTTTTAAAAATAATACATTAATAAAACTACTCGGTAAAAGTGATCACGTATTTTGTACCGATGCCACAAATAAAAATACTCATGGCGTAGAGAAAGTTTATGCTAAATCTTATGGAGTATGATAAAATTGAAAATACTTTAATTGGCAAGCTAAATTACTCGATCGGTATGATAAACCGATTACGATTACGCGGAGTAAGTCATCGACGTGACTTGCCGGTGATGAGAGTTGCACACGACGAGAGATTAACATGTCTCGATACTGGGAATGACGAGAGATGGGAATAAGGAGATTTGCTATACCGTCCCATTGAGTAGATCGTCGAGAGCCACGCATTACTTCTCCTTCCGCATGATCCCACCAAATTAATAAAGGAATTTTCACGGGTCGGGCTATCAACTCTCGTTACGACAATTTCACCCGTAATTTTCAGGGTATCGGCGGCTAGTCGGACCCGTTTTGTGAGATTTTACCGGGCTTATTTCACATTCGTTTTGTTCTATATGCTGATTGCTTTTTTCCCTTGCATAACTGGACTCTGTTCCTTCGTTTGGGTACAATTATATTTTACTATTTCGGGCTCTGTATTGTCTCTAGAGTTGCCACCCTCCCATTATACTCAACAACTTATGCTCTTTATTTGTTTGTTCTGCAAATTATTAGATAATAATAATTTTTTGAAGGCACAATTCCGTAGACGTTGAGTATCTCAACATTTGATTAAAAACTAAACCCAAACGGATTTCCACGAAAATTTATGGGAAAAATACCAGGAAAGAAAAGTAATGGATATTGAATAACGGAAAAAGTAATGGGCGATTACTTTCTCCGCTCATTTCATTTTCATGCCTTTTTTAAATGAATTTCTGCTAGACTTTTTTTGCTTTTAAATAAATTTTTAGATATTATACTGCTAATAAGATGAGGCATTTGAAAAAATGATGAATATATAATAATATTAAAAACACGTAAACAAATAGAGTGAGTTCAAAAGTAATGAAAACAACTCTCAGCTTGCCGCTGTTCCTTCATTTGTGTAGAATTATCCAACCTATATCGAACCCTGTGACCTCTCCATGTGTCTTGCTGCGGTTGCCTCATTGATCCTCTCTTTACCTCGCGTCTCTCGACAATCAGGGTGGATTTATTATTCCACATTTATACAAGTCAGGAGAGTAATTTCCACGTTGTTCTACTGCGTCCTACATTTACAAGTCTGAGGTTACCGTTTCGAATCAATTATATTGTGAAGCTTTTTAAAGGATTGTGGGCACATTATTGTTAAGCAGTTGATGTCTAAAGTCCTATTTCTTTTAAATATTCTTAAAACACAGTAATTTTTAATACGCATTGAATTCACATTCTTTGGCGATTTTCCTAGGGTCAAACAGTACATCTTTTTATTACAGAGATCGTATTGGCCAATTTTACGAGTTGGAAAAGCATGCCAGGATATTTTCTGTACATTGCCATGCCAATAGAAAAATATGTTATTGAACAAAAACTGAAAAAAAAACGATGAACTTGAAGGTGCAACTGGAAACGTTCATATGTCGAAGATATTTTTTTTCATTTGACTTTTATATAATATCATTTGTTTAACCCTTTGCACTCCGTAGGCGCCGCTATTGCGCCATCTGCTGTTGAGTAACAAAACACTCGGAGTGCAAAGGGTTAATTAATAAAATAAGCTTAGTAGGCACAGTGGTTATAAGAAGAGCAAGAAAATCAAAATGCAGCTATTCTTAAAATAATATAACTTAGTAAGCCCACTGCTGCTTATACTCTGCCATACACCAGTTTGCCAATCTCGAGACACGTACTGTATTGTTATGCGGGCAACGGTCAGTGTGTGTTAAGAATATATCTTGACAAGCGCTCCACAGGTAATTGCGACGAGGTGAATTGGAACATCAATGGAATTGGATCATCAACGGAACTTTGTAACAGAACTTCTGTATACAATGCCACAACACACTGTGCAGAGTTTCCTCAATTTGCTGTACATGTGCACTGAAACAGTTTATAGTCCACTGAGAAGTATCGATAGACCCAATCATCGAATAAACTAGATGAAAATGACCTATGACTAAGGATATTCTTAATAGATTTCATTGAAGAGTTTAAAAGACCCCCCCCCCCCCGACCAAGTGTAGATGATGCCGTTATACGTGCGTACAACGCACCAAAATGAGGGTTTCGGTGAAATTAAATTTGTTTTTCATTATAAAAATTTGTACAAATTTACGTAGTTACCGTTTCAAGTTAAAAAACTTATCCGGTGTTGATAAATTTTGAATTCATGAGCACTGAACAGATAGAATTTTAAGCTGATAGTGAAATTGATTTAATTGAATACGGTAGTGGTTCCTATACTTGTGAGGCAATTGGAATATACTCTGGTAGCATGTACATTTTTCCCATACCTTATCTATGTCATTATTTTCCGTGTGCGAATACTTGATCGACTGTGAATTGCCCTACGAATATAATCAGCAGACTGCCGGAATATATTTCAATTGTCGCACGAGTATAGGAATATGCCCATATTCTTCTCTCAATGTATGCTTCTGAATTGAATCGTACGACTCCACTTTCATGGCATACGACACAAATTTAATTTTTAATATCAACCATTGAAATCGCCTTGCATTTCCCTTTTTCTGTTGGGACGGACCAAAGAAAACATAAAAACTCAGATGAAAAGCTGTGGAAAGAACTTTAAACTTATTTCAGCACGAGAAATGCCATTCTTGAAGCGAAACGGAATGAGTTTACGAGACCCTGCAGCTCTAGCTACTTTTCCCATTTCAATATTCCTGAGTGCCGTATAAATCGAGCTATGCGGTAGGTAGACAACTCATGAGTCCGAGACGAGTCGCCAGACTTCTCGTTATCTATCGTAGTTGACGACTACGACAAGGAGTTTCCCTCGTTTTCCTGGCTATGAAGCAAACGAGATATATATAAATATGAGCTTTAAGAAGCGTAGCATTACAGTCAACTCTGCGTTTCTTATCTCTACGTATTCGTCAGCAACGAGAAAATGCTGCAGCAGCAATTGGCGAGCGTCGAGGTGAGCGGTGTACTCGAGGGACTCCCGGACTTATTGCCAATTTTCTCGAGTGGGACAGCACCGTTTCCCGAATGTTCCCGCTACGGAAAAAGAGGGATGGAAAAAATAGTTGACGGCAAGCAGGCCAAGGCAAACGTGGGGGAGTAATAAAACCGGTGGGGAAGCCGTAGTGTTCTTCGTGGTTTATGTTGGCCGTGAGACTCAACGAACCAACGTTTCTCGTTCTCGGTTTTTTTATCGGTGGTCAGGTCGAACCACAAGGGTGTGGACATAGTAATAGCGTGATTTTATGAAGAGCGAAAAGATGCGAGGCTACTCTGTAGCCCGTTGCGAGTTTTGCATTCGCCTCGAGGGTAAAGTCCGATGCAAATCGAGCGCTACTGTGGAGAAAGCTCAGATTCAGGATTGCAAACACCTCTTTCTCCCCTTTTTAGGGTTTTTCCCCGTTACCTCGAGAGGTCGCTGTTGTTTCTTCTGAAGCCAGCTGGCCTCTAATGTTTCTCGCTGCTTCTGCGGCCAGCCAGTCTGCATGGATTCTTTATGAAGAGACCGATTGGCGTCTTGCTCTAAGCAGAGACGAAGAAACAGAAGAGAGACAGAACGCAACCCGTAGACACGCTTCTCGCGCGAATCACGAGTGTCCCTCGAGCTCCCCAAGACCTCTTCTCCCTCGCTAAAGCTGGCATTTAATCTTTCAACAACCACAGGAAATCTCCTCCAACGCAGCATAGGGCATAAATGTGCACCTATTTTCTGATCATCTGTACTTATCACAGCACATTCAACTTGATGGTAGTTGAAAATAACCAAGAGTTGGCAAAAAATTCTTTACTAAATCTAAAAACAATATAGAACATAACAATATAACAATATAGCCGATGCATGAAAGTGCAGAGTTTCTCTATTTATCTATACTAGACCCGATGCTTTAATGTCGTGGTCACGTCATACATGAAAGTGGGAAAAGCGAGGTATCGCAACTCGCGAGAACCAGAGCGAGTGAGCGAGCCGTTTGGTGCTATGCAGTCGGAATAATCTGCCTAATATAATCTAATCGACAATACTACATAGCGTGTATAACAAGGCAGTGAAGAGCAGAGAAGAATCGAGCCAAGAGGGGTCTGTGTGTATATCTGTCACGCGAGATCAGGGAATTGCGTTCCCTTACCAACTTAGCATATAAAACACAGCACAGCGGACGAGCCGCTGTGATATACAACGCTTAAAATTCACGACTCGTGGAAGTTAGAGAACAATGAGTGGATAAAAGGCGCATAACATTGCTCGATTAATTTCTACGCGTCCAATCTAATTAGCATGAAATATAATTATTATCGTATCGTACTGCATACGCGACGTTACATATTTATCGTAAGCAGGAAAGTAATAGTAGATGTAAACTCTATTTTTTAATTAAGGGGAGAGCGTAAAGATGTTTCAATTTTTATTTTGCTAACATCTGTTGAGCTTATTTCTCCAAACATTTTATGTACATTGAGTCTGGTTTAACTTGCATTATGTGCAAATTTGAGAGCATTGTCTATTATTTGGTGAGATGTCTAGGTATGATGAGGAAAATTCAGGAAAAAATGTAATTAAAAAAATTTTTTTAAAACACTTTTAAACTACTTTAGTTCACTTTTAGTATTCCGAAATTCAAATCTACAAAACTTTCATTAAATCAAAGTATCCTCTATAGGGTAGCATAAGTAGGAATATCTGTAAAGATTTCCTTCAAAGGAACAGCGATGAGATGTTTCAGTAATGTTGGGTGTCATCAGTAAAATTGATTTCCCGAGATTTCTTTTTTACTCCCAACGGGAGTATGCGCTTTACTTGCATGGCGAGAATATGCGGGTAAAGATGTGTTAACAGAACTGCGATGAGATGTTTCAGTAATGTTGGGTGTCATCAGTAAAATTGATTTCCCGAGATTTCTTTTTTACTCCCAACGGGAGTATGCGCTTTACTTGCATGGCGAGAATATGCGGGTAAAGATGTGTTAACAGAACTGGGTACAGAGATTCTTTGTATCGTATCCGACATTTTTATTCTAGATTATATATATTAGGTGAAATTTCAGAAAGATGTAAGCGTTTAAAAAAAATTTATAAGCACGGTTGTATATATCGAATTGCCTAAAGATGGCCGTCATTCCTACTACAATCCATAATCTGTACCTAACTTGAGAGCACTCACGGTAAAGTGACAGAAAAAGCACGTTCAGTCAATATTTGTATACTATGTATAATATATATATATTATACAAATGGAATATAATATTTGTATAATATATATATATTATACAAATGGAAATGTTTAATTGTTGGCCACGATGCCGAATGGAAGTTCCTGGATTCTCGGCCACAGATTCCGTTACTGTGGCTATATTTTCGAGTGACCGACAAGGACGACGACGAACAATGATCTTCTGATCCATCAGTGTAAATTTGGTCTCAAATTTTGTAATTAAACGCCTCACTGTCGATTCATTTGGCGCATTATTGCGACCAAAAACTTGACGTAATTGGCGAACTGTTTTCGCAAAACTTTCACCATTTTTGTAATGTGTTTTTACAATAATTAAACGTTGTTGGTTTGAATACTTCTCCATATTCTTAAATCGCGTGGTCTGTACGTGACAAATGTAAAAAAAAAATCACCGTACAACTCGTATTAACAAAATGGCGGCAAATTAAAATCCGGCGCTCTTGCTGGGACACCTTTTATATATATATAACAAAGGTAATTGGAAAAGTATAAAGTGGTCATAATTTTTAATAATTTATCTTTATTTTATCACTCAATCATTTTTGCACTTGTGTATTTAGAATTAAATCAACAAACGTAATTTAAAAATTACGTTGCGTTTTTATTAATTTCTAGTTATTAACAACATCGTTGATGTGCAACAAACTTATTAAAATTTACATTCTGTTGAATCAAATATATATAGGTTGTATAATATATTTATAATATATATTAGGTGCGCAACTAAGTTCCCGCTGTTTTTTTTTTTTATGAAAATGCAACTTTATTGTGAAAAAATGTTTACAAATGAATCTTTCAAAATATTGCCCATCGCTAGCGACAACTTTTTCCCATCTTTCTGGCAGAGCTCGAATACCGTCACGGTAGAAGTGTTCGTCTTTTGAGGCTATCCACGAATCAAGCCATTTTGAGATGTCTTCATATGAGCTGAACTGCTGATTAGCCAGACCATGTACCATCGAACGGAACAAGTTATAATCGGACGGCGCAATATCTGGGGAATA
The DNA here is from genome assembly GCA_963942595.1 of Cylloceria caligata. Classification (NCBI taxonomy): domain Eukaryota; kingdom Metazoa; phylum Arthropoda; class Insecta; order Hymenoptera; family Ichneumonidae; genus Cylloceria; species Cylloceria caligata. Next base: position 10,312,487 of record OZ012709.1, read on the forward strand.
TAGCGGGTGGGGTAGGACTTCCCTCTTGAGCGTTTCTAAGTAGGTTTTAACGGGTTTGACAACGTGAGTCCGAGCGTTGTCATGCTGTAGAATCACTTTTTCGTGCCTCTGCTCGTATTGTGGCCACTTTTCGCGCAGTGCTCGGCTCAATCGCATCAATTGAGTTCGATACCGTTCCCCAGTGATGGTTTCGTTCGGTTTCAACAACTCATAATAAATAACACCGCCCTGGTCCCACCAAATACACAGCAAAATGTTCGCAGCGTGAATATTCGGCCGAGCCGACGACGTAGAAGCATGACCGGGCAGTCCCCATGATTTTGTTCTCTTTGGGTTGCTGTAATGAATCCATTTTTCATCACCCGTAACGATGCGATGAAGAAAACCCTTCTTTTTTGCCGCTGGAGCAATTGTTCACAGGCGAAAAAACGACGCTCAACGTCTCTTGGATTCAAATTATAAGGGACCCAAGTTCCTTGTTTTTGAATCATTCCCAATGCATGCAATCGCTTGGAAATGGCTTGGCGGGTAACTCCTAATGCTGAAGCAAGCTCTTTTTGCGTTTGGCACGGATCCTCATCGAGCAATGCCTCCAATTCAGCGTCTTCGAAGGTTTTTTGCCTTCCTTCACGCGAACGGCCGTCAACATCAAAATCACCGTCTTTCAAGCAACGGAACCAATCACGGCATGTTGTTTCACTTAGAGCAGCATCTCCGTAAACTTTTTGGAGTTCTCGATGCGCTTCAGCCGCCGTTTTCTTCGAATGAAAGAAGAAAAGCAACACTTCCTGCAAATGATTATTTGGCACAAAACCAGACATTTTCACACAACCAAAAGTATATGACGCAAAAACAAAATCACTAATGTGTCAAAGCGGTTCGTTTACCATATGTCTAAGATTGGTTCATGACGTTTTGGTTATGTCCCAATCGACCAGCACTTACTACTGGAGCCATCTCTTGAAAAACAGCGGGAACTTAGTTGCGCACCTAATATTATTAAAAATGATGACCACTTTATATTTTTCCAATTACCTTTGTTGCTTCAATTCTAAGTGCAAAAATGAGTGAGCGATTAAATAAAATAGGGTTATTAAAAATTATTTATCAGGGGTACAAATTGAAAATGCGGGTTTGATAACAGATGGCGTTACTAACGCTATACGCATCAGGCAGTACTGTGACTATGTTCATGTCAAAGCTACGTCTTATAGCTTTAATTTTCAGTATGTGTCAATTTGTCGCAGTGTCAAATTCATAGTTTTTTTGAGCTCTCAATATGTCGAGTTTCGTGCCAACAAAACAGCATTTGCGGGAAGTTTTAATTTACTTCTTTAATTTGAAGAAAAGTGCTGCTGAAGCACATCGATTGGTCTCCGAGGCTTATCCGAGTCATGTTCCATCGGTTTCAACGTGCGAGAGATGGTTTGTGCGGTTTAGAAGTGGTGATTTTGACGTTGAGGACAAAGAGCGGCCGGGCCAAGTGAAAAAGTTTGAGAATGCTGAATTGGAGGCAATACTCAATGAAGACTCGTGTCAAACTCAACAAGAGCTCGCAGATTCATTGGGAGTGACACAACAAGCCATTTCCCATCGTATAAAAGCCCTCGGAATGATCCAAAAGCAAGGACATTGGGTGCCGTATGAGCTGAAGCCGAGAGACGTCGAGCGCCGTTTTTTTGCATGCGAACTGCTGCTCGAACGGCAAAAACGGAAGGGTTTTTTGCATCGCATTGTCACTGGTGATGAAAAGTGGATCCATTACGATAACCCGAAGCGCAAAAAATCATATGGTTACCCCGGCCATGCATCATCATCGACGGCCAAACCAAATATTCACGGCGCCAAGCTCATGCTCTGTATTTGGTGGGACCAGCTGGGTGTGGTGTATTATGAGCTATTGAAATCGAACGAAACCATCACAGGAGCACTATACCGAACTCAATTGATGCGTTTGAGCCGCGCACTCAAAGAAAAACGGCCACAATACGAGCAAAGACACGACAAAGTAATTTTGCAACATGACAACGCTCGGCCACATGTTGCAGCGCCGGTCAAAACATACCTACAAACGCTGAAATGGGAAGTCTTACCCCACCCGCCGTATAGCCCAGATATTGCTCCTTCCGATTACCACCTTTTCCGATCGATGACACATGGCCTAGCTGACCAGCGCTTCCATTCTTACGAAGAAGCCCAAAAATGGGTCGATGACTGGATAGCAGCCAAGCCGGCCGAATTTTTTCGCGACGGTATCCGTAAATTGCCAGAAAGATGGGAAAAAGTTGTGGCTAGCGATGGACAATACTTTGAATAATTCATTTGTTACCATTTTTTCAGAATAAACGTTCAAAAATAGAAAAAAATCCCGCATTTTCAATTTGTACTCCTGATAGCTCTTTTAGTATAAAAAAATATGGTAACTATAAAAATATGTAGCAATTATAAAAATGCTGTAGAAAGTCACATTGAACTAGCTTTAAAAACAATTAAATAAAAAAAAATTTATTTAAAAACTCTCGACTGCAAAAAACGTTAAAGTGAATCTAAAAAGAATAAAATAACTTCCGATGTTATTTTAGTTAACTTCATATTAAATTACAGTAATTAAAATTGTTATTTTAGTTAACTTCATATTAAATTACAATAATTTATATATGAAGTTTAATGAAAATTACATCGAAAGTTATTTCATCCTTTTCAGATTTATTTTCATATGAAAAGTTTTTAAAGTTAAACTCCTGTTTATTATAGTTTATTGCATCAAGAGTTTTCAAAATAAATTTTTTTTTGTCGTTAAAGGCTCGTTACTTCCGAGAACTCATGATCAGCTTGCCGTTTCAATGTACAATGTATTACCCTGGTCTCGTGCAGCACCCAGCTCCAATGGAAATAAAGTATACGCAAGAAATATTAAAGATATATTTCGACGAAAAAATCTATATCCCCGATATATTTTAGGATATATACGAAATATATGCAAGCGTAAAATGTATTTAAATATACTTAAACTGAATTTCTAACATATAAGCCGACAGAAAGTTCTCTATATAAAATATATTTCTTTTCCATAGAGGGAGGAGAGAAAGAAATGGCCTAGAGTAAAGAATAAACAAGAATACAAAGTAGAACCTTGCACGTTGCTTCCTTATTATTTTCCATCTTTTACAAAGTTACGTCTATGAGATAGTGTGGTGATCAATTTTTACTTTATCATAGAGAAAGCCTGGTCGGAAAGGTTGAAAATAATGAATAAGCACGCGAGCTCTGCTAGTAATTATATAAACTTGAGTTTGACAAAATTTTAATGATAAAGAAACAAAAGTTCAAAATGCTCTAAAATCTCACTGTTTTGATATATCTTAATGAAAGTTGTAGCTAATGCACTGTTAAAAGTAACCCTCGCGCGGTGTTCATATGAGTCCACACTGACGACTGCTAGCAACGGCAGGTGTTCAATAACTGGTGTCGATATGCATTATAACTTCGAGACTTTCAACGTGTTTTGCTTGAAAATAGGGGAATAAAATTCAATGACATTTTTAAATTAGAATCGTGGCTTAATTCTGTATTTATTGCTAATAATTTATAGATTTACTTCTACTCATTCTGAACGTAAATATGTTGTAAATTTTGAGGTGAAGCCTAATAATCATAGCACAATCGCTTGTGTGAATTTAACACTGTGAAAATTATTAAAATTAACACCAAATGGGTCAACACTGATCCAAAGTCCACATCAATCGCCTTTAATACTCTGGATTTTGAACAGTGCAACGATAACTTATTGCGTAACTAGTGTTACAGATCGTTCGATTGCTCAAGTGATTGTCAAATTGTAGGCCTTTCATTCTACAAGCTATAGCAATCTATAGCTTCTATCTATATCTTCAATGTTCTATCAAATTACAACGCTTCTATTAATTTTTATCCAATTTTACATCAAACATTCCTCAACACCCTTACATATGTGTACAATGTTTTAGCCCGATTCCTCAAAATTTTCAAGTTTACAGCATTGACAAAATAAAAAATTCAATGTTCTACATAATCCGAACTCTTCTACCGTCTTAACTCAATATCAAGTGCTGCTCAATGTTACTTCACCTTTGTAACAAAAATTCAGTTGAATCGATAAAAGTTTACGAAAATTGGAATGATCACACTTGTTTTCCGCAAATTCGAAATCTCATAAAATATGAACATCTACAGATTCGGCTCGAAATCAATGCCCTCGGTCGTTGAACATAGCTTTTTATGAAAACCACTATTTAGTCAAATATCACAAAATAATATTTGTGACAGCTAGCGTTTACAAACGTTTTTCGAAAAATTCAAAATGCCATAAAATCTGAAAGGTTGTATGAATTGTTACAAAAATTACAGTAAATAAAGAGATCGTGTTACTTTACTTATTCGTGAAATTTGAACATAATCACATGAAAATCTCCACAAAAAAATCACTATCACATAGCTTCGTATGTGAAAGTAAAATAAGACGAGCGCACAAAAAAGTACAATCTTCACTGAAAGAAAGTGGACCAAGTCGATTTATTCACGCTGGAGAATAACAATTTTTAAACGAAACATTAAACAGCCACGAGAGATTCGTAGTATATTCTTCCTAGCAAGGGGTTATGTCGTTAAGGAATTAATTGGGCTCGCGTCTGGGTTTCCTCCTTCCCCACTCTCCTCTTGACATAACTAACGACCTACTCCCACCGACGTTCTCAACGTAACCCAAGGTATTATTTTTCTGCGTAGAAGGGGAGTATCTTTAGAAAATTAGCGACACGTCTGAAACTCGGGGTGCTCGAGGCTACCCTCGCTGCCCACTCGACTCGAAGCTGAGAAACCTCTTCTTCTGAGTAGAGGAAGCTACCATGATAGTCCTCTTCTGCTCTTTCTGCTCTCTAGCTGAGGACCATTTTGACCTTCGCCCTGACCTGATAGTCCCAATCATTGAAAGCCCCGATACTGCACCAGTGAACTAGGCTCTAACCCATAGTTTGCTGAAAGAAAAGATTCACGTTGTTAGAGTTGGTCGTCGGAGAAACCCTCGAAGATCACGTCAACGTTGCGACAATATCGTCGACTTTCTGAGCAAAACCAAAATTTGGTTATCTCAACGTATCGACCGATCGTGCGCTATTAATCGTATGCAGCGTAGCATGAATATTATATCAAATTTAAGTCGTAATTTGTGACAGTATTTAAAATATATATATATTAACAAGATATTATTAAAAGTCATAATATTGGAAAACCGGTATTAGATTTTGTAAGAAGCTAGAATGGCCACATTCGAATTTCGGGATTAAACCTACCCCATATTAACGGCTAATTAAAGGCTATTTAAGTGCTCCAAAAATATTGTTCTGCTCCACCCCTAAGGGAAGAAACGTGTGGATTTCCTGAGTGACGATTAAGCTTGGATGACTACGACCAAAACAATGATAACAAAAAAAATTCACTTGTACGTTGTTTAACGGCTTTTGAACGGGACTAGGTACGATCAAATCGGATCACCCCTTACCGAGATACGCAGCCCCCCGGTATTTACTTACGGCCGAATATAACGACGTGCAGTAGAGTAGTCCAGTAGAGCTAGAGCAATGCTCTTGGTCATAAAACTCATGTTACTTTAACAGCTCGACATAACCGTGTCAACTGATTTTGCCGATACAACCCCTTAGCCAAAAACCAACCCCCTAGGTACCTATGTCGCGTATCTCGGAGTGTAGTAGAGCTAGAGAAATGCTCTTGGTCTTCAAAATCTTCTTGATTTAACGGCTCTACATTACTGTGTCAACTGATTTTGCCGCTTCAACCCCTTAGCGAAAAAAAAATCTCTAGGTATCTATGTTGCGTATCGCTTTTCAGCTAAGGAGTTGAAGCGGCAAAATAATTTGATATGGTTATGCCAAGCCGTTAAACTATCATGAATTTCAAGACCAAAAGAATTGCTCTAGCTCTACTGCACTCTGAGATACGCGACATAAATATATCGAGGATTGTTTTTTGGCTAAGGGGTTGTAGCGACAAAATTTGTTGACACGGTTATGTCGAGCCGTTAAATTAACATGAGTTTTAAGATCAAGAGCATTGATCTGGCTCTACTGTACTTCGAGATACGCGAATTAGATACCTAGGGGATTGGTTTTTGGCTAAGGAGTTGGAGTGACAAAATCAGTTAACACGGTTATATCGAGCCGTTGAATCAAGGTGATTTTTAAGATCTATTGCACTGCCCTAGCTCTACTGGAATACTCTACTGTACGTCGCGATATTCGGCCGTATGTAAATACCGGGAGAGGGGGGTGCGTATCTCGGGAAGGGCTGTTCCGATTTGATCGTACCTAGTCCCATTCGAGAGCCATTAAAAAGCTGTTAAAAGTAGAAGTGAATTTTTTTGTACTTCCCTTTAACATTGTTTTGATTGTGGTCATCCTAGCTTAATCGTCACTCAGAAAAAGGACACGTTTCTACCCTTAGGAGTGGAGCAGAAAAATTATTTTTGGAGCACTTAAATAGCCTTTAATTAGCCGATACATGTCGGGTAGTTTTTATCCCGAAATTCAAATGTGGTCATTCCAGCTTCTTTGACATAACAAAACTGTTAGGCGAGTGTAGAAATAAAGTTGTACCAGGGTTAGGTAATACTGAAATAAAAATGTATTCAAACCAACTTACCTATCAAATAACTGACTGTGAATGATTCTTAAAAACAATAATGAATTTTAGCGATTTCGAATAATTACTTATTCGAACCGAAAAGTACATTGAAAACATTTTTAGTGAAATCTTGCATTTTCCTGGTTTGTACTCCTATACGCTGAGAAATACTATTAAATAAAGTATTATCCCATATTTTCTTGATTTTCCTTCAAAGAATGAAGTTCATGACATTATTGAAATTTAATTGCATTATAGCCTAATGTAAAGGCACTCGCCAAATTGTTTATTTCCATTGATATTCGAAAGTTAATAAAAAAAAAGTTAAATATGTTAAATGCTCATTTGACTTGAGACTGTACGTTCGTCGATAATCAACATGTATCAGTGTGTGCGGTATACGCAGGGCAGTTTAACAATATTTCTCAGTCTATTCAAGTGCCGGTCGCGAGGAACGCCGACTAGCAATAGTGAGTAATTGCTGGACCCGGGAATATATACACAGAGAAAAGACTCTGCAGGTGTTGCAAATTCGATGTTGTTAGTCGAGTGTTATACGAGAGGGAGACCAGAGTCTAGTTTATACGCACGCTTCAAGGAATTCCGAAAGGCGAAATAGAACGAGCATACGAGAAGAGGGTGCTGCTGTGTACAGCTGCTGAAAATTCGTTGCTTGCTCACGGAAATCCGTATTCTGCATTATTGAGAATCGGCCAGTGTAACCTGATTCTTTTTCTCTTCCCTTCTTCTTCTCTCCACGCGTTCGCAATGTGTTTTCGCAAATGGCCGTGACGAAAATGCCAAACACTGTCGCACGCGCGCGTGCGTTTTCGTTATTGGCTCAGCCAAAGAGATAAAAACAGTGACAGATGTCCAGGCACCTGTAACCACCCATGGGGCGCCTTCTCCGAGATATTCGGAACTGAAAAAAGAAAGCAGAGTGGCGGCAAAAATGCCTAATGTTGGTAGAAAAACGTCAAACAGTGAGAAAACTCGGGGATAAGAAAAGTGCCAAGAGAAACAGTATAGGAAAGAAAAGCGTAGCACTGTTGGCGATGCAGGAGAGGGAACGGTAAGTGTTGAAAAATCTCTCGACGGCTGCGGTTCGCGGGCGATACAGTCTTGAATGGGTCAAAGATTTTCCGTCATGAATATTTCAAGCGAAATGGAAGGCTGTTTTGCTGAGCTCAAAGAGAGAGAGAGGCACAGCCGGAAAGACCCCCGTGCATAGAAAGAGGGTTATTAAGAGGGCAATTTGTTTCGTGGAGCGAGCCCTGGAAAAAGAAAGAACGCACTGCTGCCGGTCTAGCAGCAGCGGCTACAGCGGTGGTAGTAGCAAGAGAGCGAGGGTCAGACGCGAAGGACCTGGATGAAAATATCTCCGGACCGTTGATAATGATGCTCTCGTATCTCGTCCTATATTCTATTTTTCACATTGCTTGAGGGGCGTCAATGCCGCGCTCCACCCTAACCAACACCAATCGATTACTTCGTATGTGCACGATAGTGTGAGTGAGGGATCCTTTTACAGACATCGAGACAACTTCGAAAGACTGAGTTCCTCATACTGGAGTTCCGTCCCTGAGTCTCTGCTCCACGATTGCTCCCACCAAGTTTCCGAGCTACGACGATGAGGAACTTGTCAAATGTCTCTTTCATGTACAGCCACGGAAGTTCGAATGGGACTGTATAGTCACATAACTACGAAAACTCAGAAGGCAAGTGACTTTCATCTGCATCGGTATATTAATTATACTGAAGCACTGGTCATGTTTGTGGATACATTGCGTCAAACTTTGACTGTTGAATGGATGTTTATAAAATTTCATGCGACTTTTGTCTAGTAGACATATTTTATAGTTGGAAATGTTCTAAAAATATTTGTAAAAAATCCTGCAAAGTCCAACCTCGCACATTGCTTCCTCATTATTTACCACCTTTCACTAAGCCTGTATGAGGAAATACATTGATCAATTTTTGCTTCCTCATAGACGAACCTTGGTGAAAAATGGAACACAATTAAAAAGCAATGTACAACGTTCTACCTTGCGGTCTTATTTAAATATTGTATACATTAGCGTATCCACTTGAAATTTTTTAGATAGAGTCAACCATTTAAAAAATAAACAAAGATGCAAAGTAGAATCATGCACGTTCTTATCTCATTATTTTCCACCTTTAACAAAATCATCTCTATGAGGAAGTATGTTGATCAATTATAGCTTTTTCAAAGGTGGAAAATAAAAGAAAGAATAAAGTAAAAAATACATAAAATTGTAGAAGGGGTTCATTTTTACAAAACTTTATTTTTTATTTTAAAATACCTTAATGTTCTCTTGAGGTAGACAGTTAATAGCAAACAGTGTTTGATAATAGTCCTTTCGTGTGGAATTTAGCTCGACAGCTTGAAAATTACAAAAGCTAGAGCGTTAACAAACATATAAAATCCAAATGAGCTGTTTAGTCTTCTCGAAATTCTATACCATACAAAGAAGATTAGTAGATCTAATTGCGTGCAAAATTTCAGCCTGATGGGTCAAGCCATTCCAATATTATAGAAATTTATTTTTGAAACTTCATCTCTCTCTCTCTCTCTCTCTCTCTCTCTCTCTCTCTCTCTCTCTCTCTCTCTCTCTCATACACACAAGCACGCGCGCGCGTGGACACTGAGGCGCCGTCGAGCGCACATTTTATCTAAATATTTTTTTTAAGTTTTGGGCATACTAGCATGAAAATCTGAAAAAATGAAATATGAAATATGACAAATTTTATAATTTCAATACCAACCAACCTTGATTCTAATTTCATTTATATAGAAAGTTTCCTATGCAATAATAGGGACCACAAAAATCTGGTTCCTATTTCGTGGATTTTCTCCGGATTTTTCTCTATAGAATAGCTTGCCGTAGATTTTGTCCGTGGATTTTTTTCTGGGATAAACTTTTCGTGGTTTTCTTTTCTAAAAATATTTCTTGAGCTTCACGGTGAAGTAAAAAAGGCATAGCTAATGTATGTAAGTATTGAAGATTCGCATTGTCTTAAGGCGAGGCAAAATCTCTATACTTACACAGATGTGCTGCTTCTCTCTCACTACGCCGTGAGCGTCATACTAGTTCTATCTCTTTCGCACTCATGGTTCAAGTATGGAGATTTCGCCTCTCCTTAACTGAAATTCATACAGGTTTTTAGTGAAATCAAACTTAAAAATATAAACCGATTTTGGTGCAAATAGCACAACAGATATAAAATGTTAAAATATTTTCATAGCCCGCTTGACCTAAGTTATATAAAATAAATTAATAAATAAAACGTTGAAGTACAAACGGCCCAGTAATAGACAGGCTAATAAGCACTGTTTTCTTATACAAATAAACCTCGCCAAATATTTTGAAACGTAGTAAAATTAATGTAATAAAAAACAGATTTTCTATTCAACAGAAAATGAATTTCCGTTAAATATAAAATAGTCAAGTAGCAGTTAGAGAAAAATAGATTACTGTAGAGAGAGTTAGTGTGCTGAATGCTTGAGCAGTAGAGTAATAAATATTAAAACGGAGAAAGCTAGTAATGTTGATTAACCTTTTTACCAAGTACGTAACAATCATCGTTGAGGAAATACGTGTTACTGTTGAAGCAGCGCGGCTCTACCACAATGTTTCAACGGAGTTGTTTGGTTTCTCGATACCTGGGCGCGAGGAAATAGGAGGGTAGAGGCACGAGCCAACGATTCGTATATGCTGGTGCTCTGAAGTGAAATTCGAAGGGTAGCACCTGCGTGCACTCAAATCAAAAGATTGCTCTTTCAAAAGCATTCGACGTAGTTCTTGCTTTGACGACACCTAAAATCGCTTCAAGTAAACTGCATATGCGATCTCCAAAGCGTCGGGATGACACAGCTTCAGCAAAGGATTATTCTTTAGAAAAACTGGGTGGTAATATATACAGGGTGGCCGATTTGTCTGAAAACATTGAAATATTTCGAAAACTACGCATCGGATCAAAAAAAGTTCTCAATAAAATTTGTTCGCCTGGAAGGAGGTCATCCAATGATACTAGAGTCGATCCCTCACCCCTACCCCTTGGGGTGGGGTGGGGGTAACTTTGAAATCGTAAATGGGAACCCCTATTTTTTATTGCAGATTCAGATTCCCCATAAAAAAATAAGTAACTTTTATCTAAAATATTTTTTTTCCATTCGTGATACATGGCGCTGTAATCGCAAGGGACCTGATTTTTGCGAATATCTCGAGAAATTACACATCGGATCGATAAAAGAAAAAGGCAAGGGGACTCACGTAAAACAAGCACCCCGATGGTGAGAGGCAAAGAGACGCACCTAAAACAAGCACCCCGATGGGAACAAAAACTACTACGTCCACGTCGTTGTTCCTGGGTAACGCTAAAAGTAGTTGTTAACTTATTGATAAACGAATACATGCTTTCGATTGCAGCGCCATGTGTGAGAAAATTTCATATCAACAATAAAGTCAAATCAATGGATTTTATCATGGAAAACCAGGAAAAAAATAGGGTTTTCCAGTAACGATTTTGAAGCAACTTCCATTTTCACCACAATGGGTTAGGGATGGGGGGGGGATCGAGTTTCGTATCGCTGAATAGCTTTTTGAAAAATTAAACATGTCTTTTTTCTTTTTTCGATCCGATGTGTAATTTCTAGAGATATTCGCAAAAATCAGGCTCCTTGCGATTACAGCGCCATTTATCACGAATCGAAAAAAAATGTTTTAGATGAAAGTTACTTATTTTTTTATGCGGAATCCGAATCTGCAATAAAAAATAAGGGTTCCCATTTACGATTTCAAAGTTGCCACCACCCCCACCCCAGGGGGCAGGGGTGAGGGGTCGACTTTGGTATCATTGGATGACCCCCTTCCAGGCGGACAAATTTTATTCAGAACTTTTTTTGATCTGATGCGTAGTTTTCGACATATTTCAATGTCTTCAGATAAATCGGCCACCCTGTATATATAGGGCATTCCATGCCATCTCGATCAGCCTTCGATCTTGATCATCTTAGATGTGATTAAGTATTTTTTTCAGTTAATCATTTCCCTTTGGAAATGACACATATAACTCCTCGTTTTATGTGAAAGCCGGCAGGATGTAGATACAGTCAAGGAGTCTGGAAATCTATACTGTTATCTCTAATCGTTTTTCCGATAAATTTAAAGACAATCACATGCTTCGATACGACTACCTACTCACTACGCTGAGAGACACACTGCTCGATAGTGTTCACTCGATAAATTCTATCAATCCCATTCCTTCTCTAAATTTGACCAAGAGACAGGCGTTAAAACTCTCTATCTCTCTCTCTCTCTGCGTATGCTCTTGTTGGTACATACGGTGATCGTTTGTTACGTTCAGAAAAGAGAGATTACTGAAGCTCCCAAGAATGATCAAGTTTAGCGAGAGATCATCCGCCCCGACATATTAAGTACTAACGGTACAATAACGTCCGCTTGAGAACGGAGGTTTAGGTGCGGCCTTTGCGCTCAGCGAGAACGACAGAGACTCGAGATGAAGCCAAGAAATCATCAGTCCCGTCGCAATGACACAGTGGCCGATTGCAGGAGGCAATGAATTAGCTGGCTCTGCATTTAGTGGGTATAAGCACAGACACTGGAAGTCAATGCGCATACTGGTACCTTGCGAGTTCTGGGAGACTCGGGGGAGGCAGCGCGCGCCGAGGCTGCCTAAGGTGGGTGGCTCTCGCGCTCGGTGAATGCACGAAGAAATACCGCACGACTAGGTTAGATCAATGCACTGAGAGTGCAGCAACGTCAGCGCGACACTCTGTGTTTGTAAACAGTAGCGCGGCTCAGCTACTACATTTATTCCCTTTTGTCTATTTTATCGCGTTTCTTCGTTCACCCTGTCCCCCATGTGAACCTGTATGCTAAATGAAAGTACGGATAAGCTTCTTCCAGTATCCGGCAGTATCGAAACGAAAGAGAGGAGAGATCCTTCGAAACAGTTGGCACCTGGTCTTTCCTCGAGATAATCCAAATACTGTAGCAAAGTGAAACAATCATACTGCTGTGGCTACTACTGTCCCAGCAGTTGCCGTAGCAAATGAGCTCAGAGTTCTATTGTCATGGAATTCGCCAGATTTTCTAACCATACACCGCTGGAGCGACCGTTTTTTTCGGCAAAGTCTCTCAAATGAAATTCAACATAGTCCTTTATAGTACTCTTCGTTATGGAAAATAGTGTTTTTCGGTATTTTCTAGTATTTACATTTGTGGGATCGCTTTTTTAAAACGAAATTACTTTTAACCCTTTGCGGACGAGTGTCGGCAAATAGCCGCCCAAGCCTCTTTACCGTTGCGGACGCGTATCGGCATATAACCGCCCAAGTCTGTCGTTCTAAACGATAAGATACGCATGGGTATACCAGTCTAAGAAGTCAAGTTGCCTCTCATTGAAATTAGAGACTTTGTAGTGATGAAGTCTTATCTTTCGTATAGTGTTGCCTCTCAATAAAATTAGAGACTTTGCGGCTCCGTCCGCAAAGGGTTAAACGAAAATCGACTCACAATTGTAAATTCCTGCGATTATTGCAGATAGTTGACGAAAATTGAAGCTCTGTAATATTTCCATCACTACTCATACGCGTACGCATACCTACGCCAAGTAGGGGCCGAAGTTTGTTTTTGCCAAATTCTTATTTAAAAAAAATTCTATTGTAGGGATTAAAGCGATATTCGATCGAAAGCAATATAAATTTCCGGTGTAATCCAAGTCAGGAGCGGTGCATCAAAGCTCCCGAAGCTTTCACCAGTAGTTCGGTCGTATCCTGCAGACAATACTGCTTTCGCAGTCAACAATCTGTAGAGCAGTATAAGACATAGGAAAATAATGATGTTAGGCGAGGGTTGAAGGACCTTGATTACGGACAGCACATAAAGACATACGCATACACGCACAAGCAGAGCTGAGACGTACCTAGGATCGGGAAGAACAATTTTCTTGCTTGCCCTAGCAGCGGGTGTACATTTACTTTTCTCCATGGCCATGAGGTAGCTTACGTCGGCGAGTACCGCCTCGAGGTCGGCCATCTTGGTCGGTGCGGGTGGCTTCCTCGTCGGTTGATTAAAAGCCTCGCAGCTCTCTCCTCGTAATGCTAAAACTCCCGAGCGTATTACACACCCTTCTTGGATTGATGGATAGAGACCGGGTGACGTAGTCGCCGACACCAGAGCCTTTGCGGCGGCTAACTGCTCTTTTTCTCTCTACCTCTCTCTTTGTCGTCACGATCTTCGTTTTTTTTCGTTCCTTGTTATGACACTGTTATGACAGGCGTTCCGAGGCTCTCTCGACAAGCAATAGCGCCGCACCAGCAGAGTTTGTATCTTATCAAGCTGAGTAGGGTACCAGAGATTATAATTTCTAAGAGTGACCAGAAACACGGGCAGACACTCAAGATTCGGTGGTCAATCACCGCCGGCAATTTCAGCAATTAAAAACGCTGATATAGATATTATATAGGACAACAGCAGGAGAGCATTAGTCACTTTAGATACTTTGTATGTATATAGTCCCTTGTTTAATGACGTTGTCCAGCTCTGCCTCTCTCTCTCTCTCGTTCTCAGGGTGTCTGATGTCCCTCTCGCGAGCCGCCCCACGAGACCACTCTGTTCCTTTAACGCATAATATTATTTTTAGCAATCCAAAAAGTCGGACATCGTTGCTGTTCTCGGTCTGCTCGCTCGGATCTCGCAACTCCTTCGCAATTCAGAGAGAGAGAGAGAGAGAGATAGAGACGGAGACGCAGATGTAGCAGGCAGGTAGTATGTGGTTTTGGTTCGTAGACGAATTGACGACCGATGATCGAAGTAACAACGTTCCCGCGTATGTTGAGGCGACAGCGACGTCGATTTACCCACGATCGGACGCTCGGACTCGCACTTCTATCGCCGTTTTCTTCGTCCTCCTTGTGCTGCTTCTCTTAAAACTTATTGCCGACTTTCTTCATTTAACCTGTCCTTACCTCGGTGGATCTTGCTAGCTCTTTCTGTCGCGCAACAACGCGAAATTCCCCGAAGATTCGCCGCGTTCGGGGATGCCCGAAGGGGCGGACGAAGGGAGAACCGGAAATAAAAGTCTCGCGGTTCGTTCGTTCTGAGCCGAAAAGAGAAGGGGGGCCTCGGTCGAAGTTCGTAAAATCCTCACCTAATCTCTCAAACGAATGTAACCCACGGTGCCGCTGCGTAAGCGCTCATCTCAGACGCTCCGGATCGTCCATTCTCGCCCACGAACCCGCCATCCTCGATTCCTTCGGCTCCTACCTCGCCACTTATATTTGTCACCTCGCTACTTGGTTTCCGTCTGCGCGGATTAATAAACTAGAACTCACGAGAAAACGTTTGGCTGCGTTGAATAATATTACCGTTGTTGCACTGTCGTCGAGCGTAGCAGTCACCTACCAAGGACACGCACTCACAGCCCTCGAGAAACAACACACGCGCATATACGCCACAGAGCCTGTGCACGTCTACCGCTCTTTCCACGCACAGCCTCGACAGTAGCAGCAGGGAACGATGGATATAGATAGATGTATGTGACACACTGCGAAAAAGAAGCTAGATTCTACGTCATTATCCGTTCTACGCTGTCCCGAATTCTTATTGTGTTGTTATTCCTTGTCTTTGTTTTTGTTGTTTAGGTTTTCTCCTTATTTTCCTCGTGCTCGTACATTTGAGGAGGCCAAGTGACACGCACACACGTTTTTGCGCACTGAGTCGCGCGACACTTTACACGCGAACAAGTTACTCGTACTTGTGTTAGAACGATGATGTCTTATTCTCTCGACCGATGTTCGCTCGACTATCGCGACCGACATAAATGTGAAAAATTATAGAAGGAGAGGAATATTATTGTATCTAGTTTATAGGAAGAGAGAGATAGCCGCGCGAACGCGTTCCGCAACGAGCGCGACTACACGATACGACGAGGATCGCAGTGTTCCCTTCCTCGGATCTGCGGAACTGACAGCCAGGCGGTGGGTACCTAGCTAGCTAGCTAGCTTGCTCGGCTATCTTACTCGACTCACTCCGCAGCAGCACAAGCACTGCTCGCCCGCGCCCTGATTAGCCCTCCGGCCTCTCGCCCTCTGATACTTACCAGGCTCCCGCATTCTCCCCACCGTTGGGCAAAGGACAGCTGCGGCACCGCGAGAGCGTGTGAGAGGGAGAGAGAAAGAAAAAATAATAATCCGAAGAAGTAAATAGAGAAGGAGATTGGACTGAGGATCACCAGACATTCGTATGCAGTTGCTGTGCGCGGGTATCAACGTGAAATGTCCACGGGTTACTCACAGGGTAAGCGTAGGGATGTATTCTATCGACTGATAAATAAGTTGATTTTAGCAAAAATCAACCTCATACGATCCCGGGTGACAATCGCAGAATTATTAAAATTGAGGAAAAAATGACAGATTAATTATTCGCAGTTATCTGTAATGGAAAAATTACTTTTCACAATCATTTAGGGCACAAAGTAAGAAGACGCCGTTGTCACCCGAAAAAGCCAATACAAAAACACACACGGTACATCCATTCAGATTGCGATTTATGAACGAAAAAGTACCTAAACTGTGCACGGGAACTATTATTGATGATCTGGAAAAATAAATCCGCGAGACATTATATCCGCTCAGTTATATGAAGAGGAGACGATATATCCCGAGTGCGAAAGAGATAGAACTAGTATAGCTTCACCTCACGTGAATTCCGCGAGAGGTGTTGGTAGTAATCCATATCGTTGGTATAATATGCTTTAAGAGTCATCGAGCACACGTGACCAACTCAGAATCGAGGGTAGCGCCGCTCGCGGAAAAAATACACATTGTAGCTAGAGCCGCTTGTGGCAAGTGTGTCAACCAAGGCATCCAGCGAAAAGTAACAGTTATCGGTATTGCAGGATGGAAGGATTTCAGTGGCGGACCATGGAACATGTGGGCCCTGGTCGCCCTGATTGATCCTCCAACCAGATCTGCCAGAAAGCGGCCGCAGCAGCACGACGCACACAAGCGCACGCCCGTGTACGTGTGACCGCCCGAGCTCGTGGAGCATCGGACAATAGAAGGAGACAGATATATGACTGTCTGTCTCTTTCGCTCTCGCTCGGCTCGGGCTGCTCGCGCTGCTACTGCTGCTAGTGCTCGGGCTGTCGCGCGATACATTTAACTCTGACTGAGACGAGCGCGTAACGTATGTTAACCGTTAGAATGCTACGCGGCGCAAAAGCGCTGCGATCGTTTGTATCGAAAATTAAATATAATTAATTAATAAACATTTTATCTTTATAATGCAAAAATAATTAATAAAATTGATTGATATTTGTCTGAGTTAAAGTGTTTTATTTGACACCATTATTTTTTCCTCTAAATTAATCAATATGTGTATAGCAATTTTCATTTATTTTTGCCAAAATTGCTTAGCACTAAAACGGTTAATTTGCGGTCGATGATAATTCGAATCCACGCAGTGACAAATTTTTTTTTCAGTACTTATTGCATTTTAGGATTAATTAATTATTGTTATTTTATATTTTACATAATTTTGCTATTTCTTGTTTTATTACGTATGTGATACGGGCCATGTTATACCTCATAAAAACCGTATCAGTACTATTGCTGCAAAGAATGGACTATAAAATGTAATGGTTGCTTAAAAAATGTAACACAACGAGAACTCGAACTGTCATCGGCCGCGGATGAGAGATATAACGCGCACGCTTCACTGATTATCGTTGTTAAGTTGCATTAGCAAATTAAGATACCCAAATTTGATTCAAAGCTTCTGAAAACTAAAAATATGACAGTTAATCCAACTAACCGCGTTAACGATTGTTGGAAGAATTACCAAAAGAACGCAATCCACTCTTGGCCAACGTGTACGTTATTTTCTTCTTTAGTATATATATTTTTTTACAATATATGTGCAGAATGTACATAGAAGCGAAGTTTGCCGAAGTAACGTAGTTGACTTCGTTGTAATTCAGTCCAATACTTGACTGAATTATTATCTTAAACGACCCAACGATAATTGATCGTTCGTTTTAAGTTGTGCTGTTTGCATTTATTTGAAAAAGATAACGGTGAGTCTATATACATTTATCTCTTTTCTCTTGAAAAGTATATTAATAAGCCATTCATAAACATTGAGAATACTTTAAATTTCCTTTTGTTTACAATAAGTTAACAAAAAAGGTTTATCGAGTTTTATGGAATTTTTACTTGACATGTGTCGCTGCAAGATTGTCTTCCACATATCGTCGAAATTAAATTTAGAAATGATCTTTGCAGTAAAATTGACAGGTAACGCAAATTGCTGTTCTTATTCATTCATCATCAAAGCAACCAGTACAGTTCTCGTTATGTATGATAGTAACAATATTGAAAAAGGAGATCTATTTTCATATTTGACAGTTCAATTCATGGTATTAACTTTACTACAATCTTTCACGTTTATATTGATCAATTTTACAAATTGCGAATATTTATTGTCTCAGGATCTGCGTATCAAATGAAACATTAAAATTATGTTTTGTTCCACAGATGTGTAAAGTTTTATCAATAAAAACAGAATTTTCTTCTTTCAGGTTCATGAACGACATATTTATTTTTAACCACATAAAATCCTGTTTTATTACTATTTCGCTGAAACAAATTGCAAAATAGTAAAACAATGATCTGAAATATATTGAAAATAAAAGATTAATTTATCTTTTAGGAGCTTCCCTGACAAAAAGAAAAGTAATTACGATAAACAAAAGTGTACGAAGTATATTTTTTCAAAAAATAGTTTTAGAGTCAAATTTCATAAGCCAAAAATCATAAGCTGTTAGGCGTTCTAAAGATAAAACTCAAGCAGGAATATTTCTATTTCAAAAACAAAGTATAATAGAAAAATGTTGCTATCATATCAGTCAAATTTTCCTTCAGGCACCCAGCTACTTTGTAAGCCATTTTTAGAAAAAATACACAGAACAAACATTAAACGTATACCCAAGGAATACCTAAGAAACACTTAACTGTCAAAATTATATTATTTGAAGTCAAAATGATGTCATTTAGACTGCGATGTATTCCTTGGGTATATGCACTGTTGACATAAAGTGTATGGAAATCTATTTAAGCAATTAATTCTCCTTGCAGAAGTTGAGTTTTCGTGATTAAGCTGTGCATACTAAAAGTAAGAAAATTCCATAAACATTAAGTT
The DNA here is from genome assembly GCA_963942595.1 of Cylloceria caligata. Classification (NCBI taxonomy): domain Eukaryota; kingdom Metazoa; phylum Arthropoda; class Insecta; order Hymenoptera; family Ichneumonidae; genus Cylloceria; species Cylloceria caligata. Next base: position 10,331,410 of record OZ012709.1, read on the forward strand.
CTACAAGGAATATCGCTACTTGGAAGGAATATATATTAAAAGAGCTTATAGAATATACAATATGTACTCTAATTTAGAAAATGCAAATGTTTCTCGGTGTACATTGCATTACAGTCTGTGGCATAAAAGCATGGGCAATATTGATGAGAAATGACAAACAGATTATTATAACATATTTGCACGCCAGTATCTCAATTTAAATATAAATGTACAGAATAACTATTCCGGCTAGTACTTTTTAATGACATTTAGAGATTAGTATTTTTCAGGACTTTTTTTATCCACACACAATAATACTGCTGAAATATATACTTAAAGAATTGTTTCACTTCTAAACCATTTTTTCATGGTTCACACAAGCATTATAAATTATATAATACGTCTTATAAATATTAAAAATATTTCAAGAAAAATTAAAAAAACTGTTCCTAACAAGAAATATCATATTTTAAAATGCAATAATGTGATGAAAAAACTACATGGAACAATTTGTTATATAGCACTTTTTAATTGAACATTTCTCAAGCGTTTTTTTTAAATAGCTTATTTTGAAATAAATATTTTCCTTCATAAAAGTGAACATTATATGAAATAAAATCAGCAATATTCTTAAAAAAATGATAATTTATAAATGTGATGTTTAATAAATCTTTTTCGACAACTGCTTTGTAGTAAGAGGAAATTGGAAGAATTCTCTATGTTTATAAACAATTATTGAGATATTTTTAGCGAATAAAATGTATATCGGCATCGTTATTGTTATCCTTTTAAAACGTTAATACGGATACTACGAATACAACAACATACAAATGAACGATAATTGTTGCATTGCCTAGGATATTAAATATTCTATCGATTATTGGACCGCATCACGGAATAAACTCTATTACTTCGACAAACTTCGCTTCAATGGAGAGATGCATGCGACATAATGCACATAAAAAGTATTATGTTTGTTGTTGATGCTGATATGTTGCCAGGGCGCCTTTGTAACGTTCATGTAGTGGTGAGTAAGCATTTTATCAAGACGATACATCGAATATATAATATTATCTGCATGAACAATAGAAGTTGAAGAGTTAATTAAAAGAAGAGGATCTGTTCGCACTGTCGCTTAGCACAACTTACAAGAATCAACGTAGAAATGTGTCATTCATTACTTTTGTATAGATAATTCTTATTATCACCCAATCCGCAATTTGTGCATTGGTGTTTCTTCAAGAAACAAGAGGGAGTAACAATGGAAATTATTTCAATTGAAGCGCCCAAGAAGACAAACAATTGTAATCATCGCTCCGTGTGGATTTTTCATAAGAAGACGGATAACTACGCAAAAATAAAGACTGCAACAACCTGCACGCAGATTATATAAAATGTAGTTTGCACATACAGTTCATAATGTAAGACAGCGAGGCCAACATCAAGATACATTACAGATACATACATATTGTACGTGAGGATATACACTATTTTTGGTGCGATTTAATTTATTGTAGCACTTTTGTCAAGCAAAACAGCTGCATAATCTTATTGGATGTATGTGACAAGAAAAGAAATAGCATAAGAAAGAACCATGAAGAATTATGCATGTATATCCTACGATAAACTTGCACAAAAATCGCATGCAACGTTATACAAACATCCAAGGAAACAACTTCGAGAAAACATGGAACAACCTTAGGACTACGTGATTGCTATGAAAAGAAGCACGACGTTTCATTCAAGAAATAAGGGACACCCTATTATTGTCATCCATAGACACTCGAATATAACTAAATCGAGCAACGTGAAGTGTATAGATTTCGTAACGTTTAGTGACATACATTTATGCTAAAAAGATATTGGCTAAAAAAATATTCAATTTTTTCATAAATCAAATGTTTACATATAAAACGAAATATTTGAAATCGCAATCTTCAACTTTTTTCTTAGTTGCAATGCATATCATGCCAAAATGTTTTCAATAAGAATGTGCAATAAACGCTACTTTTTGTAGGAGAAGAATCTCCTATTTCATAATGTGCAGTCTTATGAGGAAAAAGCGTAATTATAAAAACACTAAACAATACAAACTTAGTTTTTAAAAATGCTATTTGAGAATTGTTAATTTTTTACATATATGAAAACGTACACAAATATGATATTTCTTGCTGGATACAGCATTTGATTACATGTATCAAAAAATATTTAAAGCAAAAAAGAATAATTGGCGAAGCACACACATACACCTAAAAACTAGGTATGACGTCCGAGTTGGACCAGTGTGTACATGATTTTTGCAACCGACGTTTCGTGAAGATTTCTTTTTACTTTACTTTTTCAGGTTGATCCTAATTCAGATAAAGTGAATTGACATATTCACAAAACGCATCGGATTATAAATCAATAACATGACTTCAACCCACATGTCTAACCTAGTGATGCAATTTATTTACCGCAAAGAAACCACAAATTCACCGCGAAAGTGTTTGATACAAACATAACAAATTTTCTGGAAACCAAAAATAAAAAACTATTTATTTTGCATAGTGATACGTGTTAAATAAATTGTATTTCATCTCCGTTGTCTTCAGTCAATTTTATTAATGTAATGTGTTTCGCTAATCTGGTGCTTAATGTCCTGTTATTACTTAAAGTATCATGTTAGATATAGTACGTGAAGTATGAACGCTTTATTCAATGTTAGTAATGAGAACTCTATCGTGCTCTTGCATAACTTTCGCGTTTCTATGAACTAACGTAAGAAAATATTAAATAATTGTTTGTTTCATTTATTGATACTTGAATATATTCCAGTTCAATGTATATATATACATTACAATTTCCAGTGAACATCAAATAAGAGTAATAGCATCAATGTCATACTTTCCTATTCGATAATGTGATGTTACATATACGTTATAATCACAACGTTATACGTGATACTTATATACGTTATATTTACACTGTTGAGTACGAAATTAAAAGATTGGTGTTCTATTATTAAAAGAAGAAACCACCACCTTCTCGCGGTTTCCGTCGAGCAACAACATGTACGTCGTACATTTATGCGATATTATAATAACAAACACATGTATATAATTAAAAAGAACATAACGTTGCTTTCATTTAATTCGTGTTAATAAATTATTAACTATATTGCCAAACATATATATATACTAAAGAAGAAAATAACCCACATGTTGGCCAAGAGTGGATTGCGTTCTTTTGGTAATTCTTCCAACAATCGTTAACGCGGTTGGTTGGATTAACTGTTATATTTTTAGTTTTCAGAAGCTTTGAATCAAATTTGTGTATCTTAATTTGCTAATGCAGCTTAACAACGATAATCAGTGAAGCGTGCGCGTTATATCTCTCATCCGCGGCCGATGACAGTTCGAGTTCTCGTTGTGTCAAATTTTTTAAGCAACCATTACATTTTATAGTCCATTCTTTGCAGCAATAGTACTGATACGGTTTTTATGAGGTATAACATGGCCCGTATCACATACGTAATAAAACAAGAAATAGCAAAATTATGTAAAATATAAAATAACAATAATTAATTAATCGTAAAATGCAATAATTACTGAAAAAAAATGTGTCACTGCGTGGATTCGAATTATCATCGACCGCAAATTAACATACGTTACGCGCTCGTCTCAGTCAGAGTTAAATGTATCGCGCGACAGCCTGAGCACTAGCAGCAGTAGCAGCGCGAGCAGCCCGAAAGAGACAGACAGTCATATATCTGTCTCCTTCTATTGTCCGATGCTCCACGAGCTCGGGCGGTCGCACGTACACGGGTGTGCGCTTGTGTGCGTCGTGCTGCTGCGGCCGCTTTCTGGCAGCTCTGCCTCCAACTCCTAAGTATCGTTGGTTCTGCGCCGAGTCGTATCCCACCGATCCTTGTGGCCGGGTACAGTAAATAAACTTTCAATCGAGAAACCAAGATAGATTCTACAGCAACATTGAGTCAGAATTAAAAAATGTCTTGTCTCGGGGCCCGCTTTACGCTTATGCCTTCACGCCCGCTTATCCGCTTATACCGACACCGTGAATCGCGAATCTACCGTCAGGAGCTGGAACTAACAATTAGATAGCATAGACTGCAATATGGCCGCGAACACGACTTTGACATATCCGTTCGTACTTTTCGGATTATCGCTTGGATTTGCAATGAAACAAGTTAGAATTTTTTTGTTTAAGTGCAGTGCAATGGTAAGATTTGCGGTCTGGTCCAGTGAAGTGTAGCAGATATGCGTGAAAATTGTAGTTAAATGAATTAATGAGTTCGCGAGAAAAGCGTCATGGCTAACGACAGCTGCCACGAATTTTCGATAATTTATTGTGTCTATGCGAAAAAAATTGCATAGAGAGACGGACCAGACCGCAAATCATAATAAATGAAAGAATTCATTTTTTATGTTTTTTTATATAATACTATTGTATTTTCGACGAAATCCGAAAACTACGAAATCGTAGTTTGCTATTTGGCCACTTGGCGCTTCGTATGCCCTCGCTCGATGACTCTTAAGGCGAGTCGAAACTTATAACTCCAGCCACGAGTGCGAAAGAGGTAGAACTAGTATGGCGGACACGGCGGAGTGAAAGAGAAGCCGCACATTCCCTTAAAGCGAGGCGAAATCCTCCATAAATACACAGAAGTGCTGCTTCTCTTTCACTCCGCCGTGTTCGCTATAATAGTTCTACCTCTTTCGCACTCATAGAGGTTTCACCTCACCTTAAGGGGATGCTGGAGTATATTTTTTTTGACCGACTTTGGACGGTAAAAATAGGCTATTTCGTAGTCTACGGATATGGATCATATTGTACAGGACGGTAATATGAACGTAAACGCTTTGATGTCTTGTCGAATTTCGGTTGAAAACGTGCAAAAAATGAAAATAATTATATACTACTGACTATTCAAAACATCAAGATGGCCGCTCGAAGTGTCAACAGCATCTGTTTTGTACGATATAAACCTTTCTGAACTCACATACGTCAAACCGGACCGGACGACGATTCTTTGAGGTTCTCTTGCAAATGTCAATATCGTCAGAAATTCGATTACACAAAAGAACACGACGTAAAGTGTATACCGTGTTCACGTAGTATGTCTCTATTCTCATTGACGTAAGCAGTCAAACTACGGGAACGCGGTATACACTCTACGTTAATTTCTTTTGTATTTTCGACTTTTTGACGATATTGAAATGTCTGGAAAACCTCAAAAAATTCAAGTCCGGTACGGTTTATATCCTACAAAACTGAGGTTGACTTTCGAGGGGCCATATTAGATTTTTGGAGGGTCAGTAATATACGATTATTATCATTTGTTGCACGTTTTCAACCGAAATTCGACCAGACGTCGAAACGTTTTTGTTCATATTAGAGTCCTGTGCATTTTCAAGCATATCTGCTGCATATTGACGATGCACAGAGTATACTACGAAATAGCCTATTTTTACCGACTAAACTCAGACCACCATACATGCGAGAAAAACAGTGGAATTTTCGCATCGCGAATTTCTCAACCACGATCAATCTTTCGGATAAAAAACCGGGACGGTGAATTGTAGAATCGTCAGACGCAGTTCACCATTCACCTCTTTCATCTGGAATCTTAATCGTTGTGGAGAAATTTACATTAATTTTCGTTACCGACCGAGGGCCTGCACATCATCTTAAGGCGAGGCGAAACCTCCATACTTACACAGATGTGCTGCTTCTCTTTTACTCCGCCGTTATTAATTCTACCTATTCGCACTTATGGCTGGAGTTATAGGTTTCGCCTCGCCTTAAGATGATATAGAAAATGTATGGGTGCATATGAGACAAGAACTAATCTTGCGATCCCGAATTTTCCCGCATTGAGCGGAGGGCAACGTTCTCGATTTTTATCCGATAGATCAACTGCGACAAAGATGTTCGCCCTGAGGATGATGTGCAATTACTTGGTCGGTAACAAAAGCTGTAATCTGAATTTTTTCTCGGTTGATCTGTCGGGTATAACTGGAGAACGTTACTCTCCGCCTAACAATTCCGTAAGCCGAAGTTCGTGTCTTTTATCTGATAGATCAACGATGGCAGACAAATTCGCGATCATAAGATTAGTTTTATCTCTCTTGCACTCATATATATATTACATCGCCTTAAAAAGATTTTAATGTCATTATAATGTCACGCAGCCCCTCCTTATGCCACTATAAGTACATTAAATAATTAAACATTATTACCATCAAGTCTTCTTTATTGATTTCAATGTAGAGCTTCTTCAGCTTTTTACAGAACCCGTCTCTCCCATTTACCTTTTGTCTCACATTCATTCTACAATCTCTTTACTAGACTTATATCTATTACCACTTATGGCTTTTTCGGTTCACTACGTTGAGCTACACAAGGGCTAGCTGTCACAAGAGAGACAGACTCCGTCTATCTCTCTGTTTCTCTTGCTCAGGTGTGATGAATACACCGAATGTAGCCGGGTGTAGGGAACCAAAAACCCCATTACACATCGCGTACATATTCTAATACATTCCGAGATAACCATAAGCCTACACGGGGATCACGAAATGGCACGCCGTGTCAGCACGGTAAAGCAAGTTGCGTCCATATGAGACGGATTTGTGCCTACAGCGATAACTATGGGTTCAAAGTGTTTGCACTTCGTGTTCAATCCGTCATCATGGTACCAACACAGTTCTAGCACGTCGTGGAGCTTGGCGAGGTGTTATGGCATGCTGGGTCTGTGAGCACACCCTAATTGATTGAAGACACCGTGCAGGCATAATGTTACATATGAATGCAATTTTCTGCACCATACCGGCACGACGTGCTACACGATTGTGTATTTGGGTAATACCGAAATGTTAAGTTTACACATTTCCGTTTCACCTGCTGGTACTTCACATAATTAACTTTTTTCTTCTGCAAAATGAGCGATATGTACTTTAGAAAGATCAAATTTGGTTATAATCTGATGCGGAGAACCTTCCACGTTCGGGACGCCATTCATCAGAATCTTCGATATCTTCGAACGAAATTTTGGAAGTAAATGGTTTTAAATCCGGGAAGTCGGTACAACGGGCCCATAGCTCGATTTCTTTAACTCGTATATCCCTAGACTATATGTATTTTTATTGTTAATAATTAAACTGTTTAATTTCAATACCTTATATTTGGGATGTCGATAGACCTTAACACTTTATAAGTCACACCGCCCCAAAACGAACCGGATTATGACTATGATCATCAGCATAGAGATAACCCGCTTTTATGGTATTGCCGTGAAGTGAGGAAATACTTGTAATATATTTATAGAGTTATGATAATAAACTAATTAAATAACTTACCGCCTCACACAGTCTTCGCCTAACTCTGCAGCTTTCAACCCGCTCTTCGTATTCCTTGGCAATCGCTGCGAGCGGTATGTCCTCGAGGAACAGTTGCAACACCACTCGATAGAAATCAGTTGGTAAATTCGTCAATTGTACTGCTATCTGGAAAATGACGCTCGAGCAAGGATGAAAGACTCCGTTGCACGGTTGTACACTCAGAAAATCGAGAGGCAAATCTTTCCACGTTTGTACCCTGTTCCTCATCTCTTTAATGCCCGTCGAACGCTTCTCCCAGCGGTAATGAATTTTTAAACTACTGGTGTTCGAAACTGTGATAGAGTTTTTAAGAATTCCGTTTGGTACCTCTAAACCCAAGTTTAAACTATACTCGCAGCATTCTTCTTCACTCTGCTCGAAACAAACATTTTCCTCGACATTCTGCAGAGAAATTCGCAAAGGATTCAGTAAGCTATTGGCATTTTTGTGCTTTTGCTTGTACGTACTCCTCTAAATGTAATGATATTTGGTTCGTAAATGTCTCCGTCACCTATCAATTCGATCGGATGCACCGATAGATTGTCGCACACGATATAGAGCTTATCGACCTGAAATAGGCACGGATTTCTGTTATAGCTTCTTCGTATGTATCAAACAATAAATGGTATTAGTATTTTTTTATATACATGAAATTAATCAATCAGTTCTTAATTATTTGTATTAAATTTATTATTTGTTGAGAACAATTATTCCAAGTTTAATTTATGTTGTAATTTATTTGAAAGTAAGTGCGCTCAGTTCTTGGGAATAAAGATATGTTGTAAAAAAGGAATTTCGTGCTGACCTGAACCCCACGAGAATCGGGAAAGAAATAGGTAAGAAGATCGATTTCCTTGTTGCGTTTCAGAACGAAGTAAGCAGGCCAAATTGCAAAGCATGGCAAAACTATCGAGTTCTCCATCGTTATGTCCTGTATTTCAAGATACTGTGATTCACACTTCTCAGAACTCGATGTTGTAAGCACACAAAAATTCTTTTAATAGCTCACATCGATGCTCATGGAATTCCAATCGAACTCACTCATCGCGAAAAATCTTCCGTCGCCACCTATATTTTTTAATCTCGTTGTAACAACGATCTTCTCGCCTACGAAACATTTATTGCACTCCAAATGCGCGAAGGACACAGGACCGCCTAATAACATGTCTTTTTTTCCAAGACAGACGTAATTGCTTTCTGGCTGTAATGCGATTTATAAATTAGTAATAAAAATTACTATAAATTCAGTGATCACATTGTTTCCTCACGTTTTTTCTGTCGATGATGAAGTATTCGATTTGAATTAAAGTGATAACGCGAAGTCAAGTTAATCCACTTACAGTTTCACTGCTAAAGATAGCTGTATTTTCTGCAAGACAGTTCCAAGAATCCTCCGAAGATTGTTGAAAAGATTCGCAAGTGTCGACATTGCAGGAAATGTTTTCGTCAAGAGTCTCATAATTCGACGATCGAACGTTTGTACCCTTCAGGATCGGTGGGTCCCTGTAGGCGCTTATGACCACGAACACCGGCTTTCCAAATTGTACTTTAACGACGATGCGTTCCTCGAAATCGTCGCCGTCCTCGCTTCTGAAGAGAATAATCATTCTTAGGTTCATCCCCGGTGCTAGATTTTCTCGATCTCCTGAGCGCGACTCAAAGACGATCGAAAACTTAGAGCTCGGTGCTCTCGTCTCCAGTTGAAACTTTGCCACCGCGTTGCTCACGTTCTTTATCAAAACAGCTCTCTGTAACGTTTATGTAATTGCTTATTTAGAAGGATTTTGCTTCATTCTAGAGTTATCAACATTTAACTTTAAGAATCCAAACACAGGACACCGGACATTTGTTCTAAATTGCTTTTCTAGGCGTTTTCGTGGCTGTGTTATCTGGAAAACAATATTTTTAGAAAATTGCGTAGTAGAATCGTACCCAATTATTTTTTATTTTTCACAAAGTATGTCAGGAGTAGTACAAGTTAAAAAAAAATATCAGTTTGGTATAGAAAAAGATTTATCGTAAATAAAAAGATATGATTCAGGTGGAAATGAATTAATCTTTCTGTATACCAAACGGATATCTTTTAGACTTGTGTTGTTGGAGAGAAAGTATGTTGATTAATTTCGAGTTCCTTATAGAGGAAAAGGTGTGGGAAAATAATGAGAAAGAAATGTGCAAAATTTTGGTTTGCATACTTGATTTTAAAAAATTTAGAACCTGAATTAACGATATTTGAGAGATTAAGAAATTAAAAAATTTAGTGTGTTTTTTAATGACAATTATAGCCAATAACGAGAACTAACTACGACATTTATGCAACAAATTTTATATCAAAGCTCAAGTCATCTACAACTTACAGGCCTTTTCTATTTAAACGAGAACCTCGGAAATCGTGAAATATAAAAATATAAATATATATAAAAGTTGAACTGTTGCTGTATATTATAATGCGTACGTATCTGAAGTTTTAGTTCTTTTCATCAAATATTTCGAAAGTAGAAGGGGTTCAAACGTTAAAACATTTTTCAAAAAATTCAAAACGTCATCAAATTTTAATCCGCGCATTAATAATAACGAAAATTATGCCAAAGAAAGGGACGTTTTTTCTTTACCGGTTAGCCGAATTTCACTTCAATCGATCGAGTACTTCTTGAGATACAGAAATTTAGATTTTTTCGAGGTCTTAACACACACACACGAACGCGCCCGCGTCCATCTGGACCTTTTTTCAAAACCAGTTTTCTTGACGTTTTGTTTCATTTTAAATATCTTGTCATGAAAATCTCGAAAAAATGATTTTCGTATAAACAAAGCTTCTGTATGAAGAAGTGGTTCTCGTATTAACACAAAACAATATCACCTAATAACTGTATATTAGATATGATATACCGATGTATGCATAAAAGCATCTTATTTCTCCATATGAATGTTCTTTAAATTTTCAGTACGTACTCTGTAGATTTTCCGAGGCTTAAAATTGCTGAATTTCACGTCATTTGGTTGAGCTACGAGGATAGTTTGTTGCATCTCCGTTCTCATGATGCTCCTCCGAGGTTTCTGGAGGCTGGGTACATGACTTGCTGTGGAAGGTGCGAAACTGTGATCGCTCTTCATTTTCCTCATTTTGTGCAGATTCTCGTGAATCTGCTTGTTGTTGGTCTTGGGTTTCGACGAGACCTCGGGAATCTCAAAGAGACTATCTTTGCTTTCTGCTGATAGTCTTCGCTTCCATCGCTCTCTCGCCAGCTCGTTCGTACGGAAATCCACACTAAATTCTCGCAAAAGATCCGAGGATTCGAGTAGCGCGTACTTCTCTGCCAGTCCTCTTTCTAGATCCGTGTAAAACGGTTGTATCTTCAGTTTTATTAATTCAGTGGCTCTGTCATTTTTCTGGATTCTTTTTATTCTCTCCACCTGCTTTGCTTCAACTTCACGGACCTTCTTTTCGGCTTTTTCTATGTCTTCCACCGCATTCTCGTAGCTCTCAACTTGCTACAACAGGCAACTGTTACCAATGACAGCCATCTCTCGCTATTTTATTTTTATAATTCACTAGAAAAGTGAAACTTGAAAGCAATTTTATAGTTTATGTACGACTTTCTTTAATATCAGGTGATACGACCCATTTTTTCTGACTAATATTCGACTTCGTTCCACTTTCCTTGGTAATTTTGTATTCACTGACATTTCAACGTGTTACTTTGGCAATAGCCACCCTTTGGTACAAAGATTTATTATTTACCGCCCTGGAGACCTCACTGACGTCTTCACCGTAGAACTGCCCGCTCACAGTCTCGGATTTTAACCAATCTTGAAATACCTGACGAACCACGTGTTCCACGCTACCGCGAGCATTTCCACCTGAAGTCGACGTTTCCATTCCTCTCTGACATTCGTTCTGATATTCGTTCCGGCGATTCTCTTTCATTTGTCGTCGCGTAAACCACGATAGCCTCACCGTTATAAGTCGCGAATATTTTTTGGTCGTGAACTATGTTTTTTTATAGTATGCATAGCATTTTACGTAAATTCCTCCAAGTAACATTCATTTAACCTTTATTTTTACATACATATGTATACTACATGCATACGTGTACAGAAAACAAGATTTTCAGATTGCATGTGTAAAAGATTCACATGTATAAAGAAGATTATGAAAATGTTACTTAGAGGAATCTATATATAACATTTTTAAAAAGTTGATATCGGCGCTAAAAAGGACGATAGGTGCTCACATTATTTTAATAGCAATACCGAAATGCATACGTAAAAAAATACGTAAAATGAGGGGATGATTCTTTTATTATCCGTATAAGAATGTATTTATTCGACTCGTACATTGATTGCTCGATTACTCAAATAATCGAGAGTAACGGAGACAGAAAGCGGGAGAGAAAAGAGAAAGAGAGAGAGGCTGACAGAGCGAGAGTGTCACGATATCCTCTCCCGATCCGAGAATAATAAGTGGTTTCATACCATTTTCACATATACGTTTTATTGTGTACAAGCATAAAACGAGTTCATACTCACCGAATTTCGGGAATGGCGTGCCCGACATGCTGCTCCTCGTCAAAAGAAATATTAAAACCCAGATCGTACTTGACTGTCCTTAATAATACGATGTATTTTCCTTAGATGGGAAACGCGTGTTTATATCGATAATCCGTGTGTTTTGTCGTTTTTTTCTGTAGTATCATTAACGATATAATATTGTTAAGGCTATAACCATGCTTCTGCATCATTAAACGTAATAACGAAAATAAATCAGCGGTCTTGTTATACATTCAGTGCAAGTTCTAAAACATGTATTTCTTTGTTTCGTTTAATCTAAAGCGTAGATTGTCGATTCACCTGTTCAATGCTTAATTTCCTCGGTCCACCTTTGTTTTTCACCCCGACATCGTGCCTCCTCCAACTATTATTAATTTTTGTTGTTGTTTTTTTACACGCGCGGTACCTCATACAAATTTTACTCCCCAGTCACCGCTGCCGCCGCCCCTCTCTCTCTCGCCATTCTTGTCGTCGTACGAAGTAAACGTTCTTACATATATACATTCATGATTACCCCTGTCTCGTACGACTCTTTTTTTGTGTCAAAGCGTCGTGTCGATGTGGGGGCTTTAGTCTCTCGTTTCTTCATTTTCTTCGACGATGCTCTTGTCTCATCGGCTCGTGACGTACGTCTCTCACTTGTCAAGCTCGAGGGCTGCGTACTGCTCCTCGTCGACCTCAGTCATCATCAAATTTCCGTCGGGCAATAGCAACACGACTCTTCGGGTACCACCTGCGAAATAAATGATTGCCCGTAAGAACATTGTCGTAACGGTTGTTAATTCTCCTCGCAGGATGAAATGTGTATGTACGAATAGTTGTAAATATATCGACTCTTTGTTGATAAATATCTGTAAGATTTTTATGACAGTGGAATAGAAATTAAGGATAAGAGAATAAGTAGGAATCCTTCAATTTCTCAATAAATCGCGGTGAATTGTGATTAGAATTCTTTCTGATGAATTCTATTTGAACTTTTTTTTATTATTCAAATTCATCGAATTCCTTTGACTATTCAAATCGTTTCAGTTTTTTAATAACATTCATATTTAACGTCACTTAATTCTGTATCCCCTGCTAAATTTTAATTCAATAATCAAACATTAAACATATTTTCCAATCTATTTCTCTAGCCAGGTTACAATTAAACATTAATGTTTATTTAAGTACAAATTACAGTAGCATTAATAAAAAATATTTAATATCCCACATATTCATGTTAAGGGATCATTTTACTGTGAAATCTTCTGAGAACCGACTTTTTTTGTCGTTGTTCGAAAGTATATATTGTTGAGAATGTACTGGTTCTGAGCTTGATTCGATTTAATTTGGCTGCTACAGTCGAAAGTTCCAAAAAAACCGGATCGGCCAGCGTAGTGCGCCGGCAACTTTAAACTCGATTTTTACAAAACGTCATTTTTTTAACATGCGTAGACGATTACAAGTTCGACCAATCGGTCTGAAATTTGTATTCAGTACATCAGTTAGCTAGCCCAGGAACTATGAAATCATTTGTGCATAACAAATTTCGTACTGTTTAACGCGCAAAAACATGAAAAAATTTACCAAAAATGGGTTTGGACGAATGTTTTAATGGAAATTCTTTAGTCAATGTCAGCAAATAGTCCGGGTGCGTAGTACTCGGTGTAGACCAATATCACAACGCTATCAAATCGAGACCACTGATTTATTAGCTCTACTAAGTCGTTAGGTTAGATCGGTAGTCCGTTGGCACATAGCAATACGTGAGGTTTGTCGAAATGAAAAATTTCGAAATTTATTATCGATTGATAACAATAAATTTACTTTATTTAAATACACCTTATAGGTTATGTTCACTTTGAAAACTTTTTTCCCGATCAATCAATGTGAATAAAAAAAAGTACGACTATTACTTTCGAGTCAAACATGTGTTTAAAATAAATCTGACTGCAGCTATTCCAAATTGCTCCTAATATTATCTTTAATTGCGAAGACCACTCCCATGTCTACTTTCTTCGAAAACATTTACTTTATGAAAAATTAATTAATTTAAAACCGAAATATGAGACTATCAACGATTCTGGAGTTGCTGTCAGGCTCTTGCAGTACAACACTACTCGATCGACAAAATTTACTTGTAAATTAGCATGAATACACATAAGGACAATTAATAATGAAAACTACGGATCTAAAGCAATAAAAGAAACTATAGTTTAATGTTTCAAATATATAGTTAGCGGCGAAACCCTATAGATTTCTCCGAGGTGGGGTTATGTTCAGCTTTTCGAAAACAGTTGTTGACTCTTACCTCGAATTCTTACGTCGCGATTCGTCAATCACAGGTGTAATATTTTTTACATGATTTATTGTGCGTAATCTTCCCAATGCAAGTTTTCTAAAGTTTAAAGTTGACTGTGTCTATAAGAAAAGTTAATAAATACTGCTTCCGAAACGAGTGAATCCCAATATGTAATGTTTTATTTTTTTCAAAATGATCAACTTCTGAATTACGAAAAAACTACACAGTCAATATTTTTTACGTTTTGCAAATCGTTGCACGAAGATCTTATTTATATCATGATAATATTTCAGATGTCAAAGCTAAATTTGAGCTGTTAGTCGTATCTCCTTAAGATTTTAGTTTTCTAAAAAATGGAATTATATCATCTCATGTATATGTAAAATCATACTTTATCAAAATACTATTGCTTTGAGATTGAAAGAGTGCTACTTCAACATTTTCATAATGCAGCTCTCATTCGACTAGTCACTCCACTCATATTAGCTTAACAAAGAAAAAAAACATTTTTCAAAAGATAATTTTTCAACGTATCAGTCGAATGACTCCTTAAAAAATCACATTACTTTCCTGCGCACATATACCGTTAGTTATTCGAGGTCTATCGGAATATTTAAATAAAAAAAACTGCCTAACGAACAAATCGAAGCGGAAACTGACCTGGTGTAGGTTCGTCAGCTTGTACGACCTGCGCTACGACTTGTGCCTGGCCGTCGGGATCCTCTTGTCCGCCAGCAACCGTGCCGCTGCTGTTGTCCATTATCGACATGACCATTTGGCTTTCGGCCTGTTCGTTTTCTCCCTCCTTCACATAATATTGCGGCGCAATATTGACCTGATCAGGTATAAGTTGAGCCACAGCCTCGGCCACAGCGTGATCGAGTGTCAAAACCGAACCGTCATCACCCTGCTGTTCAGCGGTCACGTAGACGCACGACTGATCTCCATCGCCGCTGCGCGTCACCAGTAAGGTCTGTCCATCCTCAGCGTGTCCGGCAACTTGATAAACGACGCCATCTTCGCCCGTGATAGTCACGAGACCCGAAGTTTCGTCTGTGCTGACTCTTCTCTCGTCATTCGCTTTTTCTTCCTGCTGAATCTGCTGTTGTTGCTCCGTGGATTTGCTCGGATCGGCGGAGACAACAGAAATGCCGCTGCTCGTAACTGTGGTAAGCGCCGCGGTTGCGATAGCTGCGGATTCGCTTGTTCTCGACGGAATCGCAGTTTCCGCGAGAGAGACTGCGTTGCTGGATGTGACAACGGCAACGTTGTCGGTAGTAATGGTGTCGTCGAGGCAGGGAAGATCAGGCGCAGCGACGTTAACATTTCCGAGACTGATCTGGGCGGCTTCGCTGTTCTGTACTATAGTCCCCGTAGTTCCACCAGGACTCATTTCGACCCTCATGATTCCCGCGGCATCGGTGAGTGAATCGAGTGACGGTAAGACGAGTTGCGCGGTTGCGGAGTTAGCATTAACAGCCGCTGTCACTGTGGTCTCAGTTTGCGTGTTTGGCGTTGTTGTGGCCGAAGGCGCGACATCTTGCAGCGAACTCGCGACAAATGTTGACGCTGACGCGGGTTCGGGACCGGGATCGGCTGGAGTCTCGACAGGCTCGCCGTCGGGACCTATGATCCGTCCGGTGAGCGGACAGAGAGTGAAAGGTCGTGGCGGGCTGTCCGGTTGCGACGATACGATGGGCTCGCCATCGGCCGGAGGAATGTCGGGCTCGCCGTCGCTGCTGCTCTCCTCAGAGCCGACTTCGTGAAATTCCATGTGCAGACCATCGCCGTCCGCTAGTTTGCTCTCCTTCGGCTTATTTCCCGGTGTTCCAGGTGTCGTAGCGATCGAACTCGGCGAACCTGCCACTTTTCCAGCTTTACCTCTAGCCTGGGGGTTTCTCGCTCCCGCCAAAAGCCCTCGGTTGCCACCGGATTTCGCTAGGCCAACGGCTTCCTGCGCTTTCCTTTTGGCCATCAATAATTTCTGTTGAGGCGATAGAAGCGACTGGGGCTTACCAGAGGGCGTCTTGGGCGTGAATTTCGACTGTACCGGACTTGTGCTGAGTTTCTGTAGCGCCTGAGTTGGCTGCGACGCGAGAACTGCCGCTTTCCCGCGCAACTGCGCGTTCGCGACGCTCTGGGGACTCGTGGCGCTCTGAGGGCTGCTAACGAGGCGCTTTTGAAGGACCTGGCGTGGCTGCTGAGTCGCCTGGCCTGTGCGAGGCGCTGGAGCTCGAACCGGAGTTCGAGTCGTGCCCATACCGAGAACACTCGTCGAAGTGGCTCCGCGAAGAGCCGGTCTCGGAAGCAAAGGACGCCCATCCGCGTTTCTTTGTATCGGGGCGTTAGGACGTATTGTCGTGGTGGTTGTCGCTCGCGGCTGAATTGCCATCGGCGTTGGCACAGCCGTTACTACGTGAATCTGTTGCATCTGATTCGGATCCGGCTTCGGTTGAATCTTAATCGGCTCTGATTTCTGACCAAGAAGTACGCCGCCGGGCCGTGTTCCTTTGTTCTGCACAGTTTTCGAAATTACCTTCATCTGCGTTACCACCTGACTGCCGTCTGGCTTAGATATGACTTTCATCGCCTGCGAATTAACCTGCGACGTCGCGAGCACCTGCTTTCGTACGATCGTGTTGACGCCCTCCGGACGATTCTGTACCATCAGCACTCCCTGCGTCGTCGGAGAACCCTTTATACCGATTTTACCACCTGGCGACGAGTCCAACTTAATTATACCGTCTTTTCGCGACATCACGTAAACTCCTGAGGTCAAATTCGGCATTTGTTTTGGATCGACCTTGACGACACCCTTGGCGTTCGCCACGAGCACCGGCGTCGAACCTGTCTTTGCACCCTCCGGCGACTGCAAACCCAACGACGTCGCCAGATCTGAGCCGGACACCACTCGGTTGGCTCCGTTGGATTGAGCGTTCGCGCGGTTGAATGCTCTCTGAATAACATCGCTACGACCCGTCATTCGATCCTCCTCCGATTCGCACGTCCAGTCCTCGTCACTCGCTGTCTCGCCTTTTATTCTTTTCGCCGCTGTACTACCCACCTCCTCGGAATCGCTGTCCGAGTAATCTATGCGTCGCTTCCCCAAAACTGTGAATCAATAATAATAATAACAACAATAATATTTATTATCATTATTATTAGCATTTTCGAAAAAAATATTTCTGCTAATATTTCATATTTATTGCGTCCACTTTTTAAGGAATATTAAGACGATGTGCTAAACGTCGTCTGTCTCCCTCAGATCATCATGCGAGCGAGAGATATAACATAGTTTTCTTGTTGCGAAATTCTGTGGCATAATTGATCTTGCCGATAAAACATGAGATCGGTGAACTGTAAAATTGTGAGACACAATTCACCGATCGTCCTGGCTGCTGACGGCAACATGAATAAAGACAGACTACGTAAACGTAGCTTACAATTTACGTAGATTACTTTTGAACTTCAAAGAATCAACGTCCCGTCCGGTTTGATGTATGTGAATTACAGAAACATTTATATCCTACAAACCCGATGTTCTTGACATTTCGAGCGGCTACATTGATTTTCCCCATAGTCGGTATTATTTTCATTTCTTCTACATTTTCAACCGTAATTAGATCGGACGTCGAAGCCTTGACGTTCATGTTACAATCCTGCACAATTAGATAATGGCCAATTTTTACCGACCTAAGTCCGTAAACAATCTACTTCAGCATCCCCTTAAGGTTATATGATACTATTCGGTCGGTCGCAAAAACTGTAATGCAAATTTCTCTGCTACGATTGATCTTTCAAATGTATAGGAGAACGGTGAACTGCATCTTAAAATTTCGCAGAACGACGGTCTCGTATTTTACCGAACAAATCAACCATGGCGGAAGAATGTGGTATCGTAAAATTAGTTCTATCTCTCTTGCACCTATACATGTTCCACGTCACCTTAAGGGGAGGTTCAAGTGTCGTGACCTATGGCCCGAGAATCTGCAAGTGCGAGAGACAAAGCTAAATTTCTAACACATTTTTCTCGACCCCATTTTTTCTGATAGCGGATTTGTGGGACTTACTCTGTGCCACATTCACGCAGTGCGTACCACTCTTCTGACGTCCCTACGAAAATCTGGGTTCGAGAAAAATGTGTTAAATTGTGAGGTGCACTATCGGAATCGAGTCTCACCTTCAAGTACGGTTTTAAACACTTATCGTGAACCTACTTTTTTTTTGCTTTTCATCACTAGTACATTTTTTCGCTTTCATTTAAACAAATGAAGGGGGACTCCTTCATGGACCTTGAACCTACTATTTGTACCATTTACTATTTATAAGATAATTGTGATCAAAGTTAGCAGTTTTTTACATTGGTCTTATAGGATAAGAGGTGTCAATCCACAAATAAATGGATATTACGTAGATTCTACTCACTTGAGTATAAAAATAATATGCATGTGATAAGCCTATACGTTAATTTCAACTTTTAATACTCTAAGTTTAACTTTTGTTCTTTTTTGTCTCTCTTGCGCCCGCTGGATCTCTTATACCTGTTTCCATAACCCTACTTTTTAAAATAACAACTTAAATCTAAATCCGGGAGTCTTGCACAGTAAGCAATTTATCAAAAGTTATGGATACCTTTATCAAAATCTATTGTAGTCAAATAACCAATAATTTAAAAGCTTTCAATAATTTTCGAAAGTATCATTGACCATTTTGCGTGAAGTTTCGACAAAAAGTCGTCAAGTCAAGCACAATTAATTAATTAATTTTTTTTAAATGGTCCGTGATGAAGTAGGAAATGAAAAATGCTATTTACGTGAGTTTTTATTATGTCTGCTAAGGATTGGATATTATATTTGTTTAAAAGTAACAAGTGGAAACTTTTGATTGTAGAATCGAAACTTTTATGTATTTGTTTTGTCATCTTACACTTACGGTCGTTATCCTCGTCCTTCATTGAACCACACCACTGCTTCACCTGATCCATTGCCTTCGATTTACTGGAACGCATGGGCCGTCTACACGAAGAAATATTTGATAGAAATGTAATAAGCTCGCAACAGTTTAAACAGATTTCATTAGATAGTTGAAAACTTACGTAGTTTGAGCCGCTGTACTCGGTCCTGGTTTGCTGGGTTCTGCTTTCAACACTGTCTTCGTTGCAGCAGTACGTATCGCTGCAGCTGCTGCTGCAGCTTTCGCATTTTGTTGCAGCAATTGCGCTGCTTTGATCTCCTTCTGTTTGGCGAGATTTCGCTCGAACTCTTCAAGAAGGAACTTGCACGTTCCCACCGTCTCAGCCGGCTCCCAAGTGTTGTGCTCACTATAAATTATTAATTATTGAATTCCGCCACCAATGTCGAGTTAAACACAGAGATTATTATTCTCCTCGAGATATCTTTTGCTTACTATGCGAATCCTTCCCATTTCAATAAATACTCGGAGCATCGCTTCTTGGTATTGAATCGCTTGGCCAAAATTTTTTCCACAACGTATTCCGTGTCGCTCGGTTCTCCGTCCTCATGCTCCACAATTTTACCCGGTTTTACCTAAGACCAATCAGAAATCAAATTTAATTAAAAATTACAAAATCAACGTTAGCTCAGGACATTTTTCAATGTTATTCATTAATATTGTGTGTTTCCATATTAGAGAGGCTGCAGTATAAATTAGACTTGGATTTAGAATTTATTGTTGATAGTTAAAAAAAAAAATGATTTCACTAGTAACTTCAATTGCTTCAAGTTATGTGGCTTAAACTACTGGGTACCTTTGGCCTGATAGAAGTTTTCACTTTCTTCTCCTTTTGCAAAGATTCTGCACATTCTGCCGACTTTTGTGCTTTTATTTCCATCGCTTTGGCCACGTCCTTCCTCACTTCCATTTGATTATCTTCCGGCTGTCCATTTCTCACTACTTTCCGAACCACTATCTTCCCACCTGAGGGAAATGACGTATTTTTCGATCATTTCTTCTACAAAATTCTCATTTCAAGTACCAATTTTTGTATTTTTCCATACCCTCGGTAGTGTTGGTTTGGAATTGTTGACGAGGAGCATCCTGCATTTTGGCATTGCTTATCTTGGTAAATGTCTGTATGGTCTTGCCAGCTGTGACCCAGGTTTCTCTGACATGCTGATCCATCTTGCACCACTTTTGGTAGAGTTTCCAGGAATTTACAGAGTCTTTGTCCGTGCCCTCCTGCTGAATCTGTGAATCTTTCCACAGCAGGAAAGCCCAAACCTGTGCCTTTTGCTCGTTCTTTGCAAAAAAAAAATACCCAAAACAAATCATTCAACCCGCATATTAATTTAAATAAAAGCTCTTTGTACAGTAAACCCTCGTTATCCGTGGGATAATTTAGATTTTTAAGTTGTCGCACGATACTTTCTAGTATCTACTTCAAATGAAATGGAAGTATCAAGGGATTATTGCAATTTGCTTTCAATTGTGAGTTTTTTTCACTAACATTGGCATTCTCACGAAAGTGGGAGACTTCGGAGCAAGTGCCTTCCTTGCTTCTGTGCTCCTGAAACTGTTCTACGAAATGAAAGACAGAGTGGCACTTTCCGCATACAAGAATATCCAATCGTCCCATCTCTTCTTGTGCGGCTAATAAAGAAAAATTCTATTAAATCGCAAATAGAGCAGAGCATTGTACACTTGCTAATATCAATATCTCGGCATGGTCCTTAAAAAATATGTTTGAAAATTCGAGAGATGGCTTGTCACCAGTGTGAAAGTACAGCACAGGGTTCCTAACTTTATCTACCCATGTGCGATGAATAAAAAGATAAACAGAGTACAAACACACCTTTGATAGTGTTAGGATTGTTGTTGATGGCTGTGGACGGGCCATCGTCACCTTCCATCTTGCTCTCAGGTTGATGTTGGCGTTGTCACTCGATATCCTGAAGAAGAACTACAGATTTAATAAAACGATCGCAAAATAATAACGTGCAGAGAGGCAAAACACAGATGCAGAAAGGTATGTATATAAAAAATTGTTCCAAGCAGTTTTTTTTTTTATTTCGAAGAAAAAAAAGCGGTACAGCATAGCTGACATATATTCAAATGATATAAATCGACAGTAAAAAATAAAAGCGCGAGGCTCATCAGGGGTACGAGGGTGCTCTCTCGATATCGAATTTGAGTGGTAACGCGTAAGCCGACGTCGCCAACGAATACTATTCTATTGAAATTTCACAAATTCCCGCATAAACGATCGTTGGAAGAGTCGGTGAAAACGCGGCCAGTAGCGTAGGTAACCAGCGGAAAAACTCACAGGGCTCCCCGGCCTGATATCCGGAAGATATATATATATCTCTGTCGCGCTCTCTTTTACTCTCCGTCGCTCCCTTTCTCACTCGATTCGTGCACGAACGAAGCGTCTTTCTGTCTGCAACAACGCGAGTTACGATAAGTGAAGTCGGGCGATTGTCGTCGAGTCAAGAGAAATTTGATAGAACGCGGAGAGGATTATTTTGGGTGAATTCCATTGCCGCCGCGCGATTGACTTGGTCGTCGCACCACCGAAACCTTCTCCTTCCGTTTCTCTGGCAATATCACGGCACTGCACGATGCAAGCCGCGTTCGCCTCGTCAAGATGGCCCTCTACAACGAAAAACCCCCCGTGTACCCACTCTCGAAACACCGTACACTTCCTGTTTTTACTCGCTTTCGCGACTTTTCGAACACGCGATTTATTCACCTGACTAGACTACCTCCCGATTAAGCGCTCCAACCAATACCTCATCTAACTTTACTGACCGTGTATGCGCGGCTATCTTGAAATTAACGACGAGTCGCCCGAGCGATATTCCAGCAGTTTTTTTTCGCCACCACACGCACCGCCTTCGGGACGAAAACAGCGATCGCGTCCCGACGACTGTGGCGCCATTACTGTCGCTATTCGTCACACGGCAGCATGAACACTGTTTTGGCGGGAGACCCTCGCTTTCTACGTTTTTTGCCTCTATCTCACTCCCTCCTTCATACAATTCTAGGTACATAAATCGCCAAGACGCCGTTAATCGTAAAATTATCAAACTCTCCCACAATTATTTTCATCGATTTATCAATATAATTACTCAAGTTTCACAATGGTATCTGTCGAATCTCCCGCTCCTTTCAGCTCCTCCCTCTTCGCCCAACGTACCAATGTTATTATAATTGATACGTTACGCACTTGATTGTCGTTCGACTTTTAGTGAACTCGACCACCTGCCTCGATATATAAGCGAAAATTATTTATTAAATTAATATTTATTTGCGAACTTACTGAGCGATACTTTTTTTTTCTTATCACTATCCCCCGCATGACTTCTGCGTCGTACTTTTGACAGAGATATTGTCGGACTCAGATTGGTACGTCTAGGCGCATAATTTTTTAAATTCTAGTGTCATGGAAGATTCGTTTTGATTCATTTGTCACTAGCGCAATCAAGCGCAATCATGTTCGTCGTCGGATGGTGTTTGTATCGTATTCCTAGCTTGTCAATTTTTATCAGTTTCTAATGAGTTACTGGACTACAAGCCACGATAGACGTCGCGTAGTGTGACTAACATTGTTGAATTAATATTTATCTGGAAAGCCAACGCTGTTGATTGAATACGACGAAATGGGAGACGACGAGGGAGGGAAAGAGTACCGGTGGGAGACCGGCTACGAGAAGACTTGGTTAGAACTCTTGGGCTATGTTGATGGTTTTTATCAATTTTTCAATTTAAAACTAATATTCTCTTTATTCATAATTTCTGTGTTGTTTTATTTTTATGAAATACAAAGGTTTTAGAGTTGTTTTTGCTTTTTGATGATATGGGAATTCTCAGTAATATTTATTTATTTATTTATTTATATAATATGAGTAATTATACGATTCGTATCTATATAACCTGAAAAATCTTAAAAAGTACCATTGTCCACAGAAGTTAAGGTGGCCTGTGCATGGATGGCTTATAAATCAATAAAAATTTGTCAACACTCAAAAAAACAAATGTACCTTGAAACAAAGATATTTATTCTATATTTTCTATTGCAATTGAGTGATATTACTGAAAAGCATGTTTAAAAGAAGCAAGAGGATGGGTTTGGCTCAAAATAAAATTGATGACTACTTAGAAATTCTATTTTATTAATTTATGATTAATTTAAAAAATATATTTTATCATTTGCATTAAAAAAAAGTAAATAAATTCTGGCATGTATTTCCTTTGAAAAATGTAATTGCTTTATGAATTTTTGGTCCTCAGGGAAGCAATACAGGAAGACGATCATGGAATGCTCGAGGCCTCTGTCGCGGACATCATCCACAGAGCCAAACGAAAGCGTCAGCTGGAAAAAACTGGTGGAGCCAGATTAGGAATGATGAGACATGTCTATTTAATTGTGGATGCTTCTGAAGCTATGTCGATCCAAGATCTAAAACCAACTAGGCTCATGTGTACTATAAAAGTATGGTAAATACGTGTGGATTTGGTTGATTTCTTCTTCAATGAAAACTTAATATATTTTCAGCTGCTAGAAGATTTCATAGATGAGTTCTTCTATCAGAACCCCATAAGCCAACTGGGAATAATACTGACCAGAAATAAAAGAGCTGAGAAGATTAGCATGTTGTCTGGAAACTCCAAGAAACATGTAAAGGTATCATGAAATCCTCTTTTGGTTTTGTTTTTTAATAATCAATTTTTATTTATCTAGCCCAAAAGTTAAATAAAATATTCAAATTATCGTAAAAGAACGTTGTGATAACATGCTATTTTAAGTTTATAACAATATAAAGCCTGCAAAGTAGAACCTTGTAAATTGCATCCTCATTTTTTTGCACATTTCACACTGCATCCTCTATGAGGAAATATCAATCAGTTGATGAATGTTAGCTTTCTCATGGAAAAAGCTTTGTGAAAGGTTTTAAAAAATGAGGAAGCAATGTGCAATGTTGTACTTTCAGCCTTGTTTCTATACTGTATACACCAACTATGCTCAGCAACTCTAAATTTGCGAAAGTAAGAAAAGTCAGATAATAAAATCAACACAAAACTTTTTAAAACTTTTGTTGGTACAACATTTTCTGCTTGCTCCGATCACCAAAACACATTTAAACAAGGATGTAAAGTGGAACCTTGCAAGGTACTTCCTCATTATTTTCTACCTTTGACATAGCCACCTCTATGAGAAAGTATATTGATCGATTTTGGTTTCCTCATAGAGTACAATAATAGCTCGGTTCGGTAGATGTTTTGTAAGTAGAAGCAGTCGTACATTGTCGTATTAAATTTGTATAGGTATAAAATCTGAACCCTTTTACCAATCTTTACCATCGAAATATTTAACACATTCGAATGTTAGTTCGTGTACAAAATTCGCGTTCGACTAATCAAAGCTTACGTGAGTTTGATAAACAACGTCAATTACTCCGAAAAAAATTTCAATCGCCTAAAATCCGAACGTTTTTATGAACCTTTCCCAAATGCAACACCAAACGTTCTTAAACATTAATCTACTGATAAATAACTATTTACCGAGATACCTATAAATTTGCGGCAACATTAGAGTAATTAGACATTTTTCACAAAATTAAAAAAATAATACAGTTGAAATTCGAGAATCAATTTTGACGATAATTATGCCGAGCAAAGAGATGTTTTTGCTTTACTTGTGTGCCAAATTTCAATTCGATCGCTCGAGTAATTGTGGAGATACAGGGAGATATACACACATACATCGGGAAATCTTTTCGTGATGTGGCCATTTTGAGCATCCTGGCATGAACATATGTTTAAAAAATATTCACGAAACCAAAGCTTTCTCTATGAGGAAGTAAAATGAGAGATTGTGACACTAATTCGAATTATTAAATTTTATCATTGTATGATTATTAACATTATTATTATTATTATTATTATTATTATTATTATTATTATTATTATTAATTATTATTAATTATATTATATTAAATATTAATTAAAAAAAGAATAATTTGCAAGATAAACATTTTCATGAAGTTTAAACTACGCGATTCTCGCCAAATTCTATCCCAATAAGTATTTAATGTGAGTATATCAGTATAAAAACTTTCAGTGTGATTTTACGAAATTTATTAAAGCGCGAACGATATTTTTTTCAAAAATTTTAAATGCCATAATCTGAACCTCTTGACTGATATGTGCCAAAACGACGGTGACGAGCACAAATTCAAAAGTAATGTTCAAAGCTCCACGAAATCTGATCGTGTCAATATATTTTAATCAAAATTGCAATAGGTCGAGAGTTTCTACGTCGTTAATTGGGAGCGAAATTTTAGTACGATGCTCAAATTCTTCTCAACCTACAGGTCTTTCAATTTTTCCCAACAGAAGCAATATCGGAATCAAAAATTCAATCTCGTATAACATTCGAACTCCTTTGTTGATTTTGGCCGAATTTACAAATTATTTCATACATCCGTAAACGTTATATTAAAAAATTCAAAACTTCCTAAAATCTTAACTATTTTATTGATTTTGACAAGACGCTGTGCCAAGCAACACTAAATATTATTTCATTTGTGTAGAAAGTTTTGGCTTGCTATCACCAAGTTGTGTGAATTGTAATTTTATCGAAAAGTTCGAAATCCTATAAAATAGGAACCACTTTTTCAATTTTGCTCAAATTCAATACCAAACAACCTAAAACGCATTCGTAATTATGAAGAACTATTTGACTCTATAGCCGAAATTTGACGGAAATTAAAGCCATTACGCCTTTCAAAAAAGATAAGTAAAAACATCGTAAAACCTGAATGTCTACATACTAATTGTCGAAAATCACGCCAATCAAAGAGTTTACTTCATTTGTATACCAAATTTCAATTCGATTGCCCTGATCATTCATAAGTTTTGGACGATTCAATTTTGGAAAGGATCACACACACACACACACACACACACACACACACACACACACACACACACACACACACACACACACACACAGAGAGATTTTCTAAACCGCTTCTCTCGATGGCTTTCATTATTTTGAGTATCTAACATGGAATATTAAAAAAATATATCATGAAAACAATGCTTTTTCTATGAGGATGCAGAAAAATTTAATTATTTTTGTTTGAAAGGAAATCCAAGGTTTGATGCATACGACACTTACCGGCGAGCCTAGTCTTCAGAATTCTCTCGAATTGGCTCTCAAATCCCTAAGAATTCTTCCATCTCACGCGAGCAGAGAAATTCTCGTCATCATGGGTTCCTTGACGACCTGCGATCCTGGGGACATTAACGAAACGATACAGGTAGAAAAAAAAGTCTTGCTCATAGCAATGCAATATGTATTTTATTCTGTTTCTTCCCTGTAGAATATGAAGAGCGAAGGAGTAAGATGTAGCATTATAGGGTTGGCTGCTGAGTTGCACGTTTGTAAGCGCATGGCGACGGCAACGGGTGGTGAGCATAGCGTTGTCCTTGACGACAAACATTTCAAGGAGCAACTGCAGGCTCACATCGATCCACCAGCGGCGGCAACGAGGTTAGACGCTGCTCTGGTGAAAATGGGGTTTCCGCATCACGCGCTTCACACTACTGCAACCGATACCGCGATGAGCGTTTGCATGTGGTGAATATTCTTAAACTTTTTAAATTAAAAATACAAACGCGTAAAGTGTTCAACGTATATTTATGGTCTGCTTTGCAGTCATGCGGACAGTGCGGATGACTCGTCGAAATTGACGAGCGCGGGATATCTGTGCCCTCAATGTTTCAGCAAGCACTGCGAGCTGCCGGTTGAGTGTCGAGCCTGTGGTCTCACTCTTGTTTCCGCTCCGCATCTTGCAAGATCCTACCATTATCTATTCCCCGTGGAGCATTTTAGAGAGGAGCAGAACACAGGCGCGATTTCCTCTTGTTACGCCTGTCAGAAAAATATAACGGCGGAAAAGAAGGTACGCAGAGGCAAATTTGGCCTGAAAATCATCTAATACCAATTACTACAAGTAATATACTTACAATCGCTCAAACGAATTTAACCACAATTACTTAAAGTAAGTTAATTAAATTACTGTAATAATATTTCCATAATAATTTAATTACAAAAACTGAAAGTATTTAGATTACAAACTTATGATGTAAGTTACTTTCAATAACAAGAAGTAATTGTGATTAACACGGTAAATAATGATACGAGTAACTCTCGATGCCCGGCACCGTACAAGATATTAACGAAATCTCGATAACGACGATACAAAATTAAACTGATAAGACATTCCCACCTTTGTCTCATTTCAGATCTACGTGTGTAGCAAATGCACACAGACGTTTTGTCTTGATTGTGAAATATTTATTCACGAATCCCTCCACACATGTCCTGGCTGCGCAACAAATCTGGCGAGCTTTCAGAAACCCGGAGGCTTATCTTCCTCGTAAATGCTGCCGCTATCTGCCGATCAAAAATGCTTTGCGGATGATCGATGACAGGGTCGGAAAAGTGAAGTACACGTTGGAATAACTCGAATTCACGCTTATCGTGAGAGAACTCTCCGAAACACTGGTTTTCTCTCATTATCATGTACAGCACGATGATAGAAATACATACTTTTTATAATAATAATAATCATAAACTATTGCTATTGGAATTTAAAAACTTCATCATCTGTCCACTTCGTGCCGTGACACATTTAATAGATGGTATAATCTCCGTCCGTCTCACTTATGATAATCTGCGAATGACAAGAGGAAACGGTAATAGTGGAACTTCTGGGGATGAAGAGGTTGACATTCTCCGCGTTAACGATCACCGACAAAGATCGCATAACGAGTCTCGCGAGTTGTAACCGATATAAAGAGAAGAAAAAACAAGAGTGGGAGGTACAACTACAATCGGAGGCTTGTGGAGCGGCTAGGACAGGTAGAAGTCGTGTCTCGCTTACGGACTTAATTAGTCGGTGGGCAAGCGTCGTGGCGATCGGATCCTCGTCTCTTATTCCCGATTTCCTTCACGGTATTTTTTGAAAAGGCAATTACGTATTCTTGTCCCTACGTATATCTGTCCTCTACATGCTACATTTTTTATTTTGTGACCTTCGCGGGTCGCTACTTCAGTGCACCAACATCCTGACGAACCTATCGTTCGATTCTTTGTCTTCCTGGTAAGTGACAATAAACGACAGATTCATGTCAGATGTACTCATCTCGGATGAGCATTATTAACGCTAATAAATTTCGTTTTCCAGACTTTACTTGCTCGTTATTTTGCTTAGCTTTGTGCTAAAACCTTGCATAGCGTTCGCGTGACCTACCTCTGCTGATTATTTCCCTATCATTATTTACTATCTGTAAACTAAAAGAACACCTTGCGTGTAGCTGATTCATAGACTGTCAAACGTAACGCGGTCTAAAGATAAAAAAAAATAGAATAAGCGGATTTCGAAACTTACTGACATTAATTATGAATTTACATATCTGTAGATCGTTCGAATGGTGCAGTATAATTTGCCTGAGGAGCTACAGTTATCGGAATACAGCTGAAACGTAATTCGATATAAAGCTACACACGAAAATGCCTATCGTTAAAAATAACTTTTTCAATTTAATATACCATTGACCTGTAAAAGGTGATTTCAGAAAAACAATAATATACTTTTAAAAATAATATATTTTTATGTTACTATTCGGATGTCCTCATGACATCTTGAGCTAAAAAAGTCAATCAATGCAAAAATACAGCATAAAATAGAATTGAAAATGAAACTGATTTTTTAGTTAGTACTATTCGAACATTTTTTGAAGAATTTTTAAAGATAAAGTTCTCTGTCCAACGGACACTATAATGCTTTTTTTCATTAATATTGGAATAACTACTCATAAAATAGTTCTTGGTCGTCCCAAAAGAAAATCAAATGGTGCAGAAAAAAAAGAATTGAGGAGGGTGACTGCTCAGCCAGTGATGAGGATGAGACGCACGGCGCACGAGATGCTGGGCGGGAGAGAGTAATGTGTCACGAGATCTCAAGCGTTCATTCTTGTGTATCTCGAGCTCTTTTATCTTTACAATTTCTTGATAACTATGTAGACAAAAGATTTCGGGCTTAGTAAAACTTCTTCCCAAAAGTGTTAGGAGTTATTTAAAACTTTTTTTCATTGAATTCTTAACCATTTTGCTTCCTAATAGAGGAAGTTATGTTTTTTTCTCAAGATTTTAATGATAGTGCGTTCAGAATGCCCCTAAATGATGAAGGACCACATTTAAACAAAAAGTCCAGATGGATGTATGTAGGTAGGTTTTAGTGTATGTGATGACATTGCAAAAATTAAATCTATATAACATCGAAAACCAGACTGCAGTTTTAGACGCTAGTAGAGCTCCCCACCCCCTCGTTCAATACATGTTTCGTTAAGGTTCGATCGCTAGTTCCGATTTTGAGGGGATTTACATTTTTTCGATAATATCAAATACGCCTTTAACGATCAACATTTTTAAGCAATCGAGCTTAATTTCTTTACACAAGTAAATCATTATAAAACACAGTTCGCTATCGAGTTTCAACAAAAAAACTACTAAGCTGTTTAGATTTAATAAATTTTGTATTTTGTGGATTTAATAAAGTCGTTTTAACGACTCAACTTTAAGGTAAAAGTAAAACCAGTTTTTCCATTATATTGACATTTGATGGTCTCTACTAGATTTTCGAGTAAGATAAAAATTCGAAGTAGATAAGCTTTCCACACAGGCTCAAGTCATGTGATTTACAATCCGAAAATCGGCAAGTGCGAGAGGTGCAGAGCTAAAAGCTTATAACACATTTTTTTCCCGCTCAGATTTTCTGATAATGTCGGATTTCAGGGATTTGTCATAAATCATACAGTGAGTCCCACTCTTCTAACGCCCCTACAAAAATATGGGATTGAAAAAAATATGTTGAAAGTTTGAAGGTGACGCCTCAGTATCGAGCCTCGTCTTTTAATGATATCCAAATGCCCATTAAAAGTCTTCGGATGCGTCTTTTTCCGATAAGTTTTAAACTATGACGTCATAAATGCGGCTAGGAGACGCCGTAGTTGAAAACCGGTCGAAAGACGGAGCATCCGAAAACTTTCAAGAGACATTGAGACATCATGAAGACCTACACAATGTGTTTGTTGTGTCTGTATACAGTATTTTAAAAACCCTGCAAAGAAGAACTTTGCGCGTTGCTTTCTCATTATTTTCCACCTTTCACAAACCTTCCTCTATAAGGAAGTGAAAATCGATCAATATGCGCATATACTACCTCATCGAGGTAGCTTCGTAAAAGGTCGGTGGACAATAATGAGGAAGCAATATGCAAGATTTGACGGTACAGGCTTTTAGTATAATTTTGAAGTGTTGCATCAGAAAGCGTTCGATTAATGTGAAATGTTGCATAGAAGCGTGATACCCATACACGAATATACTCCATAAATTTGAACTAATTATTTACCGTTTGAGATAAGTAGCCACATCTTCTTAAGAAGATGAGACAAACGGTCAGAAACTGTAGTCAAGTCTACTCCGAGATGATTGATATTTAAGAAAAAAAAAAAGCAAATTCGGTTCTACTGCAGAGTAGATAGTGGAAGTGAAATTGATTTTGTTTTTAATAAAAATATTAATCGGTTGTGAGTAAATTGAATTACAGTTTTTATCAATATCGATTTAAGTTTTTGAAGGTGTGTCACATTATCTTAAGTTAAATTATCGTAGATCCTAGTATAGTATTTCAAGTGGTAGTGTTATGATTGAATTGTTGCTATTTTAGTCAGCGGGAGTAGGGTTGCGATAGCGTACTCTGTTCTAAATCGTCTAACTCGTGTAGATGTACATCGATGACGACGCCTGATACTTACACACATTGTAATCTTATCGCCACTCGATAAACGTAGTAGTTATATGCGCGCTGAGCAGAGATTTCGATCGATCTAGCGAAGGGAAGATAGATTTGTTTGATGAAAAGCCATTTAAATTGATGATGGTAAAAGCTCGATGATCTCGTTGCATGTGATCAGCGAATGCTGCAATTAATTATAAA
Organism: Cylloceria caligata; assembly: GCA_963942595.1. Lineage (NCBI taxonomy): Eukaryota > Metazoa > Arthropoda > Insecta > Hymenoptera > Ichneumonidae > Cylloceria > Cylloceria caligata. The sequence goes on from OZ012709.1 coordinate 10,362,630, forward strand.
TATGAAATTAAAAAGAACAACACTATAATTCTTGAGTGAATGAGTCTGATGAATGCGGTAGAATTACTTGCAATCGGATACAACGTTCCAGAAACGTACGAGGTCAAAAGCTCGAGAACGGCCACTCAAATAATGAGCTACGATCGATCGTGGCGAAACCTTGAGAGTTGGTGCAGATTAAGAAAACTCTTATCTGTGATTTCGAGCACCTATGAAAAAAAATCGATGTAAAAGGAGTAACGCCTTGAAAACAACAAATCGTTCTTTCTTTTTTTGCATCCAAGTATTTCTGTACATGCATCGCTATTTACTTGTCGACAAATTAATTGCGCGGAAGCGGTGAAACATGATTGATCGTTAAGTAGAATCTGTAATTTGGATCTATCGAATGTCATATTCTTGATTGTGATCAACGTATCGACAGCGAGTATTTTTCTTCGGGAGTGTAGTGGGACACTCACCTGAAACGTAATTGGAGGTGGCAAATAAGATTTCGATGGTGGGAGGGGGATATTATAATACCCCACTGTCCTTCCCTAAGAATATTGATTTTTTCGAAATATCAACATTTTTTAGATTTCATGATCAACCCCCTTTTTTGGTATTTCGGCGGTTCCAGAGCTTAATGATTATTTTTTAAATCGATTTTAACGTACAGTTAAGATCTGTTCCTATGTGAAATCGTAATGACAAACGAAAAATCATGTTCATTGAGTTTTGGATAAGAAATTTTGAGGTTTCGAGAAAATCTGCAGAAAAAATATTTTTCTCAATTATAGCATTTTTTTTCAATTTTTACCAAATTTTTATCTCTTATTAATTCTTTAAGTGTCAATATATCGATATTGACTCATATATTTGTCGTTATATGCGTCAGTGCTACTCAATTGGTTAAAACGGCTATACATTTTTTACCATTGAGTTGCCACTTGAGTGCCATTTTTATTTTCTTCGTTATCGTTTAAAAAAAATTTTAGATTTTAAATCGAATCATTGATGTTTTGTAACAGAGTTACACTCTCTAGCCTATTTTCTTATGTCGAACGGTCATAAGAGCCGAGAGGATGTGAAAACACCTACAAAATTAGACTCGGTACAAGAGTACCGAGGTTTTGCGGGCAATAGGCCATTACCCCGATATAAAAACAGGAGCCGTTGCCGCTCCGAAATTCCCTCGCTGACCAAAACAGCAGGTCAGCGACCAACCGGCCTTGCCGGGAGGCGAGGGGAAGGCGGTAAGCGCGGCAACGGCGTACCGCAACAGTCAGGAAATGCCTCCGATTTTGAAATTATGATGAAGAATGGGCAGAGGGGACTGAGGCGAGGGGAGGCCTATAAAAGGCCGGTGCGGGGAGAGAGGAGCTCTCTTGGCTCAAAAGGCTAAACTAGAAAGGATAAAAGAAAAAGAACAGTAAAGAGTAAAAATTGAAAAGTGGAAATTCGAAAAGAAAAAGAAAGATACGAAAAGTAGAGTCTGTGTGCATCTCAAACAGTGGAGCGAGTGAGGGACCCTCCGAGACCCGGAAGGAAAGAGGACACAATCAGGCGAGCGATAGAAATTTAATTAGAAATAGCCAGTTAAATCTTATATAACGCATGCGATCATAGAAATCTAGCTTGTACATGAGTCGTCTGGTAGAAGATCATTAGAAATAGATTCGGGCGAATAAGCAGGTAGTTTTTAAGGGAATAGGATTAAAAAGATAGATCGAAGTGTATAGAATAAGTGCATCGAGGTAGGCGTACAGATCCCGGAAATAAAATAAATAAATTGTGTCTTTAAACCGACGAGAGAATCAAGAAACGAAAATCGCATAAGTGGAAAGGAGACAGAGTGCGAGTAAGACGGGAGAGAAAGAGCAAAGAATTGTACATAGAGTTTCTACACTCTATACAAGTAGTGCGGTGTGTCTGTGTGTGTGAGGCGACAATACCGAGGCGTCGTCCCGTAACCGTAGCTCGAGCCCCGAAATACCAAGAAGTTGTGCTCGAATAAGCAGAAATAATAATAACTAAAATCGAGGGAATTCCCTAATTTTCGAGACCGAAAAGATAGAATTAAAAAATATAGAAGATAGGATAATTGTAATTCAATATAGAATAAGTAGCATTAACACATAGGATAAATAAGTACGAGTGAATGAGCGAAAGAAATGTGAGAGCAAAAGAATTGTGAATAGGGTTCCTACACCCTATAAAAAGAGAAAATGCGAAGTATCATAACCAGAAAGCGAAATCTTGGTGCGACAAATATCCGATAATACCGTGTAACACCGAGCGAGAAGGGAGCACCATTAGAGTCAGAGCGAAAGAATCAGAAAAGAGAGCTGAGACGCTTGACCAAAGGAGTGAGTGCGAGGAAAGATAGCGAGCGGTGCGGTATGGATATAGCGGCGTATTGAACATAGGTATAGTGAAACTGTGCTACGAACCATAACAGACTCCCGAGTAATACCGAGAAATCGCGCATCACAAGTAAGATAATAAATTGCGGAAATAATCGGTTGCATACCGAGTGTAAAGGAAGATCCTCGAAAATTTAAATGAATGTAATTAAAAAAGTGATGTTTGGCTATAAATTATTTGTCTTAAATAAAGCATCACTGTCAACCACCTTGAAGTCTACATTAATTAGTTATGTGTCGAGCTCAAAACCCCATGAAAAATAAAAATATATGTAAACGTAATAAAAATACCGTTACAGTTTATACATTTTAGCAGATAGTCCTTTTCATTTTTCGTCGATTTTAAAGATGATAAAATTGAAATATGGGTCAAATTAATCAATTTGTTATGGTAATTTGACATTTTGTAATTATCGACATTTTCTAATTTCGAATAAAGTCTACATTCTTTTTATTATACGCTTTTATTTTATTCGTGATTTAAAATTGTATGATACTGAATTTTGTCAAGAGAATTATATAATCTTTTGTTTCCATTAAGCTATATGATTAATTGATTTTCGCTTTTTAGTTCATTCATTATTTTATGTATTTTAAACAAACGCGTATTTTATAAAAGAAACCCTTTCCGTGCTCTATTCGATCGAAAAACGTTCCGTGAAGGAATTTTTTTCATAATCCGAAGGGATCATAAATAAATTACGATATTTTTTTTTACTTCGTCCTAGAGGAAGCATTGTGAATGGTGTAAAATAATGAAGAAGTAATTTGCAAGGTTCTACTTTCGACGTATGTTTATATATACGCCAATTACGCTCAATAGCTTCAAAATTGCGAGGGTAAGAACAATTAGCCATTAAAAACACTGACCGAAACTATATACCAAAAACACTGATTAGTACTTCATTTGTATAGAAAGATAACGTCAAATTTTCGAAAAATTCGAAATCTCATAACATCTGTAATTATGAAAAATTATTTAGTTCTATAGTTAAAATTTTACGAAAATTAGACCTATCACATCATTTTTTCAAGAAATTCAAAACGTCACAAAATCTACAACTTTTCGAAAGTTACCTCAATCAAAGAGGGATTTCTACTTCACTTGTGTGCTAAGATTCAGCCTGACGGCTTCCATAATGTTTGAGTTGTAGACGATTGAATTTTGGAATGGGCGCACACACACGCACATACATGAGTACATCTTTTCTAAACCACTGTTCTCGACGTTTTGGATCATTTTGAGTATACTGATATGAAAAACTCGAAAAATGTCATGAAAACGAAACTTCCTCTACGAGGAAGCAAATTAATTATATTATTTTTGTTTGAAAGTTAACGATAAAAAATCTCAATTCATTGCGAACAATATGAATCCAGAGTAAAGTTGCAGCCTAATAGTTGAACAAAAAAGTTACAGGACTTATAGCGAACGATAATTTATGTGGACCCTTTTTCGTTACATATTTCTCCCGATGCATTTATTTGAAATCGAGTACGGTGCGTACTTTTTTTTGGACACTGAAAAATTCCTATAAAAACCTCGTAAAATATGTGATTCAAAAGTTTTTCATTCTTTCCCTACGACTCATTGAGATTTTCATAAAAATGTTTGCAGATTGGTAATCAGCATAAAATAAAGTATCTCTGCAACTCCGAATAAAAAATTCCTATAAAAACCTCGTAACATATGTGATTCAAAAGTTTTTTATTCTTTCCCTACGACTCATTGAGATTTTCATAAAAATTACTCAGGTCATTAATTTTCAGTTCAAATTATAATTACTATGAGTCATTGAGAAAATTATATGTAATCTAATAATTCAAATTACGACGATGTTCTATATACTGACTGAGCCACCATGAGTGCGAGTGAGATAGCGCTATTGGTGATTGCGGTGGAGTGAGAAAGAAAGAAAAAACGAAGTTAACTTGAATAATTTACTTACTAAAATTGAATGTAATGTAATTACACAAATGAAATGTAATTAAATGATTCGAGTTAAATGTGGTTTAATTATTTTTATTACAATTAATGGCGGTAAAATCTAAAAGGATTTCAAATCCCTTGCAATAACCCAAAATAATTTTTTATCTATCATTTTAGATATTAATTTTATTTGTCCCCTACTTGTCGAGTACGATAATGATACAAATGCAGTTGACTATAACAAATGATTATAGGACACATGATGTTCACGCATCCGAAGTTACTATAATTAAAGCATGAATGAAGCCATATTATTTGCGTATAGGAAATTACGGTGTCCGGCAAGTAACCCAGTAAAAAATTGCCGACGCTTACAATATGTCCAGCATATATGGCGCGGCACTGGGCAACCAATACTTGACGGTCAACGTTGGGTCCGAACCTGGACCAATCTATTCGCCATTGCCTAACCCATGCTCAGTTCGAGCAGGCAACAAATTTCGAACTGGGCCAGTATTGTTGAGATAATGGCAAACTACCGTTGATGATCAATGTTTGCCCCAATCTTGGGCCAATATTATTTGCCATTGCCGAACGCACGCTCTCAGTTCGAGAATTTTAGCGTCACTATGGACTTTGATTCTTATTGCAATATTAAGATTATTATAATATATCAAGATTATTACTTGAGTTTACACGTCAATTTACGATTTGTCAAGAATTCGACATATCTTGAGCTGGGCTCTTCGACCGTTTTGTTATCTTAAGTGCGGGAATTAACGATCAGATCAGATGCGATCTCGTACAATGTAACGTTATCGTTAATGTAACGTTATCAAGTGTATCGCTAGCAAATAAAGATTTTTGAACTGTTACAGTAATTAAGTTGTACAATCAAATGTGCTCTTCTCGTGCAACGACAAATATTTCTCTGTACTTTTTTTTTTATTAATTAACAATTATATTTTTTAAGACTGTTAAAATCCACTCAGTGTATCCAAGTGTGACAAAAAATGTTGTCTAGAGAAAAATAGAGTTTCGTTATAACCATTTGCACTGAAATATAAATTCAGTTACATCACAACAATTTTTTGTCGTTTTTCTATTGCGAACCAAATGTATTGTTACCGTAACAGTATTTAATTCATTTATTGTTATTTGTTATTTAAACGTCAACAAGAGTTGAACATTTTTTACACAAATAAATTTAATAAACCAATAAAATTAGAAATAGAGAACATGACTAATTTTAAAAACAGGAACGTGAAGAATTTTTTTTATATCTAAACTCAATTTTTTTTTCGTTAACGTAACCAAAACGTTTTCTCGTTTAAATAGTTAGATAAAAGACATTTTTTGAAGCTCCACCGCAATCAACAAAACTATTGTTTCTGAGTTTGGAAAAGTGAATTTTGTTTATTCAATAGGTACAGCAATTTTTCTTCATTGGTCTCATGCTTATTTCTGAATTTTACAATGATAACGCCTTAGAATATCGTGAATACATTTACCTGCAGATTGTCATCAGTGACTATCGACGTATCGAAGCAACAAAGCCGCAAAATCATACATAATAAACACTGCGTCGACATTGTCTGGCTGCCGGATTATCTCTCGAGACATCGCTATTTATTCACACGAGAATTTTCAGGACATATGACGACCAAGCATTCTATTATTTGTTTGCGATTAGTTTTATTAAGTTGTTCTATTTTTCTTTCGAGGTACTTGGTCTTTAACTAATTTCAATCGAATAAAGAATTTTTTTAATTTGTGCTTCCGTTATGGAGAGCGTAATATATGAATAATTAATTGGGACGAATGTGCAGTGAGTGGTATAGAGTCTTTCCAGATGACAACTGGCTCGTATTCACATTGATCGTTCTCGCGTGCCTCGCTTATTAAATATGCTCATATCCAGGCACTCTGATACGTGCACATTTTTTAAACCGTTATATATGTAGTCGAGTCCTTGAGGTCTGACGCGTTTCTTGAACGTGCAGAAATCGAGGCTACAAAATACTCCACTTCGTTCACGTGGTAACGAGCGCAACTCCAAAAACTCGTATCACTCCCAGAGGTCCCTCGTCGCAACCCTTGAACGATTGTCTACGAGTAAATTATTCTTTATGAGACATTTTCCATTACCGATCGGTTAATGCAGCAGTAGCAAAAATACTAATTGTTCTGTTAACAGACTAAAAAATTATAAATGATATGATTATCGAAGGACATATAGAGAAAAAAAATTCATTTAGATCAAAGAAATGTTATTTCAATGTAATAAATTGTATTTAAATTATAGAAAGAGGTCATTGAACTTGGATCATTGTATTTGATCCAAAAAAATTGCCTTTGAAATTAAATAATTGTATTTATATGAAAAAAATTATATTTGAACCAAATAAAATGGACTTAAATCGAAGTAAATTTGAAATTTATTTTCATCAAATAAATTGTATTCGATTTAAAGTCATTTTCATTCCGTCCGAATATATGAATTAATTAATAAGTATTATCCTATAATGCAACAATGAGCAGCGGACATGAAACGAAGTTAAAATCAACGGGACATCTACTCATACTTCTGAATAGCAAAATAAGTATGCGATCGGGTGTTCAAAAATTGTTAATAAACACTCTTGAAATTTTCGTAATAATTTACCTTTATCGTTACGATCAATGTCAACAGTAGATAGATTCAATTGCAGGACCTCTAACAATCACGTATAAACGTGAAAAAAAATCATCTGACCACTGTAGTGTAGTAATCCTGATAGTGAAGTTTCTACGTGCGGTCTAACATATCTTATATAAATTAGTTCTCTCAGTTACATATATTAAAAAATGTCTTTTTCGTTGCGATTTTAGTCAATGCTTTATCATATCATGGAGAAAATTTAACGATTTTTTTTCATTTCAAACGCTTTTGTGGGATTTTTCATAAATGCAATAAAAAATGTCGTCGAACATTTATTTATTTAAAAACAACTTTATAGCCTTATAGACGAATAGTTACGAAGAGTATATAGAACGGTTAAACACTATTCACAATATTAATAATAGAAAAACCATAAAAACCAAATAGGTGCATTAATCTCGACAAAAATTATACTGAAGAATGGGACGTATTTCTGCTTCACCTGAGCACTAAGTTTCAGTTCAATCGGTCGAATAATTCTTGAGATACGGAGAGTTGCATTTTTCATGACCTCGACACTCTCGTCCATCCTGATATGTGTTTAAACAACTTGTCCGGACTATTTTAAGTGTTCTTTCATGACAATCTGGAATAAAATGTTTTCCAGCGAAATCAACTTCCTTTATGAAGAAGCAAAATAATAAAAAAGTTTTAAATGGCAGAAGGATGCGCCTATTAAGGTATTCCAAGTGTGAAGATGTGGTTTTTGTGGATGTCTAAACGCGATATCCAATATTCTCAAGCATAAAAGACATTATTATCGTGAAAAGATTTTAGAAAGTTTTATTAAATTCTGTGATGCATAAAATATAGAATCTGAATACAATTTTCCAAATCTACATATATATGGTCCTGAGACTGGGGAAAAAAAAGAATACAACCTAACCTAAAATATTATTGATGCATAATGAGTTGTAGTTACGTATATTAGCAGTAAAAACATAAGAATTGACTCTAGCAACGCCGTTGAATTATAGTCGCGAGGCGCGTGCCAATGTGACGCAGCATACCGTTGACGACGTCAGTCGTCCATGGTCGCCGGGATAACACTTTTATTGAATGAAAAAATGTTACTCAAGGGGCTCAAAAAGTAACATGTCATCAAGAAAATAGAAAGTCGCGTTGGAGAACGAAAATATTTTTCGAGTACATACTGGGTACCGCCCCAACGAAGTTACGATGTCCTCTGGACAGCGTTCTAGCGATACCATCACAGATCAGAAACGCTAAATCCAATTGATCCCACTCTTCTCTACCTATTTCATCATACTACATCATCGAACGTCCTTAAGAAAATGAAGTGTTCTCAGTTCGATGTCCTTGCAATGTTCCTTGCGAAGACAGAGACACACAAGGATAAGTCTCAATGCCCAATTATGGTAAGCTCGTTTCGCAACAGAATTGCGTTACGTACATCTCGTACTAATGAGGACAATGAAAGCCACGGCCTTGTTGTTAGCTTCGCAAATAAGTTTCGGGACATACTCGCGGAATGACTATCAACGCAATTCAATGTAATCGACACATTATACGTTGCGCAAATCACAATAAAAAGTTCACTGTCAAACGAGAACCGCGGAAAAGCCGCAATTGGCGTGCCGCAGGATCATCAAACAGAACTAAAAATGCTCTTACGACGCTTCGGTAATAAAACTGAACTGGAAATTTAACTTTCACCTGTGAATCCTACGTGAGGGAATTGAGCTGGCCAAAAAGAAGCGAGGAGACAGCGACAAGTGTAAGCAGTGGCTTGATAATCAATTTCACATGCCCAACGATGTTTCACGAACTTACCAGCGTTATGTCCTCTCAAGTCGATATGCCTACACAAATTAGAATTTTCTTTGTAACTTTTCAATATCAATGTTGACGTATTCCAGTTATGTTCACCTCAAGGGAATGAAATATTATTCAACATTTTTTTCATTTTTACAAGGTATAACACTTTGGACTCTGGATGTGTAACTCTTTAAAAGGAGCTTCGCGATCGATATAGCATAACGAAATGGATAATATATATATATATATTTTAAATTAACCAACCTTTGGAAAGTCAATCGATGATAATTATTCCGCATTTAGAATTGGTATTGCGTCTCTGATATAGGAAGAAATAATAATAATTGGATATTATTATTGAAAAATCAATTTGCACTTGATTGACAACCGATTAAATGCTCGTATCTTGGATAATAGTCGTCCAAAATATTATCCTGCTTTTTGTTTGTCAATAATCCTCTGTACGGAATTTATTAGCGAAATGATCAAACAAACGCTATACAACTGTTTTAATTCTATAAGCATTTGCAACGAAATTAGAAAAAATCGTATGGCGATTCAAATCGTTGAACTGAAAAAACGTTGAATGATAAGGATTCGATATCTTCAGAAAAGTGGAGAAAAAAGATATCTTTTAGACAATTGAATTAAATACTCGACTATTCTGTGATTTATCGTTTTAAATTATTTTTCTTGTTATCGATGCATTAAGTTTTTAAATGAGTACTTTCTTAGCACCGATAGTGTTTCGAAAATGGGTATAATTGCTTATTTTTAGTACACATTTCATAAGGTAGTGTCAATGGTCTGAGCGAGGGGCTCGTCGAACTTCGGCAGACACAACGAGTACGAGCGCGAGTTAAATTTTCATAACGAAAAATGCCTGTTAGTTACGGCAATAAAAGTTCATTGTTATTTGGCCTTGAAATCCCCATATTTCTTCTGTGAACTCCCTTTCAGACTGCCAAGTAGCCACACGTCGTGTTCGGAACAATCGTTCAGTCTGAATTCTAAAAAAATTCGAGGGTAGCAACGATCTACTTCTGATTAATTCGAAAGAGAGAGAGAGAGAGAGAGAGAGAGAGAGAGAGAGAGAGAGAGAGAGAGAGAGGTTGTTGTGCCTCCCTGTAACTGTATAGTATCGAACACTGCGGTAAAGCGATATGCGCGAGCAAATAATGATATATAACTTTCTAATATTGCTAAGAAGTAAATACTCAGAAAGGTATCGAGTACGAGTGTTCTTTCATTGTGGCCTTCTAGCGAGAGCCTTTGCGAATGTCGCGCCGTGAGTCCCTTCACAAACTGAGACGAAAAAAACGCTGGAATATAGTTTTTTTTTCCTACTCGGGAGCTCGTAACTGAGCGTATCGTGTCATTTATAATTAATTTCTAATCGTTCGGAAATACAAGAATTTTTATATCGGTAACCGCAATGATTATTGCCAAAGATCTAAAAAACTGTCGCAATTTATCGCCGCGACGACCGACTCTATGCCGTATTCTTCACTCGCCGGATCTAATTTTCTATATCTCACTGTGTTACTCCACGTGACTCCTCGTTAATTCTTCGGTCGATTCAGTCTTTTTTGCAGAGGTAGAAGAACATGGGGATAGCAGCGAAACTGTGGAGCGCCTTCTCAAGAAAGCGTGTCGACATCGTAGGCGATGACAAGGGAGAACTCGCGAGAGTCCTCGGCGTTTTCGACCTCACGGCTCTGGGAGTCGGATCCACCCTCGGTCTCGGAGTCTACGTTCTAGCTGGCAGAGTAGCAAGGGAAACAGCGGGTCCGGCAGTCTGCATCTCCTTCCTTATAGCCGCTATCGCATCAGCCTTTGCAGGTAAATAATCGCTTTGCATCCATCAACAATACAATTTGTTTAATTTAGTTTACATTCTTTCAAAACTTGCAGCCTCTTGTTGAAATTTCTTACGTTATATGCGAATATAATGTTATTTTATTTTTAAAAAATCGTAAGATAAGCCAGAAGTAAAATTATTAAGGAAACGTTTTTCTTTACAGTAATGATAATAAAATTTAGAAAGTATTTTTTTATTTGATGTAATACCTACATCTTGTGAATTTCGATCAATGTATTTCGTAATTGTAAGAAAATGAAGAAATTTTGGAATTCCTACCAAATGAGGAATACATTCTGCCTATAAGTTTCACTATCTAATCTGTCTTCATACCTCGACGCACCAATTTCCTAAGAATTATCGTGTACTCCATAGGCATGTGCTACGCCGAATTTGCGTCTAGGGTACCGAAAGCAGGTTCCGCTTACGTTTACAGCTACGTGACAGTTGGAGAATTCATAGCTTTCGTCATCGGCTGGAATCTCATATTAGAGTACGTGATTGGTGAGTAAGATTGAATTTCCATTGTCTTTAAAGGACTTTAATGCCGATGTTAACTAATTTTCTTATTCAGGCACAGCTAGTATGGCTCGAGGTCTCAGTGATTACATAGATGCTCTCCTCGGAAACACGATGCGAAATTATCTGCAATCTATAATGCCGATAAACATTTCGTTCTTATCCGAGTATCCGGACTTTTTCGCATTCGCTATGGTGATCCTTCTGATTGCTTTGCTCTGCATTGGAGTGAAGGAGTCTTCATACTTGAATATGGGCTTCACCGTCGTTAATCTTTTGACTATAATCACCATTATCGTCGCGGGTTCAATCAAAGGTGAGAATGTGTTTCTGTGATTGTTTCTCATATTGTCATTTCGACTTTGTATATGTGAAAAAATCTTGTAAATCAACAAACTACAATCAACAATATTTAGTAAAAATAATTAACAATTTCGTGTATCACTTTGAGTTGCAGGACAAACGTTAATTTCGCGTAATTTGACAGATGCTATCTTTTTTAAATAAAAACTATTATTTCGTATTCGGTACATAAATAAGGTTCGTTTTTTTAAATATCAATATTTTATGTGTAGCTGTGGCTTTATCTGAAAGTTCAATTATGACCACGAACTTTCAATGAATTATTATATTCATTTTTAATGCGAATGCATTCATCTTTTTTAAATCGGAAATTTGTTACATTGATTATCTCATGTTAGATTGTCGAAAAGCTGTAAATGTTAATGAGATTTATAAAATTCAAACATTTTAAATCTTGTCTCCGCTTTGTTCAAGCTGATCCAAAAAACTGGAATCTCTCACTGGACGACATACCAGCAAGCACTGAGAATCCAGGATCCGGAGGATTCATGCCTTTCGGTTTCGGAGGGGTGATGATCGGAGCAGCGAAGTGTTTCTTCGGTTTCGTTGGTTTCGACGCGGTCGCTTCGACAGGCGAGGAAGCTAAGAATCCCCAACGCACTATTCCCATCGCAATCGTCATTTCCCTTTTAATTATCTTTGCGGCTTATTTTTCCATCTCCACTGTGCTCACTATGATGTGGCCGTATTATGACCAGGTACTTAAATCGTATATAATCTTCACCGCAATCACGAACCTACTTCGTGACTGCGAACTCCAATGAAATTTCTTTCTTTTTGCGTCCTCATACAGAAAGCTTTGTTGTTGTGACATAATCAATATTTTCATGGCACAGTACTTAAAATATGCTGAGTAATCCGAAAATCATACTCTTAAAAACGTTCGGTGCGTGTGTGTGTGTGTATTGGTAAAAATAATTACTTACCCGTAACTAGAGAACGACTAGAATATGGGGCTGAAATCATTTCGTTTTATTTAATGCAAAACGACATAAACAGAATATCATTATCAAATTGCAAACTATCGGGCTGTTACTTTTCACATAAGAGAAGTTACGGTTAAGGTTGATTGGTATTGCATACGTGTAAAATCGGCAGGGGTTCAAAAGTTGTAACTTTTTTTCAAAAATATTTAGAGGGGGATTAACTTTTATAACTAATGAATGGCTAGAAATATATTTTGGGCTTCGAATTTGTCGAGCTGGCGCAGATCAGATTATCGTGTCAAAATAAATCAAAATGAACAAAATCACTAACATTTTATGAATTAACCTCTTGAGAAGCACTGATGCATATATGCATTAATATCGATATATCGACACTCAAGGAGTTAACATTAAAAAAAAAAAATGTAAAACGGCTCGTGGAAATTTCAAGCTATAGAACTGGAACGTTCTACACAAGTGTAGTTACGACAAGGTTGCTTGGGTATTAATTTTGTGTGGGATTAACAATAGGTATTAAGAGTCAATGAGAAAGCAATGTGCAAAGTACTGTGCAAGCTTTTTATATACTTTATATTAACTCGACGTGTACAGCTTCGCACGGCCCTTCTAGATTCAAGTTAATAGAAAGAATGCGTAAAATGAAGAAAAAAAACTGTTTTAAAATGATTAAAATGTCTTCACATCGCAGGATCCTCAAGCACCGTTTCCGTATGTATTTCACCAAATTGGTTGGCCAGTCATTATGTGGATCGTGAATATCGGAGCGATATTTGCTCTCTGCACGAGTCTTCTAGGCGCAATGTTTCCGCTTCCTCGTGTGCTCTATGCGATGGCCAGCGACGGCATAATCTTCAGATTTCTCGCGAGAATCCATCCCAAGACACAAACGCCTGTAATGGGGACTGTAGTCGCTGGATTGCTTACAGGTAGTAAAGCCTCACATTACTCGTGATAATCTATCTTTCTATTGCTAAATATTTATTTTGTTCCAGCTATAATGACTCTTATTTTCAACTTGAAACAACTAATTGACATGATGTCTATTGGGACGTTGCTCGCCTACACTATTGTCGCAATATCCGTATTGATCCTTAGGTTCGTTTACCCTAAAATTTCAATTATCCTTGCTTTCACCTCTCCATGAGCTACGAAATAGCCAACTCATGTTCAATCAAATATCCTGCAGGTATCAGAAACCGGATTACGAAACTAAAGTGGCGGCGAACGCAATGCTGAGCAGTAATTCTACGCCTATGAGTTACTTTAAGCTAGTTTTTAATCTTCAAAATCTGAAGGAACCCACGGATTTGTCGAGTGCCATTGCCGGTTGGGGAGTTCTCGCTTTCAGTAAGTCGAGTATTTATTTTTTCCACTTTCAGTGCACTATAAATTTCATCATTTTTTTTTCTATAAAAAAATTTCTTGTATTTTTGTACCGGTTGAAGAAGCTGAAAAATCACTGTCTCACAATCAGACTCAGAGATGGGCACCTCTAGTTACTTAGAGAAATGTACTTTACACATACAAGCGAGTGTACTTTACAGGCAAAATCAAGTGTACTTTACACACAGTCATCGGGCAAAGCATTGAGACTTGTGAGTGTAAAGTCACTTTTTATTCGAAATTAGGACGCATAAGGTTGACTTTCATATAAATTTGGCGTGGTATACGTTTTACCGTACCACGGTATTTGAAGCAACTGGGAGGACGGTATTTACAGTATATTAGCGTCGAGCGTACCGTCTACGGTATAAATATCGTGATTGGTATCCCACACGGTATGAATATCGTGATCGGTATCCCATACGGTATCTATTCCTTAAACATTATATTTGCACTAAATGCAAACGTAATGAACATTTATAACGTTATTCGTTACATTTTCTTTTCACCAGTTTTTTTCTTTTTAATCTCATGCAAACATAATGTAAAAATAAATTATCAAAAAGTGTAAACACGCAGTCATATAGCACGTGCCTGACGTTTGTAAAATAATTAATAATAAACTACGGTTTTGTATGGCTCGGGCGCTAAGCCCCTCGCAATCTATCATTGAATGGATTGGAGTTTTTAAACGTAATTTAACCCTCCTGGCGGCAGCGGCGAGATATTTTTATAATGTAAAAAGATAATTATGGAATGAATAATAGAAAAAAAGTGTACACTTCATAATAACTACAGGCGCCCATCTCTGCTAGGACTACGCGTGACTAAAGTCGCGCTCCAGTAATTATTTAAGGTTAATTGATAAACCTTTGTTTGTAGATTAATTAATTAATCATTTTGTATGCGGTCATATGTTTCTTCAGAGTGATAAATCTAAGCGACAATGTAATTGACCAAGTATGATGGAAAATTTCTGACAGTTCGCAACCCGGTTAGAGTCAGCGCCACCTAGATCCCTGCGTTATCGATCTCAGAAAGATCAAATTACATTGTCGCTTAGAATTATCACTCTGAAGAAACATATGACCGCATACAAAATGATTAATTAATTAATCTACAAACAAAGGTGTACTACTTGACATTAAAAATAGAGATCGTGAATTAATGTTGCTAGAGCCGCGGTGGCGTAATTGGTAACGTACCAGGCTAGAATTCTGGAGTTCCCGGTTCGAACCCGGCCTGTGGCAATATTTTTTCACGATTTCTTTAGAAATTAAAAATCGTCAGGTCTGGTTGCCTCATTAATTCTTAATGAATGAGTGAGGCAAGCAGAGTTGACAAAAAATAATTAGGGATTCGATTGTTAGAGATCTTTCTGAGATCCTTAACGTAGGGATCTAGGTGGCGGTGACTCTAACCGAGTTGCGAACTGCCAGAAATTTTCCATCATACTTGGTCAATTACATTGTCGCTTAGATTTATCACTCTGGTTAATTGATAAAACCATTAAATTGATCAAATTATCGTAGCTGTTACAGTGCTCATCTTCGGGTTTATTCTTAACAACATGAGCACCGATCTTATCGGCGAAAACGTTGCGACGTACGTAGTACTGACGATTCTCGGTCTCACGATGGTGTGGCTCATAATTGCTATCGGAAGACAGCCGATTCGAGCGACCCAGCTGGCTTTTAAGGTGCCTCTCGTTCCGCTTATTCCATGCTGCAGTATTCTCATTAATCTGTACTTGATGCTCCAACTCGACTCGTTTACGTGGATAAGGTTCGCTGTGTGGATGATAATCGGTAAGTAACTCGTCGTACAATAAAAGAAATGACCAAATTATTTTTCTAACATCATGAACGTCTGGTTTCTTCGCAGGTTTTGCAATCTATTTCTTCTACGGAATTTCGCACAGCGAGCA
Source organism: Cylloceria caligata (assembly GCA_963942595.1). Taxonomy (NCBI): domain Eukaryota; kingdom Metazoa; phylum Arthropoda; class Insecta; order Hymenoptera; family Ichneumonidae; genus Cylloceria; species Cylloceria caligata. The sequence goes on from OZ012709.1 coordinate 10,378,445, forward strand.
GGGTCAGAGAAACAATATAACACCCGATACTCTAACGAAAAACTATGTCGAACCAATGAAATCAGTCACCAAGTTTTAAGTAGAAGCTTGATTAGGATTTTTTTTACAAGTGCCTGATTGAATACATCGTTGCCAAAATCGTGTGTCAAACATTATCAACGCATTAAATGTCAGAGAATTTGTCACGTATTATGAATATGCCATCTCCCTTTATCGCACTCATGACAGTCATTAAATCGTTAGTCTTTAGTATCTCATCTATTGTACATAATTTATCCGCACAATGCATTTCATTTATATACTTTGTGTAAAACCTTTATTGTACAGATATAAATGACGATCTATTTTTTAAAACAACGTTGCCCACCCCCTCCCCATCGTAGTGTAATCGTATAGTACGTGGACGAATAGCAACTTGAAATTCAACAATAATATTTGAATAACAAAGAAAATATTGAGAAAATAAGTATTTGCCTTAACGTGATGTGCTGCATGACGCTTGTTTTTCTCTCTCTCTCAGATAGCCATGCGCGCGAGAGATATAGCAGAATTTTCCCATTGCGAATTGCTCCATCACGATTGATATTTCGGATAAAATATGAAAACGTTGAACTGTAGATCTGCGATATGCAGTTCGCCGTTCTTCTTTTTTATCCGAAAGATCAATTGCAGTACAGTTTTTATTGCCGACCTAGGGGTAGGACTTCGTCTTAAAGTGATGTGACACACCGACTATGTTACAAAATTAGATATTCCGTATTTTTTCAAAGACGTTTTATATTTTGGATAGAAACACGTTAGTTTCTGATGCATCAAGTCATCCTGCACCTGAACCTAATTTAAAGGCTTCGGAAGATATACCAACGGAGTTCCAAATACGGTAACCTCGTTGGTATGTCGCATCTACTTAAAAAGGAAGGAAATTACAGTCGAGCCCCACCTATCCGACGTCCGCTTAATCGATGGGCACTTCTGGTTGACCAACTTGCTTGCATCTATTAGACCAGGGGTCTCCAAACTACGGCCCGAGGGCCACATTCGGCCCGCGGACAGATTTTGGACTATTTCACTTTTTACCACCGGCAACAATGATAATATGGTTTTGGCCCTCGAAACTTACTGGAGTAATCAGTATGGCCCTAAGGCTGGAAAGTTTGGAGACCCCTGTATTAGACGAACCGCATTTCTCCTAACCCCCTCTCTTGTCAATGATACAGTTACTGTCGGTGCGTAGACCCAGTATGCGCTACTGTTAAATAAAAGCGTGGGGTTCCTCTCCACGTTCAATAGGTGAACTAATCCGGTCCTGAGAAGGACAAATAAATGGGATTCAACTGTACATATTATTCTGGCATATATTTGCATGCAGGTCACGAATCTGTTAGAAAAATGAATGAATGAAAAAAAATGTTATAAAAAAGATTTCAATAAACTATACAAATGTTTTTTTTTAAAATGAAACTCATGTTCCTATCCCAAATTTCGCCTTCACGAATCATATGGTAAATAAAATATGAGAACGATGCCCTGCAGAATTCTTAGACGGTGGGAACTGTTCTCTGCTTGAATTCGACGGACTTTAACCGTGACAGAGAAAGCCCTGTTACAGTTTTTGTTCCCGATCGAATTGTATTACATCACCTTAGGGTATCCTACAGATCAACCGAGTCAGAGACATTGGGATTACAGTTATTTTCTTTGCCACGGTTGATCTGTCGGATACAAACCGAGAATAGTGCCCTCTGTCCAAAAATTCTGCAGGGCAACATTCTCGTTTTTTATCCTGCAGGCAATGCGTGGCGGAGAAATATGGGATGGGAAAATTCCGCTGTCTTTTTCGCACTTGTAGCGAATTGAAAAAAAGACAGAAGCCATGTGTCACATCATTTTAACAAATTCGTAACATGCATGCATGACGTAAGTCATAATAGCATTTGGCATTTTTTTCTTCTCGCAATATTTACCGCAAAGAGCACTAAAATTAGTCTAAACGCAATGTGAATTATTGAATTCATGAAAGTAATTTAAAAAACTATTTTAATAGCCAAATATGCCAATAATTCAGAGTTCATTCCATTGGATAAAACTCGTAAGGTTCAAGTCTCGAGGTTTTAACGTTATTTACAAATTATCTCACTCTTTGGTACATTTGAGGTTTTACTAGCCTCAGTGTATAATATCTTAATGTATCTTCTTATTTCAAGCGAAATTGGAATGACAAAACGGCGCATCAGTGTAGAGAACGTCGCGTGCTCTACTCACTCGAGATACTGTGCAGTTTCGTGTTATGCCCGGAGAGACAAATGGGTGCATTAAACATTCAATATTGATCGGAATTGCGAATGGCTTAACGGAAGCTTTTCACGTAGATTCGTCTGTGTGGTGATAGAGCGTAACAAAGAGCCGATCTATTTTGGTCCGTTGACGAGTCCACCTACGTTTATGTGTTGCCAGTTTGCCTGAACGCATTTAGTTTGTTAGAAAGAGAAAATATTCGAGGAAAATTATAGAACTTACCCCGATTCCAGTGACCCATCCCGTTCCAGCAGGATTATCGTGCGTTATCCCGATCCTTCGACACACTATTCCCGCTCCGGAAACTGCCCAGACCTGACCGGTCTCGCGACCAACGGAAACTTGCCGAAAGCCTTGTTTTGCCGTAATTACTGAATTATCTGTTGGCGATAAAACAAAATGGTAACCATCGATCAGTCTGTAAAGCATGAATCGAATAAAAAACTATTCAAATTGTTCCGACGTTATAAATGTGTATTATCCTTTAATTGTTCATAACTACTAGAAAAAAAGTAACTTTCAATTTCAAAACAAAAACAAGTTTTATTCAATCGAATTTATATTCTTCGCGTTAGGGGAAAAAACTTTTTAAAATGAACCATATTAAAGAAAAAAAAAAACATTAAAATAAAAAGTGGTTTGAAATTTTTTTTATTCTGAGAAATTTTTGAAACCTCGCGAATTTTGGGTATGTTAAAAGGTTCTAGATTACACATAAGAACATTTGGGATCATCAAATGAACTATTTAATAATAATAGCCTTTAAAAATTCTCGATAACGGTCGTTTAAAGATCATTAGAAAATGATTTAAAAGATCATAGGCATTCGGAAAAATTAATAAATTTGTAAACCAAAGAATAATGCTTTCTGAAAATTTGTTAAACATTTTTTTAAATTCGACATCATTAATCTTAGAACCTCAAATATGATTGATTTTTCAAAGATTTTTTTTTATCGCAAACTACTCAAATTCCGATTGAATCTTACTTTCGGCTCCAAATGGAGACGTAAAACATCCTTAAACAATATTCATTTCGTCAAGCTCGGCGTTCCGCCACGTTCAGCCCATATACTCGTTCCGGTAAACTTTCGGGCGCTTCAACCGGCAAAGGATCAAAGAACATATAATTTTTTTTCAAGTTATTACGAATTTGTTATTAGTGTTGTATTACTTTTATAACTATCAACGGTTTAGAACTTCATTTTTATTTATTTATTTTTAAAAATCTTTTTTTAGAATAATTGTTTGTACTTGTTATGCCAACATAAATTAAATCATTTTTATCGAGAATCCAAATTGCCAGTTGCTGCCATCTGAAACACCTCCATTATGCGTAACGAGCATAGCACGTGTACAGCTACACTTCGTGCTATGGCCAACGAAGGTGGCATTCGTTCACACGAGTTTTGCATTTCAAAGTACATTCAAATGTTACACTGTATTCGAGCAATCAATGACAACATCGAAACCACAATAAAATCTGCATACCTATGTGAATAGGATCATTTGGCATAGCGGGTAAAGTCTGCCAGTACGTTCCTTCTGGAAAGATCTTCGGCTGAATTTCACGTCGTATCGACAGTCTTCCCGCGGTATCCAACGCCCAGACTACTGTTGCACCCACCGATATTTGTTTCAAATGAGCCCCTGCCGGTGGTTCAACGTTTGTCCATAGTTCTCCTGAGATTATCATTCATTTATTTAATTCAGGAACGAAAAAGACTTGAAAATAATAAAAATAAATGAGAAATCAAATACAAAAGTAGAAAGCATTATGAAATAAAATATTAATGCAATACTCTAGAGATATTTTGAATTACGTTGGTTGCATTTGGTCTAGTAAAAGTTAGAGTATAGTTTAGTTTTAAAACGCGTAGCCTATGGAAGGTTCTCTAAAACCTTTATTGCAACAAGCAGTTCAGACCAGGTTTAACCTTTGAAGAACACACAATTAGCGTCAATTCATATTCGTTTACGAATAACCGCGTGTGCTCAATATATTTTTACCTTTTTCGTTCATAATATATTGTAATATTATAATAATTAGCACGAATAATTGGAAGCTTTCACTGTGGCATAATTATGCGGTGTGACCGAATTGTCGAATAATTTATAATTATTAACCTTGGTTTGACTGTGTTCAAGTTATGATTATCAATATATCGACAAACTAGTCAGCAACGTTACAACGTCGTAACACACGTCGTCTACATACAATGTACTGCTGCGCGATCTGCGAAACCTCATTGCTCGATTGCTGGCGCGGCGTTTTGCAGCAACTCGTTTGTTCACGATACGCGTGCTAATATGTGAGATTATGTTTGTTTTATTTTTATATATTTTTAATAATTCGGAATTTTATTGCATATATTTTTGCAACAATGCAGGAGGGAACGATCAGGGCGCCATGGGAAGAAGAGGGGGCGGCAGAGGAGTCAGTGGAACCGGGGCTGGACAGGGAAATGTAGAAAGAAGAGTTATGGAAATTGTTGAGGAAGCTGAAAATAGGAAAGCGGCAGGCGAACACGATATTACAGAAGAATTCATAAAGAACGTATCAAAATTTGGAAGGACGGCAAACTGCCGGTAAATGGGAGAGGGCAAAGATATCCCCGATTCACAGGAGACAAAAACAGGAGCCAAAGAAGAAGTCGGGAACTATGAGAGAATTTCATTGCTTAATATTGGATACAAGATACTAGCGAGCATAATGATCGAAGGAATCAACAACTGGGTGGGGAAAAAGAAGACAGTGAGGGAAAGTCAAGCAGGCTTTAGAGCGAAGCGAGGGACACGCGAACACATTTTTGTGCTCAACGCGCTAATCAACAGCAGGCCGAGGGTGAAGGGCGGAAAACTGTACATAGCCTTCGTACAGGGTGCTAACGGGCATATATAGGTACAAAACAAACGACGTGATAACGAAGAAAGGGATAGCGGAAGCGCTTGTAACAAGAAAAGGGGTAAGGCGGGACTGTGCTCTGAGCCCAACGCTCTTTGGAATTGGACTAGCAATCCACGATATAGAGGAGGAATGGGTGGGAAGAGAAATAGGAGGAACGGTCATGGGAGAAAATAATTTCTTTGCTATCAAATACGCGGATGATGTGGCGATAGTATCGGAAGAGACGGAGGAGATTGGAGAAATGTTTCGAGGATTGGAAAGGTTCACGAAGAAAACGAAAATGGAGGTGAATGTAGAAAAAACCAAAATAGTAATATTCCAAAGAGGGTGGTGGAGGTGGTTGGGGGGAGGCATAATAAAAGAGGTTTGCAGGATCGAGCCCGATTTCGAGTGTAAAGTTTGCTGTACTCACACGAGGTCGCAATCAGGCTTCCTCCCGCGTAGCATGCGATACTTTTTTCCGAGTTCGTTGGAATGATCGCATTGTTATGCGTGCAACAGCGCTATTATTGTTACAATCAATGCAAGTCAATGAAAATTAGTGACAACGCAATCGCTCCGCTCGCGCTATAGGTGATGTCGCGATGCGATCAGGGGCGACCCTCCCCCCACCCCCTCAACAGGAAAAAAATGTTTAGTTCACTAAATAATAAGCCGTGACCGGTATCCTTAAATTTTGAAAATTAGAAATTTAATACGGATAGAACGTTTTTGGTCGAATTCAATTCGTAAGGTCAATGGTCAAGATGCTACATCCCATATGCAATTCCAAAACGTTCGATAGATATTCTGTACAAAAGCGTATTATTATTAGCACGACGGCTACGAGTGTTTCTCGATCTCCGTCTGATGGCGCAAATCCGAGCACCTAATGTTTTTCGCTCGGGCAGTCTCATTTTTTGCCCTAAGGTAGAAAAATAGGCTTTTTTGCGCTAGGGTAGAAAAGTGTAAACTGTCGGTCAAGTGCGCATGTGCATTACTCATAGCTAGAAACGTGCCACTTTCGGCCCGCGTTGCACGCGTGCAATGTGGTCGTTTCAGCGCAATCGAAAAAGAACTGTTTCCGTGGAAACAAAGCTTCCTCAATGAAAAAGGTAAAAAAGGAAAGCAGAAAGATCAATTACAATTATAGGAATTACTTACGTTTACTGTCGAAAAATGGATACAGGCTGTACTTACCTATCGGCTTTTCCGCAGTTATACCGAATCGCCAGTATGACGAACCATTCTTCCCAACAGCCCACACTTTGTTCTCTGGCCCACAAGAGATCCCTACAAGCGCTTGATCGCTCGGTATGTGCTCCCAGGAAACTCCCTTATAAATAATCGCATAGTTTCGTCTTAATGCGATGTGGTGTACTCACATAATTGCTATCAGTACGAGAGTTCAACGGTATAAATTTAAGGAAAAAGACAAATTAGGTTTTCACACGATATCGATGGATGCAAACATAATTTGCTTTGGACCGAAATAATAATAAGGAATGAGAAAATAGGGAAACAGGTTTTCGTAATCGTGACGTCATATATTGCGGTCCTCCTCGGTACTAAATAATCATTTGACTCACCATAGGACAAGATTCTGACACTCCCCGTCGGAACAAAGCCTCGCCGTTCGCAGCGACTGCCCACACATCGATCGGGCAATCAGTTCCACGTTTTTCGGACGCCTAAAGCAAGAAAAGTTTCAGACAGAGTTTAGTAACGAACAGTTGAGTAAGACGAGTAACTAACAGTAAATCACTTAAAAATTCGTGTTACTCACGTATAAGGAAACGTCGACGAGTTTCGTATTACCTAGCTCCTGCCAGGGTCCACTGCTCGTCAAGAGACAACGTCTGAACCATCTGCGTCGCCTCACGTAATCGGTAAAACATTTTTTCCCGTGGTATTGAGAAGGAAAGTCGGTTGCGTATTGCCATCCATCACGATCAACACCTCCGGGAGTGTGGAAATCAATTATCCAGTCGGAAACCTAATGAAGGCAAGGTCGTAGTAGCGTTTTCTTCGATTTTTCATGTCTATACGAATTTCTGTATTCACCGAATCAACTCACCCACCGCCAATGCATCGAGAGCAACTTTGTGTGCTCCCGCGTACGTTTGTGTTTGCCTGTAACGTCGCTCCACATGTAACGATCGGTTGGAAGTCCGTGAGACGTGTAACCGGTCACTGGATTCCAACGTTGGTTCTCGTACACGAAGTAATTGTGCGTATCTGCCATAGGATTGATGTCTGTGTTGCTCGCTCCTAGTCCTAAGAAATAACAATTGAAAACATGATGTATTATCGAAAATACATTTCGAATTTTCAAATGTCTTATCATATTGCTACATTAGCTTGCACAAAGCAAAATGGCGTAGCTCGTCGCCAGTTTTGTATATTGGCACCTCGGATAGCGTGCAGTTGCATGGATAAACGAGACAGTGTGATTTTATATTCCATAATGAAGGAACAATGGAATGTCAAGGTTTTTTTGTCAGTGGCAAATCCAAAATGCCCGCATTTTATGGAATATTCAAAACAGTCTGCTAGCGGACGACGATCGATTTCTATCGAACTTGCACCAATAGCTGATATAGCACCAAAACAAGCCACCATGACCACTGTGCATTAATCTCAGCTTGGAATCAAGGTCACGCTCGTAGCGAATAAGAAGTAAGCGGAATTGTACTTTAAACTTTTTTTTTCAAGTTCGCGGCTTTTAAATGGAAGAAAATACGGCGCATTAAAAAAGGAACTACATTTTGACCTTGAAAATAAATTTTCTTGATTATACAATGTCAAGATAAGTAATAAAATAAAATGTTGAAGTCTTTTTTCATAACGTGGTAAATTTTTATGAGCAATGCAGTATTAACACAAAGCTAACCAAGCAATCTACTAGATATTGTGAAACTTTTTTAAGAAAAGTTGTGTAATAACGTTAAGGGAAAATGCATAACCTTTGAGAAAAGCTCCACCCCAGCCTCCCGTATAAACCCAGGCTGTGTTATCATAGCCAATACCCCAAGTGATTCCGGAACTGCATGTCTCAACTCTCTTCAAGTGGCCACCAATTTGCCTCCAAAACATGCCCATTGGCTCGATAATAACCTGTCGACCAGAAGATAATTAAAGGGAGACTCTTGAGACTATTTGTAAGCTTTCTATATCTGCTGAACTATTTTTACTGTGCTTTCTGTTTTATTTAACTTTAAATCCAAGTCGATTATTAATTCCAAACCGTCGAAATACCTCTCTCTTTAAGGGGGACGATGTGCTACATGTTCGTTTTTCCTCAATCGCCATACGTGTAAAAGATTGCAGAATTTTTCCAACGCGAATTTCTTCGCCACGATTGATCATTCGGATATAAAATGAAAACGGTGAACTGTACAATTGTGAGGCGCAGTTCTCCGTTCTCCTTTTTCATGCAAACGATCACTAATGTCAAAGAAATGTACATTTTCGTTTTTGTTAAGGACCGAGGGGTAGCACATCATCTTAAGATGATGGGTAGCACATCTTGAAAGGCGATGAAGGGGGAATTCGTGCAATGCTGCGATACATTTAATAATTAAATGAAAATTTTTTAATTATGTTAATAATTTAATAATTTCTCTACATACCATCGGTGATTTATAGAGCACACTGTGTAGCGTCATGAGGCCCTTGATTCTTAAGTGTGTGATACTCTGAGGCGATATTCGGTGACTGAAGAAGGTGTATTCGGTGTCGTTTATGTAGATTCTGTAGCCAGCTTTCTCGCAGTCGATTTTCAAGGTAAAATCGGTGCCAGCCTTCAAAGGACTACCGCCGGCTCTCTCCTCGTCGCCCCATTGACCATTCTGATAAGTATTTCTCACTATAATATTATCTTCGAATCGGGGATTGAAGTGAAGAGCAATGTCGTGGGTATCCATAGCTCCCTTCTGTCGCAGTACCGTTGTCATATGGCATACGAAATTGAACGCTAGTCTTTATCATAATAAAATGAAAATAACATTTCATTTTGTTAAATTAAATTACGAGTTATATAATATGTGAATTTTGTGGATTCTTACTTGTCTGCATCGTCGTGAACGCACACCGATATATGGAGAGCACTTCCAATGGGAAATCCATTTTGCAAAATGCTTTCGAACGGTAAATCCTTACCCGCGTTATCTAATTCTTGCGTGTACACCCCCTTCAAATATTGATTCGCCTGAAAGTCGACGATTGCTGTTTATTTTGAATTTATAGAACCATTCAGCTAAATATTTGAGGTTTTTTTTACAAAATTACCTCCGCTATTACGGGATCATACACGAAAACGTCTCCTAAAGCAGTCGTTGCCCAGATAGAATTTGGTCCAGGTCTTCCATATAAGTTATTCATTTTACACGACACTGAAAACGTCAGGATTCGTAAAAAACGGTATAAATTCGAGTATGACTTTTATCAAGAGTTCAGCAAACATTTATCTGTGCTTAAGACATTGCGGTACACGTCGTCTATCTCCCTAAGATCACTATACGTGCGAGAGAGATAACAGAATTTTCCCAACGCGAATTTCTCTGTCCCGATTGATCTTATGTATAGGAGACGAAAATGGTGAGCTTTAGAATTGTGAGACGCAGTTCACCTTTTTCTCCTTTTATCCGAGCAATCGCCGTAGCGGAGAAATTTGTATTTCCGGTGTTGTTACCGACTGAGGTAGACTTAAGGTGATGTGGGTGTTACCGACCTGGCGGTAAAAAAATTTACTCCAGCATTCCCTTAAGGTGATGTGCTACATGTCGTCGTTCTATCTTAGATCGCCACCCATGGAAGAGAGAGATAGCAGAATTTCCCCATAGCGAATTTTTCCGCCACCAATGATCATTCGAATAAAAAATGAGAACGATGAACTGTAGAATAGTAAGACGCAATTCACTGTTCTCCTCTTTTATTTAAAAGATCAATCGTGATAGAGAAATATGCATTACAGTTTTTGTTACCGACTGAGAGCTAGCACCACCTTAGCGAGAAATTAATTGTTATCGTAAGTTAAAAGCAATAATTTAATAAATCAAAATCACGGACACTAAAAATCATAATTTGGACAAAATTATTATTATATAATGAGAGTAGTCTGGTACCAAGAGTTTGACAAAGTGCTATTCGATACTTAGTCATTTTGATTACACGGCAGATAAATTTTTATCATGCCTTGAAACAAATTTATATATTCAGAAGTAAAAAAAAAATTCAGACAAAAATACTGTAGGGTACATCTACTACCAAGAATTAGACAGAGAGCTTTTCCACACTTAATCGATATATTATATATATCCACGCGAGAAATTCATGTTTTACCAGACGTCATGTGGCCCATCCAATCTTCCATTTCCGTGTCGCTGGCAAATTGCAACCTCAGTACTTTAGACCGCGGCAAATGTGGCGTGTGAATCGCCAATCTGGGACTTCCCGGTTCGCTGCAGCAAACAATACAAACGATTTCCGATATCGGAAATTGCATCTGCATGGAAAAAGGTATTAAAGGATCAAATAGAAGTTTCTTTACTTAAAATAGATTTTGTTTTAAAGGATTTCTCGTGTTTACCATGGTAGTAGCGCCGTCCGCGTTAAGAATAGTGAGCGTACCGGCGTCCAAGGTGCCACTGTCGCTACTAATCCACTCGAGTTCGATAACGCAGTCTTCGTAAAGGTTGCTGCCTTTTAATTTGCATTTTGCGTCTCCGTTTTTCACCCACGAGGATCTCTCGATCGCTTTCTCGCACCTCGAGAGATCAAAGTCACCGATGTTCAAGCGATTTTTCAATTCCTCAAGGATGTGTATTCTCCATGGTTCCACGACTTCTCCAAGCAACATACCATGTTGGCTGTCAGCGATCCTGTCGAGAACGGTATATATATTGACGAAAAAAGATACAAATGTAATTCAAATGTTCCTTCGTCATTCGTATTCATCATCAATGAAGCCTCCTATATGAGAGATAATATTAATCGCTCTTGCCTTCCTCGTAGAGGAAACCACACTGAACTATAGAAACTAATTTTTTAATAGAATTTTAGTGACAATTTCAAAACTTTAAAGCGCTGTACTGCACGATATAAACCAGTCTTTCCCAGATTGCCATACGTACGAGTGAGATAGCAAAATTTTCCCCATTGCGAATTTCTCCGCTACGATTGATCTTTTGGATAAAAAACGAGAGCGATAAACTGTAGAATTGTAAGATGCAATTTACCCTTCTCTTTTATTCAAAATATTAATTGTGGTTAAGTATTTTACATTATAGTTTATGTTATCGACCGAGCGGCATCACATTTCCTTAAGGCAAGGCGAAACCTTTTACTCCAACCATGAGTGCGAAAGAGATAGAACCCGGAACGCACCCACTCGTTCTACACTGAACAGAATGAAATGAAGTTTGGTCAATAGACTGCAAAAACGTGAACCTTTTGGGTGACGAACGTAGAATTTTGAGAATAGAAAAAAAAATTACAGATTAATTATCTGGTTACCTGTAATGAAAAAATTACGTTTTAAAATGATTTAAGGCACGAAATGAAAAAAACGCCGTTTGTCACCCCTAATCCAGCACAAAAACACACACAGTACATCCATTCCGATTGCGATTTAGAAACGAAAAAGTCCCTTAACCATGCACGGCAACTATTCTTGATAAACTCGAAAAATAAATCCGCGAGACATGGCCGATGGCTCAGCTTTACGAAGATATGGCGAAATATGCATGAGTGCGAACGAGATAGTCTAGTATAGTTTTGCCTCACCTGAATTCCGCGAGAGGCGCTGGTAATATATTATATAGCTGTCTCTCTCACATATCATTAGAGTGAAATGCTATTGTTTACACTTTTAGTTACCCACTGAGTAGGTTTCGCTTTCCCTCAAGCGGAGTAAGCAGTCTATTGGCCAAATTTCATTTCATTCTGTTCAATGTAGAACGAGTAGGTGTGTTCCGAGAATTAGATGCGTGGTGTGGAGGTATCGCCTTCCCTTAAGATAATGTGGAGATGTATGGATGCAACGGAGACAGAACTAATCTTGCGATTCCGAATTTCTCCGCCACAGTTGATTTGTCGGGTAAAAGACGAGAATGTCGTCCTGCAGAATTGTTAGACGGAGAGCGACTTTCTCGGCTTTTAGCCCACAGATCAATCGTGACAAAAAATGCATATTATAGTTTATGCTACTGACCAAGTAGTACCACATCACCTTAAGAGGATGGGTTATACCGACTGAGTCGTCACGAGTGCAAGTGACATATCGTTATTGGCAATCGCAGTGGAGCGAGCGAAATCGAGAGAAATTTGTAGCATATCATATTAAATGCTAATAAATGTTCACACATTTTTCACGTTCATGCCACGGGTCCGATTTATTTTTCTATATCTCGTTTCTAATAACTTTTAGTCCTCTGATATTAAGACATTTAAAAAAATTCATTTGCAAGATAGATTGATCTATGAGAAAGCAAAAGATCTCGAAATATTCATTACCATTTGGGAGGAGATGTCGGATCAACAAAACAGGCGCCAGCCTCGACCTTCGACCAAGATACGTCGCATTCTGCCCAGTAGACGCCTGCGATGCTTTCATCTTCACCATAGACTCCGTTATCACCGGTTAAGTCGGGATCGAAGATACTGCCGTCGGTTTCGGGGTGAGCCTCGACACCCACCATCGAACCAACGGAATGTACTGGACTCCAGGCAGCGGGATTAACCTGAAATATAGTTTATCACCGGTTTATCAATATATTATAACTTCGGGTCGAGTTGTTACCGCATTTCTTGATTATTCAATTTTACAAACGAACAAACTTAATATAATTCTTAACGAAATTTTAAAAGCAGCACATTCGTTAAATTAATTTAAATTAATTTCACTCATCATAATTATGTTTTCGGAATTTAGAGTAAGCAAGTAATATCGCAATATAGTTATATAAGGGATCATCAAAAAAATTAAATGACACCATAAATTATTGTGGCACGTACCTTTACTGTGCTGCTCATTCCTTTACCGGAAACTACTATAGATTCTCCGCTCTGAGATAGTGACTCGTTAGATATCTTGATACTAGCGACACTCGCCTCAGTTAAGTCGCACATCTCCATTGAATTTGTGGAGCTGCAAGATTATATTGAAAATGTAGCACATTGTCTTAACGAATTGGTAAAGCAATCTGAGTCGACGAAAATTATGGATTTTATTTAGATCTTCCTATATAGGGTAATCGATAACGTAGGAATCTAGGCGGTATTTGACTTAGGTCCGAGTTGTGACTATCCAAAACTGCATCTAATAATAAAATGGACACGATGACGAAGCGTATAGTAATTATTATTGAACGAATTATATGCATTTATAGTTGTATACTTATCATTTTTTATTTACTTACCGATTTTTTTCTTCGGTATTGTATATCTCTTGGAAAGAGGTCTGTTGAGCGTTACTGGTAGGAGTACCGTCGTTTGTTTTCTGCCAGAGTTTCAGGGATGTTGGCGTCGGAGCCGATCTAGATTGTTCCTCCCAGTCTCTGATCAGAGCTGTACCATCGCTGGTACTATTTGGCCGATTCTGCAGCATAAAAATATTCACCTTCAGTGCTGTGTATTATATTTTATAAAATATATATTTCAAATGGCAGTTGTTTTCGAACTGGAGCATCTTTAAATTGAACTTTTATGTCGTAGAAAAATAGCAAATGCTACTTTACCCAACATAGTTCTAAGTTCATTAGTATTTCTTTGTTTAGTTCGTAAATTACCAAAGAACTCCAACTTTGATGTCTTTGCTGCTGAGGAGTTCCGCACATGCTGTGCCTGTTGCTGGACGATAGGCTGGCATTACTGCTCGCTCTGCTCAGCTGTAGAGGAACGTTAATAAGTCGCCACTTCTTGCCCGTTAATTCGGATCTAGTGATGCCATTTCTGTAGTATAAACATCTGTCCTCGTAGCCTATCGCCCAGACCTTTCGAAATAATTTAAATCGCAATCAAGACGGTAAAAGTTTCGAGTAACTTAAATTTATTACCACAGAATATTTGCGAATTACTTGATCGTTAGGCGCAACTGAAACTAGTGCCATTTTACTCAGCATCTCCACCCATCCCGTTCCAGTAGACAATTGTTCGCATACTCCGCTCATCTCGCCCTTTATTCCTTTGCGAAACCATACACTGCCCTCGTGAGTTACAGACCATACCGCGTCGTTTCCAACGCTCACTTGCATGAGCCGTAGATCATGTTGAGGTGATTCCACCTCCGACCAGTCGTCCCCTGTAAATTTAATTTACACGTCGCATTCTTACTTTCGTTCATCTTTTAAAGCCTACTCTGGGAGCAAATATTCTCATTCGATAAGAATGAAAACAAGTAAAAATAAGGGAATAATATTGCTTGAAAGTTCTTTGCTTTTTGGTTTTTTCTTGTTTACCCATTGGATTTTCTCTGGTTATACCGATGCGAACGACGGCTTTGCCGTTCATCAGAATGGCCCACACGAGTCCGGAAACTCCGACGCTTATTTGAGCGACTTCGTAACCCGTAGGCAATTTTATAGCGCTCCACCTTTGACCCTCTGGAGAAGTCGAACTTACTCCGACTCGGAACATCACCTTAAAAAGAATAAAAACTGTGAAAATGTAATAAAAATAATGTTAAAAATTTTGTTAATATTCTTTTGCCTGTTACCCTTCCATGAGCTGTTACTGCCCAAACAACGAGATTTCCAGAACTTCCACCGGGTATTTGATTCCCTCCGACAGCTACATCGATAAATGGTTCCTGAAATTAAATAATTGAGACTCAATCTTTTTATTCTCTTCCCGATAACACAGATTGAGTTTCACAAGTGAATTACCTTTGTAGGATCTTTGTGGAGAGGAGCTATTGCGCACCAAGAGTTCATTGCACTGTATCGACGATATCGCACCCACTTGCGTCTTCTTACGCACGATTTCCATTGCTTCTTCGTCGAATAAGTCGCCGGAAAATCGACCGCGTACGTCCAACCCTGTGAAAACAATTTATACACGTAAGCAAAAAATGAGGGTGTCTAATAATGAAAAAAAAAATAATAAACTGTGGCTGACATCGTGATCCAATGGTTGACCGTCCAAAGTTGTTTCTATATTCCAATCACCCTCCCATTGCCAAGCCATAGAAGGAAGCTTCACTTTGTCGCGGGAACGGTCAACCGTCCCATCCTGATTGGAAAAATTGTATCTATCTGTGGGCAGCAACCTCCCACTGAAGCCCTCCAAGGGTAGCCAGCGCTATAAGGTAAAATACACAAAAACGAATCCCTCATAACAGTGCTGTTTCTACATCATTTCTACATACAACTTGACACTGCTGTATATTATATCTAATATACCCTTAGAAACATACAAAACAAACATAACAAATTTTTTTTCATCATCATGATAAGAATTTCAGTCTGTTAAACAAATACTCCAAAATTCATGGAGGAAAACACACGGATTCAAGTGTTACATACAGAAAAATGAATAGGAAAATAATACTATTTAGTTATTTGGTACAAAATTGTTTAGTTAAAATATAACTTCCACCTGCCAATAGTATTAAGAAAAATGATTTTTTATACATATTTCAAGAATATTCAAGTGTTATACAAAATGTAAATCAGTTAAAATATTCTTAAGCCCCAATGGGCAAGAATTGCTAATGAATATTACTATTTAAGTTCTATTTTTGGTAGAAACTTTTGGATTATTTACGTATTTTGCTTCCTCAAAGAGCCTTGTTTCTTTTTTTTGTTGAGATTTTGACATCAGAGTGCTTAGAATGTATCAAAACGTCGAAAAATTATATTTAGAAAAAATATTGATATTGAAATATAATTGAAATAGCTATATCTCAAGAACAGGTTAATCGATCTTTCTCAAACTTTGCACATGAGTTGAGTCACAACCCCTCTTGTTTTGCTGCATTTTTTGCCCAGATCACTAACGGATATCTCGTTCACAGTTGGTAAATTTTTCGAAAAAAGGGTGTAATCTCTCTAACTTTCATAAATTTGGAGCAAACCAGCTCAAACTTTCTAGAATAGCCTGGACGACAAGATAATTCGGTATTGAGCTTAGTATGACTCGATGAAGGCATTCAGATTTTATGAAATTATAAGTTTTTATAATTTTTTTTTTTAAATCCAATTTTGCTCTAACTTTTGTACCATCCATCTACCAAACTGAAACTTGGCATACAAATTGGCTAGAGTACAAGGATTACTACATTTTTACTTTATTTTCCACCTTTGACAAAGCTTTCTCTATAAGGGAGCCAAAATTAATCAATGTCATTCCTCATAGAGGTAACTTTGTTAAAGGTGAAAAATAATGAGGAAGCAACATTCAAGGTTCCACTCTGCATCCTTTTTGTTCCTGTAAAATATAGAGTAATTACTTCATTCTCATAAGTTTCTTCCTTGATCCTAATGGGTATGTCCAATCCATGAACATGTACGTAGACTTGACGATCACCGCCAATTGCCCACATGAAGTGCGGCACTGCAGAAAGTTGCTTAAATTCTAGCCCCAGGTACATGAACTCCCTCCACATATTCCCGGAAGTCGATAATCCAAACACACGCCCCTCATTGTTAATGGCATAGAGATACGAGCTTGGCATTTTGATCCAGCGAACTTACGCTAAAATTACAAGTGTTAATGGATGAATCATCAACAAAAGTACTTTTAGAGAGATCATTACATATGCTCAACAAAATCAATGACACAAAAAGTAATATAATATGCCAAATCATAGAGATTATTTCGGAAACGTAAAAATAAAGAATATAAACGTACATTTGCCCAAAATTCACGAAAACTGTGTTTTTTGTGATCACCAGATATTATTTATCTATAACTACGTTTTTATCCGCATAGCCGAACACTTCTGAGAAATATTTTTACACATTGAGAACTGTGTCTTGTGGCTCAACTACATGACGTACGCGTCTACGGCTACAGCACATACGATTTATGACACAACAAACTCTCGCGATACCCAAATTGACACCATGCAATTATATTCGGGACGATGGTTGCTCGATTTAAAAATTGATTTTGACGTTCTTGGAGGTTGAGGCCGTCAGGGTATTTGGCAGGTAGTGCCCCCCACAGAGGCTGTAGAGACTGCGTAAACCACTCATACGCAGTGAACTTTTTTGAGCTTTACTGCAATGGTTAGATTTTACAAATGAGAGGGAAATTAAAGTAAAAGAATATAATTCTCAAATTAGTCAGTTTTACACTGATAATGCACTGGTTTGCCCCACTCTCTACATGGGTCCGGTTGGTAACAAAAAACTGACTATTTTCTCATGGGTGCTGAATATTTCTCAGAGAAAAAGCAAATAAGATCCCTTTGCTCTCTGCGTCTATCCATTGCGCAGTAGGATTAATTTCCTTTGAATTATAAGTTACTTTCAGCACCCTTAAAGAGTGCTTTCAAATGAAAACAAAACTGTAAGGTAAAACTGTAAAAGGTGATGTGCTACTCTTCTCTGAGGGTAAAACAGATATTTGAACGACATGGTTACAAGTGCTATAATTTTCTGTCGGTCTCTCGCTCCACTGCGAATGTCACAGGGTAAATCTTTAATGATTGGATTTACGTTAAATGAAGAATTTTATTCACAATATATATATATATATATATATATATGCGTTACAACTTTTAAATTTGAATGACGCTCTGCGGGGGCGTGCACGGCTTATTTATAGTAGGTTTGGGCCTAAGTACCAAAAGTGGAGGAACCCGGAGGTGGAATCCGCTAGCTAGGAGCCGTTAAGTGCTGCCATGCAGCGAGATCTATAAGATACTTACTTCTAGGAAATTTCGGAGCAGCCTTTAGAGCGCTGCTTCCGTTTAAAATCTTACAACTAACAAGTTAAGAGTCATCGAGCACACGTGACCAACTCAGAATCGAGGGTAGCGCCGCTCGCGGAAAAAATACACATTGTAGCTAGAGCCGCTTGTGGCAAGTGTGTCAACCAAGGCATCCAGCGAAAAGTAACAGTTATCGGTATTGCAGGATGGAAGGATTTCAGTGGCGGACCATGGAACATGTGGGCCCTGGTCGCCCTGATTGATCCTCCAACCAGATCTGCCAGAAAGCGGCCGCAGCAGCACGACGCACACAAGCGCACGCCCGTGTACGTGTGACCGCCCGAGCTCGTGGAGCATCGGACAATAGAAGGAGACAGATATATGACTGTCTGTCTCTTTCGCTCTCGCTCGGCTCGGGCTGCTCGCGCTGCTACTGCTGCTAGTGCTCGGGCTGTCGCGCGATACATTTAACTCTGACTGAGACGAGCGCGTAACGTATGTTAACCGTTAGAATGCTACGCGGCGCAAAAGCGCTGCGATCGTTTGTATCGAAAATTAAATATAATTAATTAATAAACATTTTATCTTTATAATGCAAAAATAATTAATAAAATTGATTGATATTTGTCTGAGTTAAAGTGTTTTATTTGACACCATTATTTTTTCCTCTAAATTAATCAATATGTGTATAGCAATTTTCATTTATTTTTGCCAAAATTGCTTAGCACTAAAACGGTTAATTTGCGGTCGATGATAATTCGAATCCACGCAGTGACAAATTTTTTTTTCAGTACTTATTGCATTTTAGGATTAATTAATTATTGTTATTTTATATTTTACATAATTTTGCTATTTCTTGTTTTATTACGTATGTGATACGGGCCATGTTATACCTCATAAAAACCGTATCAGTACTATTGCTGCAAAGAATGGACTATAAAATGTAATGGTTGCTTAAAAAATGTAACACAACGAGAACTCGAACTGTCATCGGCCGCGGATGAGAGATATAACGCGCACGCTTCACTGATTATCGTTGTTAAGTTGCATTAGCAAATTAAGATACCCAAATTTGATTCAAAGCTTCTGAAAACTAAAAATATGACAGTTAATCCAACTAACCGCGTTAACGATTGTTGGAAGAATTACCAAAAGAACGCAATCCACTCTTGGCCAACGTGTACGTTATTTTCTTCTTTAGTATATATATTTTTTTACAATATATGTGCAGAATGTACATAGAAGCGAAGTTTGCCGAAGTAACGTAGTTGACTTCGTTGTAATTCAGTCCAATACTTGACTGAATTATTATCTTAAACGACCCAACGATAATTGATCGTTCGTTTTAAGTTGTGCTGTTTGCATTTATTTGAAAAAGATAACGGTGAGTCTATATACATTTATCTCTTTTCTCTTGAAAAGTATATTAATAAGCCATTCATAAACATTGAGAATACTTTAAATTTCCTTTTGTTTACAATAAGTTAACAAAAAAGGTTTATCGAGTTTTATGGAATTTTTACTTGACATGTGTCGCTGCAAGATTGTCTTCCACATATCGTCGAAATTAAATTTAGAAATGATCTTTGCAGTAAAATTGACAGGTAACGCAAATTGCTGTTCTTATTCATTCATCATCAAAGCAACCAGTACAGTTCTCGTTATGTATGATAGTAACAATATTGAAAAAGGAGATCTATTTTCATATTTGACAGTTCAATTCATGGTATTAACTTTACTACAATCTTTCACGTTTATATTGATCAATTTTACAAATTGCGAATATTTATTGTCTCAGGATCTGCGTATCAAATGAAACATTAAAATTATGTTTTGTTCCACAGATGTGTAAAGTTTTATCAATAAAAACAGAATTTTCTTCTTTCAGGTTCATGAACGACATATTTATTTTTAACCACATAAAATCCTGTTTTATTACTATTTCGCTGAAACAAATTGCAAAATAGTAAAACAATGATCTGAAATATATTGAAAATAAAAGATTAATTTATCTTTTAGGAGCTTCCCTGACAAAAAGAAAAGTAATTACGATAAACAAAAGTGTACGAAGTATATTTTTTCAAAAAATAGTTTTAGAGTCAAATTTCATAAGCCAAAAATCATAAGCTGTTAGGCGTTCTAAAGATAAAACTCAAGCAGGAATATTTCTATTTCAAAAACAAAGTATAATAGAAAAATGTTGCTATCATATCAGTCAAATTTTCCTTCAGGCACCCAGCTACTTTGTAAGCCATTTTTAGAAAAAATACACAGAACAAACATTAAACGTATACCCAAGGAATACCTAAGAAACACTTAACTGTCAAAATTATATTATTTGAAGTCAAAATGATGTCATTTAGACTGCGATGTATTCCTTGGGTATATGCACTGTTGACATAAAGTGTATGGAAATCTATTTAAGCAATTAATTCTCCTTGCAGAAGTTGAGTTTTCGTGATTAAGCTGTGCATACTAAAAGTAAGAAAATTCCATAAACATTAAGTTCTACAAGGAATATCGCTACTTGGAAGGAATATATATTAAAAGAGCTTATAGAATATACAATATGTACTCTAATTTAGAAAATGCAAATGTTTCTCGGTGTACATTGCATTACAGTCTGTGGCATAAAAGCATGGGCAATATTGATGAGAAATGACAAACAGATTATTATAACATATTTGCACGCCAGCATCTCAATTTAAATATAAATGTACAGAATAACTATTCCGGCTAGTACTTTTTAATGACATTTAGAGATTAGTATTTTTCAGGACTTTTTTTATCCACACACAATAATACTGCTGAAATATATACTTAAAGAATTGTTTCACTTCTAAACCATTTTTTCATGGTTCACACAAGCATTATAAATTATATAATACGTCTTATAAATATTAAAAATATTTCAAGAAAAATTAAAAAAACTGTTCCTAACAAGAAATATCATATTTTAAAATGCAATAATGTGATGAAAAAACTACATGGAACAATTTGTTATATAGCACTTTTTAATTGAACATTTCTCAAGCGTTTTTTTTAAATAGCTTATTTTGAAATAAATATTTTCCTTCATAAAAGTGAACATTATATGAAATAAAATCAGCAATATTCTTAAAAAAATGATAATTTATAAATGTGATGTTTAATAAATCTTTTTCGACAACTGCTTTGTAGTAAGAGGAAATTGGAAGAATTCTCTATGTTTATAAACAATTATTGAGATATTTTTAGCGAATAAAATGTATATCGGCATCGTTATTGTTATCCTTTTAAAACGTTAATACGGATACTACGAATACAACAACATACAAATGAACGATAATTGTTGCATTGCCTAGGATATTAAATATTCTATCGATTATTGGACCGCATCACGGAATAAACTCTATTACTTCGACAAACTTCGCTTCAATGGAGAGATGCATGCGACATAATGCACATAAAAAGTATTATGTTTGTTGTTGATGCTGATATGTTGCCAGGGCGCCTTTGTAACGTTCATGTAGTGGTGAGTAAGCATTTTATCAAGACGATACATCGAATATATAATATTATCTGCATGAACAATAGAAGTTGAAGAGTTAATTAAAAGAAGAGGATCTGTTCGCACTGTCGCTTAGCACAACTTACAAGAATCAACGTAGAAATGTGTCATTCATTACTTTTGTATAGATAATTCTTATTATCACCCAATCCGCAATTTGTGCATTGGTGTTTCTTCAAGAAACAAGAGGGAGTAACAATGGAAATTATTTCAATTGAAGCGCCCAAGAAGACTAACAATTGTAATCATCGCTCCGTGTGGATTTTTCATAAGAAGACGGATAACTACGCAAAAATAAAGACTGCAACAACCTGCACGCAGATTATATAAAATGTAGTTTGCACATACAGTTCATAATGTAAGACAGCGAGGCCAACATCAAGATACATTACAGATACATACATATTGTACGTGAGGATATACACTATTTTTGGTGCGATTTAATTTATTGTAGCACTTTTGTCAAGCAAAACAGCTGCATAATCTTATTGGATGTATGTGACAAGAAAAGAAATAGCATAAGAAAGAACCATGAAGAATTATGCATGTATATCCTACGATAAACTTGCACAAAAATCGCATGCAACGTTATACAAACATCCAAGGAAACAACTTCGAGAAAACATGGAACAACCTTAGGACTACGTGATTGCTATGAAAAGAAGCACGACGTTTCATTCAAGAAATAAGGGACACCCTATTATTGTCATCCATAGACACTCGAATATAACTAAATCGAGCAACGTGAAGTGTATAGATTTCGTAACGTTTAGTGACATACATTTATGCTAAAAAGATATTGGCTAAAAAAATATTCAATTTTTTCATAAATCAAATGTTTACATATAAAACGAAATATTTGAAATCGCAATCTTCAACTTTTTTCTTAGTTGCAATGCATATCATGCCAAAATGTTTTCAATAAGAATGTGCAATAAACGCTACTTTTTGTAGGAGAAGAATCTCCTATTTCATAATGTGCAGTCTTATGAGGAAAAAGCGTAATTATAAAAACACTAAACAATACAAACTTAGTTTTTAAAAATGCTATTTGAGAATTGTTAATTTTTTACATATATGAAAACGTACACAAATATGATATTTCTTGCTGGATACAGCATTTGATTACATGTATCAAAAAATATTTAAAGCAAAAAAGAATAATTGGCGAAGCACACACATACACCTAAAAACTAGGTATGACGTCCGAGTTGGACCAGTGTGTACATGATTTTTGCAACCGACGTTTCGTGAAGATTTCTTTTTACTTTACTTTTTCAGGTTGATCCTAATTCAGATAAAGTGAATTGACATATTCACAAAACGCATCGGATTATAAATCAATAACATGACTTCAACCCACATGTCTAACCTAGTGATGCAATTTATTTACCGCAAAGAAACCACAAATTCACCGCGAAAGTGTTTGATACAAACATAACAAATTTTCTGGAAACCAAAAATAAAAAACTATTTATTTTGCATAGTGATACGTGTTAAATAAATTGTATTTCATCTCCGTTGTCTTCAGTCAATTTTATTAATGTAATGTGTTTCGCTAATCTGGTGCTTAATGTCCTGTTATTACTTAAAGTATCATGTTAGATATAGTACGTGAAGTATGAACGCTTTATTCAATGTTAGTAATGAGAACTCTATCGTGCTCTTGCATAACTTTCGCGTTTCTATGAACTAACGTAAGAAAATATTAAATAATTGTTTGTTTCATTTATTGATACTTGAATATATTCCAGTTCAATGTATATATATACATTACAATTTCCAGTGAACATCAAATAAGAGTAATAGCATCAATGTCATACTTTCCTATTCGATAATGTGATGTTACATATACGTTATAATCACAACGTTATACGTGATACTTATATACGTTATATTTACACTGTTGAGTACGAAATTAAAAGATTGGTGTTCTATTATTAAAAGAAGAAACCACCACCTTCTCGCGGTTTCCGTCGAGCAACAACATGTACGTCGTACATTTATGCGATATTATAATAACAAACACATGTATATAATTAAAAAGAACATAACGTTGCTTTCATTTAATTCGTGTTAATAAATTATTAACTATATTGCCAAACATATATATATACTAAAGAAGAAAATAACCCACATGTTGGCCAAGAGTGGATTGCGTTCTTTTGGTAATTCTTCCAACAATCGTTAACGCGGTTGGTTGGATTAACTGTTATATTTTTAGTTTTCAGAAGCTTTGAATCAAATTTGTGTATCTTAATTTGCTAATGCAGCTTAACAACGATAATCAGTGAAGCGTGCGCGTTATATCTCTCATCCGCGGCCGATGACAGTTCGAGTTCTCGTTGTGTCAAATTTTTTAAGCAACCATTACATTTTATAGTCCATTCTTTGCAGCAATAGTACTGATACGGTTTTTATGAGGTATAACATGGCCCGTATCACATACGTAATAAAACAAGAAATAGCAAAATTATGTAAAATATAAAATAACAATAATTAATTAATCGTAAAATGCAATAATTACTGAAAAAAAATGTGTCACTGCGTGGATTCGAATTATCATCGACCGCAAATTAACATACGTTACGCGCTCGTCTCAGTCAGAGTTAAATGTATCGCGCGACAGCCTGAGCACTAGCAGCAGTAGCAGCGCGAGCAGCCCGAAAGAGACAGACAGTCATATATCTGTCTCCTTCTATTGTCCGATGCTCCACGAGCTCGGGCGGTCGCACGTACACGGGTGTGCGCTTGTGTGCGTCGTGCTGCTGCGGCCGCTTTCTGGCAGCTCTGCCTCCAACTCCTAAGTATCGTTGGTTCTGCGCCGAGTCGTATCCCACCGATCCTTGTGGCCGGGTACAGTAAATAAACTTTCAATCGAGAAACCAAGATAGATTCTACAGCAACATTGAGTCAGAATTAAAAAATGTCTTGTCTCGGGGCCCGCTTTACGCTTATGCCTTCACGCCCGCTTATCCGCTTATACCGACACCGTGAATCGCGAATCTACCGTCAGGAGCTGGAACTAACAATTAGATAGCATAGACTGCAATATGGCCGCGAACACGACTTTGACATATCCGTTCGTACTTTTCGGATTATCGCTTGGATTTGCAATGAAACAAGTTAGAATTTTTTTGTTTAAGTGCAGTGCAATGGTAAGATTTGCGGTCTGGTCCAGTGAAGTGTAGCAGATATGCGTGAAAATTGTAGTTAAATGAATTAATGAGTTCGCGAGAAAAGCGTCATGGCTAACGACAGCTGCCACGAATTTTCGATAATTTATTGTGTCTATGCGAAAAAAATTGCATAGAGAGACGGACCAGACCGCAAATCATAATAAATGAAAGAATTCATTTTTTATGTTTTTTTATATAATACTATTGTATTTTCGACGAAATCCGAAAACTACGAAATCGTAGTTTGCTATTTGGCCACTTGGCGCTTCGTATGCCCTCGCTCGATGACTCTTAAGAGTCATCGAGCACACGTGACCAACTCAGAATCGAGGGTAGCGCCGCTCGCGGAAAAAATACACATTGTAGCTAGAGCCGCTTGTGGCAAGTGTGTCAACCAAGGCATCCAGAGAAAAGTAACAGTTATCGGTATTGCAGGATGTAAGGATTTCAGTGGCGGGCCATGGAACATGTGGGCCCCGGTCGCCCTGATTGATCCTCCAACCAGATCTGCCAGAAAGCGGCCGCAGCAGCACGACGCACACAAGCGCACGCCCGTGTACGTGTGACCGCCCGAGCTCGTGGAGCATCGGACAATAGAAGGAGTCAGATATATGACTGTCTGTCTCTTTCGCTCTCGCTCGGCTCGGGCTGCTCGCGCTGCTACTGCTGCTAGTGCTCGGGCTGTCGCGCGATACATTTAACTCTGACTGAGACGAGCGCGTAACGTATGTTAATTTGCGGTCGATGATAATTCGAATCCACGCAGTGACAAATTTTTTTTTCAGTACTTATTGCATTTTACGATTAATTAATTATTGTTATTTTATCAGGAGTACAAATTGAAAATGCGGGATTTTTTTCTATTTTTGAACGTTTATTCTGAAAAAATGGTAACAAATGAATTATTCAAAGTATTGTCCATCGCTAGCCACAACTTTTTCCCATCTTTCTGGCAATTTACGGATACCGTCGCGAAAAAATTCGGCCGGCTTGGCTGCTATCCAGTCATCGACCCATTTTTGGGCTTCTTCGTAAGAATGGAAGCGCTGGTCAGCTAGGCCATGTGTCATCGATCGGAAAAGGTGGTAATCGGAAGGAGCAATATCTGGGCTATACGGCGGGTGGGGTAAGACTTCCCATTTCAGCGTTTGTAGGTATGTTTTGACCGGCGCTGCAACATGTGGCCGAGCGTTGTCATGTTGCAAAATTACTTTGTCGTGTCTTTGCTCGTATTGTGGCCGTTTTTCTTTGAGTGCGCGGCTCAAACGCATCAATTGAGTTCGGTATAGTGCTCCTGTGATGGTTTCGTTCGATTTCAATAGCTCATAATACACCACACCCAGCTGGTCCCACCAAATACAGAGCATGAGCTTGGCGCCGTGAATATTTGGTTTGGCCGTCGATGATGATGCATGGCCGGGGTAACCATCTGATTTTTTGCGCTTCGGGTTATCGTAATGGATCCACTTTTCATCACCAGTGACAATGCGATGCAAAAAACCCTTCCGTTTTTGCCGTTCGAGCAGCAGTTCGCATGCAAAAAAACGGCGCTCGACGTCTCTCGGCTTCAGCTCATACGGCACCCAATGTCCTTGCTTTTGGATCATTCCGAGGGCTTTTATACGATGGGAAATGGCTTGTTGTGTCACTCCCAATGAATCTGCGAGCTCTTGTTGAGTTTGACACGAGTCTTCATTGAGTATTGCCTCCAATTCAGCATTCTCAAACTTTTTCACTTGGCCCGGCCGCTCTTTGTCCTCAACGTCAAAATCACCACTTCTAAACCGCACAAACCATCTCTCGCACGTTGAAACCGATGGAACATGACTCGGATAAGTCTCGGAGACCAATCGATGTGCTTCAGCAGCACTTTTCTTCAAATTAAAGAAGTAAATTAAAACTTCCCGCAAATGCTGTTTTGTTGGCACGAAACTCGACATATTGAGAGCTCAAAAAAACTATGAATTTGACACTGCGACAAATTGACACATACTGAAAATTAAAGCTATAAGACGTAGCTTTGACATGAACATAGTCACAGTACTGCCTGATGCGTATAGCGTTAGTAACGCCATCTGTTATCAAACCCGCATTTTCAATTTGTACCCCTGATATATTTTACATAATTTTGCTATTTCTTGTTTTATTACGTATGTGATACGGGCCATGTTATACCTCATAAAAACCGTATCAGTACTATTGCTGCAAAGAATAGACTATAAAATGTAATGGTTGCTTAAAAAATGTAACACAACGAGAACTCGAACTGTCATTGGCCGCGGATGAGAGATATAACGCGCACGCTTCACTGATTATCGTTGTTAAGTTGCATTAGCAAATTAAGATACCCAAATTTGATTGAAAGCTTCTGAAAACTAAAAATATGACAGTTAATCCAACTAACCGCGTTAACGATTGTTGGAAGAATTACCAAAAGAACGCAATCCACTCTTGGCCAACGTGTACGTTATTTTCTTTTTTAGTATATATATTTTTTTACAATATATGTGCAGAATGTACATAGAAGCGAAGTTTGCCGAAGTAACGCAGTTGACTTCGTTGTAATTCAGTCCAATACTTGACTGAATTATTATCTTAAACGACCCAACGATAATTGATCGTTCGTTTTAAGTTGTGCTGTTTGCATTTATTTGAAAAAGATAACGGTGAGTCTATATACATTTATCTCTTTTCTCTTGAAAAGTATATTAATAAGCCATTCATAAACATTGAGAATACTTTAAATTTCCTTTTGTTTACAATAAGTTAACAAAAAAGGTTTATCGAGTTTTATGGAATTTTTACTTGACATGTGTCGCTGCAAGATTGTCTTCCACATATCGTCGAAATTAAATTTAGAAATGATCTTTGCAGTAAAATTGACAGGTAACGCAAATTGCTGTTCTTATTCATTCATCATCAAAGCCACCAGTACAGTTCTCGTTATGTATGATAGTAACAATATTGAAAAAGGAGATCTATTTTCATATTTGACAGTTCAATTCATGGTATTAACTTTACTACAATCTTTCACGTTTATATTGATCAATTTTACAAATTGCGAATATTTATTGTCTCAGGATCTGCGTATCAAATGAAACATTAAAATTATGTTTTGTTCCACAGATGTGTAAAGTTTTATCAATAAAAACAGAATTTTCTTCTTTCAGGTTCATGAACGACATGTTTATTTTTAACCACATAAAATCCTGTTTTATTACTATTTCGCTGAAACAAATTGCAAAATAGTAAAACAATGATCTGAAATATATTGAAAATAAAAGATTAATTTATCCTTTAGGAGCTTCCCTGACAAAAAGAAAAGTAATTACGATAAACAAAAGTGTACGAAGTATATTTTTTCAAAAAATAGTTTTAGAGTCAAATTTCATAAGCCAAAAATCATAAGCTGTTAGGCGTTCTAAAGATAAAACTCAAGCAGGAATATTTCTATTTCAAAAACAAAGTATAATAGAAAAATGTTGCTATCATATCAGTCAAATTTTCCTTCAGGCACCCAGCCACTTTGTAAGCCATTTTTAGAAAAAATACACAGAACAAACATTAAACGTATACCCAAGGAATACCTAAGAAACACTTAACTGTCAAAATTATATTATTTGAAGTCAAAATGATGTCATTTAGACTGCGATGTATTCCTTGGGTATATGCACTGTTGACATAAAGTGTATGGAAATCTATTTAAGCAATTAATTCTCCTTGCAGAAGTTGAGTTTTCGTGATTAAGCTGTGCATACTCAAAGTAAGAAAATTCCATAAACATTAAGTTCTACAAGGAATATCGCTACTTGGAAGGAATATATATTAAAAGAGCTTATAGAATATACAATATGTGCTCTAATTTAGAAAATGCAAATGTTTCTCGGTGTACATTGCGTTACAGTCTGTGGCATAAAAGCATGGGCAATATTGATGAGAAATGACAAACAGATTATTATAACATATTTGCACGCCAGTATCTCAATTTAAATATAAATGTACAGAATAACTATTCCGGCTAGTACTTTTTAATGACATTTAGAGATTAGTATTTTTCAGGACTTTTTTTATCCACACACAATAATACTGCTGAAATATATACTTAAAGAATTGTTTCACTTCTAAACCATTTTTTCATGGTTCACACAAGCATTATAAATTATATAATACGTCTTATAAATATTAAAAATATTTCAAGAAAAATTCAAAAAACTGTTCCTAACAAGAAATATCATATTTTAAAATGCAATAATGTGATGAAAAAACTACATGGAACAATTTGTTATATAGCACTTTTTAATTGAACATTTCTCAAGCGTTTTTTTTAAATAGCTTATTTTGAAATAAATATTTTCCCTCATAAAAGTGAACATTATATGAAATAAAATCAGCAATATTCTTAAAAAAATGATAATTTATAAATGTGATGTTTAATAAATCTTTTTCGACAACTGCTTTGTAGTAAGAGGAAATTGGAAGAATTCTCTATGTTTATAAACAATTATTGAGATATTTTTAGCGAATAAAATGTATATCGGCATCGTTATTGTTATCCTTTTAAAACGTTAATACGGATACTACGAATACAACAACATACAAATGAACGATAATTGTTGCATTGCCTAGGATATTAAATATTCTATCGATTATTGGACCGCATCACGGAATAAACTCTATTACTTCGACAAACTTCGCTTCAATGGAGAGATGCATGCGACATAATGCACATAAAAAGTATTATGTTTGTTGTTGATGCTGATATGTTGCCAGGGCGCGTTTGTAACGTTCATGTAGTGGTGAGTAAGCATTTTATCAAGACGATACATCGAATATATAATATTATCTGCATGAACAATAGAAGTTGAAGAGTTAATTAAAAGAAGAGGATCTGTTCGCACTGTCGCTTAGCACAACTTACAAGAATCAACGTAGAAATGTGTCATTCATTACTTTTGTATAGATAATTCTTATTATCACCCAATCCGCAATTTGTGCATTGGTGTTTCTTCAAGAAACAAGAGGGAGTAACAATGGAAATTATTTCAATTGAAGCGCCCAAGAAGACTAACAATTGTAATCATCGCTCCGTGTGGATTTTTCATAAGAAGACGGATAACTACGCAAAAAAAAGACTGCAACAACCTGCACGCAGATTATATGAAATGTAGTTTGCACATACAGTTCATAATGTAAGACAGCGAGGCCAACATCAAGATACATTACAGATACATACATATTGTACGTGAGGATATACACTATTTTTGGTGCGATTTAATTTATTGTAGCACTTTTGTCAAGCAAAACAGCTGCATAATCTTATTGGATGTATGTGACAAGAAAAGAAATAGCATAAGAAAGAACCATGAAGAATTATGCATGTATATCCTACGATAAACTTGCACAAAAATCGCATGCAACGTTATACAAACATCCAAGGAAACAACTTCGAGAAAACATGGAACAACCTTAGGACTACGTGATTGCTATGAAAAGAAGCTCGACGTTTCATTCAAGAAATAAGGGACACCCTATTATTGTCATCCATAGACACTCGAATATAACTAAATCGAGCAACGTGAAGTGTATAGATTTCGTAACGTTTAGTGACATACATTTATGCTAAAAAGATATTGGCTAAAAAGATATTCAATTTTTTCATAAATCAAATGTTTACATATAAAACGAAATATTTGAAATCGCAATCTTCAACTTTTTTCTTAGTTGCAATGCATATCATGCGAAAATGTTTTCAATAAGAATGTGCAATAAACGCTACTTTTTGTAGGAGAAGAATCTCCTATTTCATAATGTGCAGTCTTATGAGGAAAAAGCGTAATTATAAAAACACTAAACAATACAAACTTAGTTTTTAAAAATGCTATTTGAGAATTGTTAATTTTTTTCATATATGAAAACGTACACAAATATGATATTTCTTGCTGGATACAGCATTTGATTACATGTATCAAAAAATATTTAAAGCAAAAAAGAATAATTGGCGAAGCACACACATACACCTAAAAACTAGGTATGACGTCCGAGTTGGACCAGTGTGTACATGATTTTTGCAACCGACGTTTCGTGAAGATTTCTTTTTACTTTACTTTTTCAGGTTGATCCTAATTCAGATAAAGTGAATTGACATATTCACAAAACGCATCGGATTATAAATCAATAACATGACTTCAACCCACATGTCTAACCTAGTGATGCAATTTATTTACCGCAAAGAAACCACAAATTCACCGCGAAAGTGTTTGATACAAACATAACAAATTTTCTGGAAACCAAAAATAAAAAACTATTTATTTTGCATAGTGATACGTGTTAAATAAATTGTATTTCATCTCCGTTGTCTTCAGTCAATTTTATTAATGTAATGTGTTTCGTTAATCTGGTGCTTAATGTCCTGTTATTACTTAAAGTATCATGTTAGATATAGTACGTGAAGTATGAACGCTTTATTCAATGTTAGTAATGAGAACTCTATCGTGCTCTTGCATAACTTTCGCGTTTCTATGAACTAACGTAAGAAAATATTAAATAATTGTTTGTTTCATTTATTGATACTTGAATATATTCCAGTTCAATGTATATATATATATACATTACAATTTCCAGTGAACATCAAATAAGAGTAATAGCATCAATGTCATACTTTCCTATTCGATAATGTGATGTTACATATACGTTATAATCACAACGTTATACGTGATACTTATATACGTTCTATTTACACTGTTGAGTAGGAAATTAAAAGATTGGTGTTCTATTATTAAAAGAAGAAACCACCACCTTCTCGCGGTTTCCGTCGAGCAACAACATGTACGTCGTACATTTATGCGATATTATAATAACAAACACATGTATATAATTAAAAAGAACATAACGTTGCTTTCATTTAATTCGTGTTAATAAATTATTAAGTATATTGCCAAACATATATATATATATACTAAAGAAGAAAATAACGTACACGTTGGCCAAGAGTGGATTGCGTTCTTTTGGTAATTCTTCCAACAATCGTTAACGCGGTTGGTTGGATTAACTGTTATATTTTTAGTTTTCAGAAGCTTTGAATCAAATTTGTGTATCTTAATTTGCTAATGCAGCTTAACAACGATAATCAGTGAAGCGTGCGCGTTATATCTCTCATCCGCGGCCGATGACAGTTCGAGTTCTCGTTGTGTCAAATTTTTTAAGCAACCATTACATTTTATAGTCCATTCTTTGCAGCAATAGTACGGATACAGTTTTTATGAGGTATAACATGGCCCGTATCACATACGTAATAAAACAAGAAATAGCAAAATTATGTAAAATATAAAATAACAATAATTAATTAATCGTAAAATGCAATAATTACTGGAAAAAAATGTGTCACTGCGTGGATTCGAATTATCATCGACCGCAAATTAACATACGTTACGCGCTCGTCTCAGTCAGAGTTAAATGTATCGCGCGACAGCCCGAGCACTAGCAGCAGTAGCAGCGCGAGCAGCCCGAAAGAGACAGACAGTCATATATCTGTCTCCTTCTATTGTCCGATGCTCCACGAGCTCGGGCGGTCGCACGTACACGGGTGTGCGCTTGTGTGCGTCGTGCTGCTGCGGCCGCTTTCTGGCAGCTCTGCCTCCAACTCCTAAGTATCGTTGGTTCTGCGCCGAGTCGTATCCCACCGATCCTTGTGGCCGGGTACAGTAAATAAACTTTCAATCGAGAAACCAACATAGATTCTACAGCAACATTGAGTCAGAATTAAAAAATGTCTTGTCTCGGGGCCCGCTTTACGCTTATGCCTTCACGCCCGCTTATCCGCTTATACCGACAACCGTGAATCGCGAATCTACCGTCAGGAGCTGGAACTAACAATTAGATAGCATAGACTGCAATATGGCCGCGAACACGACTTTGACATATCCGTTCGTACTTTTCGGATTATCGCTTGGATTTGCAATGAAACAAGTTAGAATTTTTTTGTTTAAGTGCAGTGCAATGGTAAGATTTGCGGTCTGGTCCAGTGAAGTGTAGCAGATATGCGTGAAAATTGTAGTTAAATGAATTAATGAGTTCGCGAGAAAAGCGTCATGGCTAACGACAGCTGCTACGAATTTTCGATAATTTTTGTGTCTATGCGAAAAAAATTGCATGGAGAGACGGACCAGACCGCAAATCATAATAAATGAAAGAATTCATTTTTAATGTTTTTTTATATAATACTATTGTATTTTCGACGAAATCCGAAAACTACGAAATCGTAGTTTGCTATTTGGCCACTTGGCGCTTCGTATGCCCTCGCTCGATGACTCTTAAGTGCATGAAAAAGTTGAATAAAAACTTTTATTCAAAATCTATATACATATACGTTTAAAATTTTTTATTTGAATGACGCTCTACCGGGGCGTGCATAGCTTATTTATAGTGGGTTTGGGCCTACGTACCTAAAGTGGGGGAACCCGGAGGGGGAACCTGCTAGCTAGAAGCATCAAGTGCTGCTGCTTTGGTGTGGAAACTTACAACTAACAAGTTAAGTACATGAAACTCGAAGATGGTATGGTCAATCGGAAATTTGGCGTTACGGAAATTTGGCCCCCTTCTAGAATCGCCTTGAACCTGAAAGGCGCATTCTTTCGCCAGGGGTCATACTCTCATCCGAACGCGGGTGTCGTTTTCGAATTTCGGGCTCATGTTCAACTCCTGGATTTTCCTCTCTCACATATCGTACAACAGGGGTTCGCTCTCTATTATTAATGATATTATGGAAACAAAATAAGCTTATGCAGATGCTGGGCATACATCGAGATAACAGACCCAATATTCCGCATTTGTACATGATTCCTAGGCTTAATACTGCCATGCTCGCATAACCCAGATA
The DNA here is from genome assembly GCA_963942595.1 of Cylloceria caligata. Classification (NCBI taxonomy): domain Eukaryota; kingdom Metazoa; phylum Arthropoda; class Insecta; order Hymenoptera; family Ichneumonidae; genus Cylloceria; species Cylloceria caligata. Next base: position 10,412,107 of record OZ012709.1, read on the forward strand.
TGTCATTGTTTCTGAGGCAGTTTCTGTCCATGTTTTTATTCGTTGATTTTGTCTGACTCCATTCAGAGAGCTCTCGATGTCGTCAAGGCTCATTCCGAGATCTTTCATTATTTGTGGATGAACTTCGTTTTGGAGAGGTATCAATTTATCTTTCAACAAATGTAGGTCAGTAATGCCAAATGAAAACTCAACAGTCTTATTATATGTGAAGTCCTGACGAAGTTCTTCTGAACGATACAATTTTATTACAGCTCCATTCGTATGGAGCATGCAATCCCTCGTGGATGTTACTAAGGTGGGGTCATGTATTTTGAATCGGGAAGCCTTTCCACCACACAATGTCTGGATTTCGACAGTTTCACTTGGGATTAATATGTATCCTGTTCTATCAGTCAGTGGTATATACGTTAACGTTTTTATGGAAAATGGTGAGATACTACATTGTTTAACAGCATTTTCTTGATTTTTTAGAATAGACGTTTCACAATTGGTGGTCTCAGCAAGTAGATATGTTGGTTGTTCTCGTCTGCAGATGTAGTATGATAATAGATTTTTACATTTATCGATTTGTAGTTTATCTATAGGGATATATGAAACAACTGGAGTGCTTAACAATAAATACTCGTTTTGTGGTAACAGAGCTTGAATATTGCCATTGCGTTTGAAGGGTATAGGGATAAATCTAGTGAGCGCCCATTCTTCCGGTTCAAGAAGCGGAATTCGGAGTACATATACTAGTCGCAATCTTTGTATCTGTATGGCTACCTCAGAGATGTCAATTATGTGTCCGTAGTTTGTTTTAGTCTTTTCGATTGGGTAGCGGGTGTGATAGGTTTTTTCGAATTCTGCAATGCCGTCTTTAGGGATGGTAGGAGTTAGTAGTTGAGAGTGGATTACTCCAGTTTTACCAATACTCACAGCGTCGAGTATCACATTTATGTCGGTATTTAATTCGTCCAAGATTAAAGTGCAAATAGTCAACTGGTTACTTAGGAATATATCTTTCGTCTAATTATTCAGAGTTTGAATAAGGCGATCGTAATCTCTAAGATTTTTATTGCTTTGGAAGTTCCAAACAGTATCTTGGATACACTTCCAATAGCATTAATCAGTCCTCTTCTCTTTCGGAATGCTGTTTCGTGCAATACACTCCCAAGAATATTCCTCAAGCTATCTAATCGTTTCAGTCGTCCTTCAAGGACTTTCATTTCGAGTTCTTCGTTACAGTGTTCACAAGCGATGGCGGTATCTGTAAAAATTTCGTGTAGTTTGATGTATCGATCGTGAAGCTGGCTCATATCGATTCCTACGACCAATTTCCACTCGTCGTGATAGATTTGCGCGGTTCCAACGTGCTCTGCATATATTGTTGTTCCTTCTAGTGAAGTAAATTTTAACTCGCTGGCAACAGTTGTGATGACGACCAAAAGGAGTGTCAGTTCTCGTGTCTTCATCCTGCAAAGTGTATTTGACGTTTAAAATAAGGCTTTAATCGGTTCACGTGTACGTCGACTTCTTTGTCTTTAGCTGATATTTTGTAATTGTTGTTCAATAATTCCGAGGATATTTCAAAAGGTCCAGTCCATTCCGGGGAGAGCTTATTTAGTTTATGATCGTTGTGAATCATGACCATGTCACCTGGTTTAAAGACTGGCATGACTATAGCTATCTTAGAATCATGTATTTCTTTATGCTTAGCTTTCGCCTGTAGTAGTCGATTCCTTGCACGTTCCAAGTAATGGTTGTGGATAGGAATTCTTATTTCTCCTTTGTCTATCTCGTATATAGCGTTGGGTATTTCTTTAATATTTTCAATAAGGAAATTGCCTGACTGTTGCGCTACAGATACCGTGATTTTAGTGACGCTATTAGCCGGTAAGTAAATTTCGCTAGTTTGAAGAGGATATTTGGTTTCGTCAAGCTGCAGTGCGTCGTTCGATAAACAATATTTGTATGCGTGTGGAAAGGGCAGACCAATTAGTCCATCCTCAGGCATGGCAAAGTTGTCCGGAACTATATGAAATGAATGTCGTTTTCCTTGAAAATATAAATTTGTCATCTCTTCGGTCTCATGTTTGTCTCTTCCCATGGTAAAAGTTCCTGTTTCTCTTCGTACTCGATGTTCTGGGGAAACGAGTCCTCTTTTTATGAGATTAATCGAACATCCACTATCTGTTAATAATTTTCCTGTTCTTGTTGTTCCCCATAATCGGATTGCGATTGATTGCAATCTTCCAGATACTGCTGATACTCTGTCTCTTCTTGCTCGATCGGTTGGTCTTCCTCTTGTTCGTTGGTTCTGTCTTCGCTTAGATTGGTGGTCGTCGTTCGGACATGGTTGTTTTGCGGCGGTCTCGTTTGGTTGTAGGGCTGTTGAGAATTTTGTGTCTGTTTACTTTTCGCATAACATGTTTCATCCATATGACCGCTTCGCTTGCAGATGTTGCAAAACAGCTTTGTTCGGTCAGTCAAAGGTATGGAGTGATAACGCGTGCGCGAGCCAGTAGGAGCGGTTCGACCATCTGCTGTAGCTCGTTGTTTATCGAAGGTCTGAATGGTGCGTCCTTTACTTTGTTTTTCTCTTATTCAGCATTCAGCTTCGAGTGCCTCTTGGTAAGCTGCATTGGCATCGTCGGGACGTTGAGCGTGTACTTGCGAACCGATTTCTTCTCGAAGATTCATCACGTAGCGTTTAGTCGCCGATTTTTCCTCGATCTGCATAGCTACAGCACGGTGTCGTATACTGGAATGTTCGCTTTGAACGGCGTATTTTAACTCATTCAATATTTGACGAAAACGTAGTGTATAGCCCTGCACATTTTCAGTTGGTTGTTGTCGAATGTTGTCGAGACGTGAACGAGCAGCCTCGACAAAAATCGTTACTGCTACATTTTTTTTAGAGCATCGTATAATTCTTCAAATGATTCAATCCGAATATATCGGATCGCTCGCTTAGCATTATCCTGAATTTTTTCGGCCAAGATAAAATCAAGTAATAATTCGGGTTGAGAACAGCGGTCTCTCGCTTGACGAACGCTACGGATAAAATCCTTTGTTCCTACGTCGTTTTTTCCTCGAAGGCTTTCGATAGTACGTATCAGTTCCTTGGCTGGGAATACGTGATTGTTTACACAATGTGACCCTTCAGTTCGGTCGTGAGTCACAGCGTACGCGAGCGGGTTGTTTAGTCTACTGGATTCCGGTGATAAGGAACCCAAAGAAGTCGAGGGTCGTCTTTGTGGCGAGGTTCGTGGGACCAAAGTTTTTTCAATCTCGTCATCGGTTTGTTCCTCGTCCTCGGTGGCGAGAACCTTCATGTGTTTTGCGAGACTTCTTATGTCGTTAAATCGTTTTTTATTTTCTTGGTTTGCTACTTCAAACCGTTTTTCGATTAATGCAAATTTTTCGGAGATTTGTTGGTATCTTTCGTCGGCAAGAGCTCCTTGAGCCTTGATTGCCTCCATGATTTTAGCTAGGGATGACTCTTTGTCTGATATTGTAGATGGAGAATTAGCTCGTGATTTCATCATTGTAGGATTGATATCAGGAGGAGTTCGTCTGATTTTAGTGTCGTCTTTGTCAGTATCGTCGTCGCTATCCTCGGTAGAAAAATGCGGCTTTTGAGTTCTATACTCACGAAATGCCAGCGTAATGTTTTTAACTTTTAAGTAATAAAATATCCTAACTATTATTACACTCGTGAATTATTTGTGTGCTTATACTATCGCACGGGCGTATCGGGTGTGGATTCGCGACGTGGTTGACCGTAGGAATTGTAATGTTGGACCGTGGTTGGAGATAGCCTTGCCTCCGGCCTTTTGTTTTAGCTCTGTTATTGGGAAGCAAGTTGCTACAAACTTGCTCAATAATTCAGAGTAGAGTTTCGATTTTTATTAACGGAGGATATGGATTCGCGGATCCAGTCCCCGGGTCGAATTCTTACGTGAACGCTGAGATTATTGCAGTGTGGCTGGCCAGGAGATGTCCTAGTGTACCGTGGTGCTTCGGAGTTGTCTCGGGCTGCTGCTGCGATGATTGAAGTCGAGATGTCAGCGGTGCAAGCTCTGCTTGGTGACGTCTGCTTCTTTCTTCTTTAGAAGATAATTACATTCAGAGATCGGAATGTAATCCGATATAACGTTCTGTATTTTCTCGAAATCCTTTCGTAATAACAGTTACTAAATTCATCGTGTAGGATTTGTCGAAGTTTCTTCTCTTCTAATTATTTTTTATTTATTTTTTTCCGTGTATTTTTACAGGAGTCCGTGGAGTCCCTGGATTCGTCACAAGATAGCAATCTTTTGATCGTAATCGTGGATTTACTATCCTGGCAGGATCGCCAAAATTTGTCACGGGGTAAATTTTTTAATAATAAGGTTTATGTTGAATAAAAACTTTTATTCAAAATCTATATACATATACGTTTAAAATTTTTAATTTGAATGACCTGTTGTGCCGCGGAATATTCCACTCCGTATTTAGTATATTCGGGAATATTCCATAGCAAAGTAACATTGGAATTCGTTCAAGACAGGAAACGAAGTCCAATGCCCGATCGTACGATCGACACCAAGAACGCCGACGCAGCATGAGCGACTCGCTTGGCGTTCGGCGATAGGCTAACGCTAAAATTGCGAATTAAGGGATTTTCGTGAAGACAGTTAGCAACTGCTTTACGAAAAGACAGTATTAAATTAGATTGAAAAGAGAACGGTTGGTTCCTCGTTTAATACTCGAAACAACGCATTATTGTACTTCTTACTTTGATATATAAATAGGCAACGGAAAGTTACCGTTGCTTATAATAAATACTTCCTTTTATATAAATTCGCGTTTCCATCTTTTACTCGAGATCCATCTCCTTATCGGCAAGCGATCCCAAAAAATAATAACTTTTAATATTATACCGACTACCGAATAATTCAATTACTCGGTACCGGCATAACAGACGCTCTGCCGGGGCGTGCATAGCTTATTTATAGTAGGCTTGGGCCTACGTACCTAAAGTAAGGGAACCCGGAGGGGGAACCCGCTAGCTAGAAGCATCAAGTGCTGCTGCTTTGGTGTGGAAACTTACAACTAACAAGTTAAGTACATGAAACTCGAAGATGGTATGGTCAATCGGAAATTTGGCGTTACAGTGACTATCAAAGTCTCAAACTCTCAAACTCTCGAATTACTTTTGACCGACAGGAATGAACGATTGTTCGGTACACCGTAGGAGGACGCTGATAGCAAAAAACCATATATATAGCGTTCTGACAGGATCGTAGCTTATAAAACATTAATTGGGAGTGACCGGTGGGGGCCCTAAATAAATAAATAAATAATAATTTTCAGATAGCCCGGGAGGTTTGCACCAGTGATGATAACATCGCCGGTTTCGCGTAGGATTTAAACTAGACGACCGGAATGACCTGCGACTTTGCTGACCAGGTCTGACTTTGTTAGCTTAGCCGGTCAGTGTTCCTCGTAGTCCAGTTGTACCGCCAGACTGTTCTCGAGGCCCAGCTTGACCAGAAAGTATATAATGATAGTTTATAGTGTTTTAATATTTTATATCAGGTTTAGTAAAAAGAAATCCATTATGTTTCCAATAGATGGCTTTAATTATCTGTATCTCGCGTTGTATAAGTCCGATCGGGTTCCACTAGATGGCGTTAGAAAGATGAGATTTCGTACTGAAAAAACTTTTGTGACAGTTTTGTGATTAGTTGACTCAGTTTTGTTTGAGCGCGCGTCAAAGATGGACACTAGCAAAGAGAAAATACGCTATATTTTACAGTTTTTCTTCGATAAAGGCGAAAACGCAATCCAGGCGGCTGAAAATGTGAATAGTGTTTATGGTCCTGATACTGTAACAGCCAATCACGCGCAATTTTGGTTTCGTCGATTCCGTTCCGATAATTTTGATGTCAAAGATGCACCACGCACTGGAAGGCCAATTGTCGAAAATGTCGATAAAATAATGGAAATTCTTGAGTCCGACCGTCATGTAAGCACTGTTTCGATTGCCCAAGAGCTAAAGACTGCACAAAAAATCATTTAGAACCATTTGAATAAGGCTGAATACGAAAAAAGCTCGATGTATGGGTGCCACATGAGTTAACGCAAAAAAACCTCATGGACCGAACTTCCATCTGCGAATCGCTGCTGAATTGCAATAAAATCGACCCATTTCTGAAGCGGTCGGTGACTGGTGATGGAAAGTGGATCACTTACGACAACGTCAAGCGAAAACGGTCGTGGTCGAATCGCGGTGAGCCGGCGGAAACGGTGGCCAAGCCAGGATTGACGGCCAGGAAGGTTTTGCTGTGTGTTTGATGGGATTGGCAGGGAATCATCTACCATGAGCTGCTCTCCTACGGCAAAGCTCTTAACTCGCGGAACTGTACTGTCAACAATTGGACTGTCTGAAGGAAGCAATCGCCCAGAAGCGGCAAGCTTTGGCCAATAGGAGAGGAATTGTGTTCCATGAGGACAACGCCAGGCCACACACATCGATAGTTACTCGCTTCGGGACAGAAGCTTCGGGAGCATAGTTGGGAGGTTCTTATGCATCCACCTTATAGTCCGGACCTGGCACCAAGTGATTACCATCTGTTCCTGTCCATGGCGAACAATTTCGCTGGTGAAAAATCCGCTTCAAGAGAGGCTTATGAAAATCGACTGTCTCAATTTTTTTGCCAATAGGGACGAGGGCTTCTATGAGAGAGGCATAATGAAATTACCTTCAAAATGGCAACAAGTTATCAATCAAAACGGCGCATATTTGACCTAAATCGGATCATTCTAACTATGGTAATTAAAGCCTTCAATTTCATGCAAAAATAATGAATTTCTTTTTACTACACCTGATATATAACCTAGTGCATTTTAAGTGCTGATACCTTCTGCAAACGACAATAAAGGTATAAAAATTATGAGAATTAAGGTTTATTCGAACTATTTATGTATTTACATTAATTTTATTTATTTTTATATTATTCCAGGTTGCACGGGGACAATAAGAAGGTGCTGTCGGTCGTGAAAATACTGTCGTCGATGCGGGAAAGGAGTCGAGAGTAAAAATCTCAATAAGTGAGTTATAAAGTTGTTGCATGTGTTAAAAATGACCGTTAGTGTTATCCATCACCCTCTCGACTCCTTTCCTGCATCGAAGACAGTATTTTCAAAACTTCAAACGCGTTTATCTCAAAACTGCATTTTTCAAGTTGGCCGGAAACAACTCAGACAATTTTCAACCGATTCACTTGAAATGTTGAATATATTTAAAAAAATACATTGTCTATAGAAGTACGTAGGTTTTTTTTATATTGCATAGTTCATTTGTTATTAACAAGTTTCTGACGATTTTTTAGGCAAATTTTCCACTTTTCACTTTAGAAGTGTGCCATTTGGCCAAAAATCAATATATCAAAAAAACCTACGTACTTCTATCGCTGTTGTTATATATAATCGAAAAAAGTTCATTGGCTTATCATAATTCAAAAATTACAGGAGCTGTTTGTCCGGCCGTGGATCCTGGAAAAACGGAGACGTCATCGCAAAAACGCTGCACAGCGGCCATTTTGAAATTAATCGCTTCAAAAAAATTATTGTATACAGTCACTGATATGTATAATAAACACCCTTTCTGTAATCTCGATTTATTTTGTAGTTTTTCTGAAAAAAAATCCCCAAAAAGCCTATTTTTCGGCCTCTAGAGTGGCCTAACCCCTTAATATCGTCAAAAAATCGATCACGCAAAAGAAATGTACTTAAAGTGTATACTACCTTCACGCAGTCTGGTCACTTGCGACAAGGGATTTCGGCAACGGGCATAGAGACGCACTACGTGAACGTAGTTTACACTCTACATCGATTTCTCTTGTGTAATCGACTTTCTGATAATATTTAAATGTTCAGAGAACCTCAAAGAATCGACGTCTAGTTTATATCCCTGAAAACATATGCTGTTGATATTCCGAGTGGCCATATTGGTTTTCTGAATGGTCAATAATATACGATTTTTTTCATTTTTTGCACGTTTTCTACCGAAATTCGAACAAACGTCGAAACGTTTATGTTCATATTACAGTCCTGTATGATGTGAAGCATATCCGTAGACCGTAGACTACGGAATAGCCTAATTTCGCCGACCAAAGTCGGTACAAAAATGTACTCCAGCATCTCCTTAAGAGTCATCGAGCGAGGGAATACGAAGCGCCAAATGGCCAATTAGCAAACTATGATTACGTAGTTTTCGAATTTCACCGAAAATACAATAGTATTACATAAAAAAACATTAAAAAATGAATTCTTTTGATTAGTAAGATTGGTGGTGTGGTCCGCCCCTTCATGCAATTCTTTTGTAGACAATAAATTATCGAAAATTTAAGGCGGCAGTCGTTATAGTCATGACGCTTTTCTCGTCAACTGACTAATTCATTTTATTACAATTTTCACGCATATCTGCCACACTTCACTGGACCAGACCGCAAAGCTTACCACTGCACTGCACTTAAAAAAATTATTCTAACTTGTTTCGTTGCAAATCCACACGATAATCCGAAAACTACAAACGAATACGTCAAGATCGTGTTCGCGGCCATATTGCAGTCTATGCTATGTAATTGTTAGTTACAGCTCCTGACGGTACGTTTGCTAGTTACGGTTGTCGGTGTAAGCGGATAAGCAGCAGTGAACAGTATGTAACATATATTGTTCATACTTATTTACGTTTCACGATAAATTTAGGATTCACGGAAGTTTTTAAAATGTTTAATTTTTTTTATTTCATACTTTTTAAAGCTATACTAGTAGTTCAATGTGACTTTCAACACCATTTTTATAATTGATATATATATTTTTATAGTTTCTATATTTTTTTTAACTAACACAGTTAAAGAATTTTTAATAACTCTAGGATGAAGTAGGATGAAAAAGAATAAATTTCCCAAAACAATTTTTTTTTTTCGATCACTAGTAACGCTGCAAAAATGTATTCTTTTACACTAATTTTTCTCTGTAAAATTTGAATGGGCAGCCTTCTTGCTGCACTCGTCTATCAGCGCCGCCAGTCTGACGTTCGGAAACTATGCTTCGCATAGTGTGTACGTATGGAGGTTTATCTCCATACTTGGAATTATAAAGAATGGAGTTGAAATTATAGAGAATATAATATTTTTTCTTAATCTCTAATTTTTATAGGAAATAGTAAGTTCGCTGCATTATTCGTAAATTTACCATTATTAAGGTCCCACACAAATAAGCTAGGGCACACAATGTTCGGCATTGAGTCCGATAAGAATCGGTGAAGGGGTTCAGATTTTATAACATTTATTACATATTCAGATAAGTTATTATGTATCAAGTATATGAGCGGAAGAGTAGTCACGACGTTAGCCGAAGCGAGTCGAGCGGTAAAGGCAAGACGACAAAGAAACGGTTGCGTAGCGGCAGTCGACTCGAAGCGTCTGTTCAAACGAGAAGCAAGCTATCTACTTATATTAATAAAAGCATTCATACTATTTTCTAATACATCAGAGATTGACTACATTTATTAAAGAATAAACCTCCTCTCCTCTCTCAAAGCATCTGTGGCTTAACAAGAATGACCCATGAGTGGGTTTTAATTACTGAACAAATGTGTGACAATTAAATCTAAATTGTATGCAAAACGGTGATTATTTTCACCGTATTACCGTATACGAATAATGTCCCTACATGAAACTAATTCAGATAGATACTTTAGCGTGGTTAACGGCCATTCTTAATAATGTTTGACGAAGGTTAAAAAAGTAAAACCAGTAGGGTACACGCTTCCGTAACTGAACCCCCTATTTTCTAATCGTTCCCATTTTTAACCCCTTGCAATGGCGAACAATTCCGTAAACCGAACGGCTTCTTTCGTCGTTTCGGGTGTTTCCTATAGTCATCGCGCTGATTGCGCAGCCCAAAATATTGAGGGCGTTGAAATTGTGAAAGAAATACGCGGAAGTCATCGATCACAATCTTCGTTTGATCAAGAACGATTGACAAGTGCCGATATTATTTGGAAGAAGGGGCCGGCGGATGAAGACAAACGCGTAGCGTCGAATCGTATCCAGACTAAATTTATTGTTCGAGGTTCATACCACCAAGGCGATGATATTTTTTCAGCATTTTCTTGAGAAAAGCAGTATACTGCAATGGCTGTAGCAGCTGTTGCAGCTGCACATCTGTTGCATCTCTCAACCTGGACGGAGGATACAGTGAATAGCATATTATTCGCGGGCGATGATTTTTTCCAGTCAGCTATAATAATCCGTCGCCCCGTGAATATTGCTGAACGCGGGCTCAATATTTGACGCCTGAAGAACTACCGGAAGTGGTAGATGTACTATCTACAAGATGCAGAATCACAATGGGAAAGGAAGTATTCGATCATCTCTGGTTTGGCTTAGAGGAAACCGGTTTTCCAGCAATCGTAACTTTATTCAGCGATGTAATGCCAACGTCCTTCTTTTTCTTGCCGTCGTACTAATCCTTCTCCGTTATTTCCGCGCTCGCAGGCGCGAGAGATACGAGTACGATAACACTCATTCCTCCAACGCACTCACCGTTTGAGCACTTGTTATCGACAACATTCCACACAGCAAATTAAATTGCACTCTGGGCAACGCTTTTATAAATACATCAGCTCTTTGCTATTTCGTACGAACATACTTTACTTTTATTTCACGAGTCTCTATTTTTTCACGCACGTAGTGAAATTTAACATCTATATGTTTAGTACCCTAGCGGGTTGTGCGAGCCAAAATTTGATTGGTAATTACTAAACTGGTAAAATCGAAAAATTCGTCTCAAGTATTGACTGGTAACCAATTTTCGCAGCATTGGACTGAAGCGATTTTGGTTGGACTTTACATGAAAAGTCGCTACCAATCAAAATTGGAGACGATTTTTTCGACTTTACCAGTTTGCAAAATCGCACAACCCGCTAGGGTACGCTTGTGAAATTCTGGATTTTTCACAAGTTTTATAGCACTTTGGTTATCGACCCAATTCACAGTGGCTTTATCACCGCGTGAAGCGATTTCTGCGAGTAACTTTCGCAACCAGATAGCTTCTCGTGCAGCAGCTATAGCAGCCACGTATGACAACGCCCTTCTTTTTCTTGCCGTCGCACTAAAACTTCTCCATTATTTCAGCGCTCGCAGCGTGGGAGATACGAGTACGAGAACAGTCATTCATCCAACAGGAGTGTCCCTCTTTGTATTCGATGGCCTTATGTGGATGTTTGATTCTTATTCCCGAAATGAGTTGGGAAAAACAACTCATGATGGAAAGGCATGTTTAATTGGTTTCTTACAAGTGGATACGAGTGGAAATGTTGATGATGAATCTGCCAAGAAGTAATGCAGTTGACGCATAAGTGAACCAATACATACTAACACCAGTCATCATCGACACTGTATTACCTATTGGCGAAACTTCGGAACCAACAGACGCGGCCCCGGATGCATCTTCTGAAAGTGTCTCGTATAAAGAAAAGCAGTGTATTGTACGCAGCATAACTTCCTATTCGGCAGACAATGTTGCAACACAATAAACGGAATCTCATTCGTTCTGAAAACGTTCTGCAAGTTTCCGTAAATGAGGAACAGTATACCTCCGAATGCATGAATATCGTCGCTGAGCAATCAATAACTCAGAAAGTTGAACGTATTTGCGAGGAAGAGCGGTCCATTGAGGAGCACAGTTTGATTCGTAGCAATTCACCGGTTGAAGAATTCCGCAACGAGGAGTCCAGCGAAAGAGGAATTTATCAGTTCGGCTACGTTTGGAAGCAGCTACATGAAAACTTCGACAATCACGTTCCAATATTCAACTGTGGTTTCGAAAACCTCAGATTCAAATGTTCTCTATTTAATTTTGAACAAGACATATGGAGTGAGCGGCCCGATGATACCGAGTTGCATGTAAATAGAGCAATGGTTCCTGGTACTATTGTTAACGGGATAGGATTATTCCAAGCAGAGAGCTTGTTTACAGGTATGAATATTCGCTGCATGGCCGAATCGACATATCAACGGTACCACGAATTAGTCGTAGCGGGCTGATCGGAGACTGCTTTTTTTGACATGAAGAAAGCAAGGGAAGAAGAACGTGAATTAGCAATGGTACGAGGAGATATTATCAATGGAGTCCCTCATATTCGTGTGATTGCTGATGGCGGTTGAATGAAAAGATCATATCAAGCTGGGAAATTTGACTCGCCCTCAGGGACCGGTGCAATTGTTGGCGAGTAAACGGGAAAGATTCTATTTATTGGTCTGCGAAATAAGTTTTGCTCCATGTGCGACTTGCTTCGAGCCATAATATAGAACCTCAGCAATACACATGCTATAAAAATTGGGGTAGCGGCCAAGCTCATCCAGTATGGATGACACATGCTATTGCAAAAGGCTTCAGAGTGAGCACCGAGCAGCATGGATTAATATATTCAGTACTGATCGCTGGTAGCAGCGGCTTAAAGCGAATCAGTGAAATGGGGCCTTATAGAGACTATGATGTGCATGTAAAAAAAATTGAATATCGCAATCACATGTCACGAAGTGCTCGAAGAAATCTTATGAAAGTTGCAAATATTGGAAAACTAGGGTCATTAAAACGAGTTGTAAAAAATAACATAGAAAACATCATACGCCATACGCATACGGCAGTCCAATACAGATTGGAGGGAGCTACACCGTGGGCCGAGAAAAAAGTGAGCCTCAGGGAGGATATTTTGAACATACCGAGCCATGTCTTCAGCGAACACATCACATGCCTAGAGATTGGTTATTGCGATTATGGAGCTATTACCGGAATCAAAATGAATTATGCGATAACTTTGAAGAAAGTAGGTAAATTCGATGATATTCTGGATTGTGTCCGTTGTTTGGTGGATAACACCGACATTTTTTTGTACAGTGTCAGCAATAATGTCGTTGAAAGCTTTCATAATATTATTATAATATTATTTCATAGTTTATCGGCGGAAAACTGGTACATTGGGGAAAGCGGGGTACATATAACGCCCGAGTTTCTGGTGCGGTCGTTCAAATTTATACGAACGGCATGATGACTACATTTTCAAAAACAACTGGAAAAAAACCATCCGATGTTGTTCTCGCCTTAGAAGAACGATGAGCTCATTCAAATGTATTGAGGCAACACAAAATGAATGCTAAAAGTGATCAGTCTATGAAAACTATTTATAAAAATACTGGTCCTGATAAAGATTACGGACCTCAAGCGGAAAAACCCGGTCTGGACAAAAATACATATACGGCTGAATATGTAACATTTGCCCATAAGCGGAAAAATTTTTAACGGACTCGCGAAGAACTCGAAAGAGATACATTACTTCCGAGTGACAGTATACTTTGGCAATCGGCGCGTTGAAAATTGCTTTCTGCATCTAATTTTGGTGCTGTTTGTCACATGAAGGACTAAACATCGTACTGTGGCATTGTCCAACGAATCGTTTATCCTAAAGAAATGGATCACATTCCATACATTCGATACAGCAAGCAAAACGAGGATGTCGTTCAACAAACTCTACAGCAGTATCTGGGCTGCAATATTGAGCCATGTGGCTTATTTATAGATCCTGAAATAATCGAATTAGGGGCAACGCCCGATGGTCTTATGTGCAATAATGCCGTCGTCGCGATTAAGATCCCTTACGCAGCTAGGTTTTGTTCAATCAATGAGTTGATTCAGCAAAAAAAAGGAAGCGTACAAAGAATATTCCTTAAAAATGATCTGACACGAATCAATTCGGAACACCCCTACTACTACCAAGTACAAGGACAGTTTTACGTGACTCAAAGACAGCAGTACTGCTATTTTATGTTATGGACGTCAAATGATTCAATTCTTATTGTAATAGAGAGAGATGATACTTTCTGGAAGAATAAAATGGAAGCAGCGTTGTTAACTTTTTAAGAAAACTGCATGCTTCCAGATATTTTCGATCCGAGATATATAAGATCTATGCCGATAAGAAATCCTCCATACATACTAGAATCTATTGCGAAACCAGAAACGTATGAAGGTCCGGAAAGATACGATTGTGATGAAATTGAAGTCGGTCAGGGTTGAACTACCTGTACTACCTTTAAAAACAAATGGAACTATGTTTTTCTTTCACCATATCGCTTAGTCTAACCTTATATCATCAAAAGCAGCGGCAGCATATCGACGCTAACATATTGCAGGACAGTATGAGGTTTTCAGCAAGTTCCATTTTGAGATCCGAACTCGATCGATCTCTGGCTGAACACATGTAACGCGTTGAACTATCACGTGAGCCTCGTGTCATAAAACATGATCAAGGTCTTGAGCGAGTCCTGAGTTCCATTTTGGAATTGCTTGTGATCCTGACCGTCCATATGAAAGCTATTTTTTATTTACAAAAAACGGAATTATATGGTCGAAATTCGGTGATGAAAATGTTGTTTTCGTTCATTCTTGGCCAAGATATATGGCGTCAAAATGTGTATGATAAATTCTGGTAAATCCATAGTCACAGTGTCTTTTGTACCATTTCAAATTGCGACCTAAAACTATGTGAGACTTTTTACATGGTAAAAAGGAAATGATTTCTAGTGAAGCAACAAAATTACTGATTTTGGCCAAAAACCTTTCCGTGAAGTTCCTCGTATATAATTCAATATCTCATAAGCCATTAATCTCAAAATGAGAAATAGGGAACTTGCATATTTTTCAATTTTTATTTTATTTGAAAGTAGGGTGAAAAATAATTCATTTCCCAAGCCACTTTTTTGTACGAGCAATATATACGCTAGAAAAAACTTTCTTGTTGCTCCATTTTTCTTCATCAATAAGCTCTTGACAAGCAGTGCTTCCTATTGCAAAGTATACCTCGCAATAACACTTTCCCACGACTGGTCAAACTCTTTCTCATGCTATTATACCCGACAAGTGGAATTGATCGGAATACACGACGATCGCGATGAAAACAATATTCTCTGGAACAAAGAGATATATTCCGCTGACTCGATAAGATTTCTGACTGCTTTGACTATTCAAATAATCATATTGATGTATTCCGAATCCAAAGGATAACAATTCATTATTTATTCTTATTCGCAATCCAAATATTCTCAGAGATAGGTTTTCCATGAAAAAACAGAGCAAGAGAAACTCTGACTAGTAATTCTACAGTTAACTTTTCTTAGTTATAACAAAATATCGTAATTGTTTAATGCAGAGATCGTAGAGCTTGCGATTCGCGTCACCTAGCGATGTACTACAAATTTCTATTGGTCTCGCTCACTCCAGCACAATCGTCAGTGAATGTCGTTATTTTATTCATATTTATGGTTAATTGAAAATGCTATTCGAAATTTTGCCAAAAAGAACGATTCGTAATTCGTCAGAAATTTTGTGAAACCTTTGTTGCTCTCGCTACCGCTGATCGGCCAAATGTTACTTTGTTTTAGATCGGATTGGATCGAAGTGGTCAGTTAACAAATCTTTTGACTGAAATCAAAAATGTCCTTGAAACATTGGTTAATATCCGAGGTCCCTACAGTCCGATCTATAACCACAAGGAGAAAAGCAAACTATGTCTTGCAAAAGCTTTTATAGGAAGAAGTAGTCTGATAATGAAAAAGTTAGTTTCATTTTGTCATGAGCGATCGGTAAAGAAATTAAATGTGGGCCTGAAGTTCTAGAAATTGGTATATTTGCATTCGACCTTGCATTTCCTGCTACCAGTGTCCATCCTTAGGGACTATCCGATATAAATTTCGAACAAAAGTATAAGACTGAAACACCGGGCTCGACATGAAATCGACTGTTTTATAGCAGATTCCTCAGCGAAGAAGGAACTCCTCTGAATATGCAATCGGATCCAGAGCCACGCGACCTCACCTGGTACGGTAAAATTCGATTTAGTGCGGACATCTGAATGGGCTGTAAGACAGAAATACGATTGAAAATACTCTCTGTATGTATATGAAAAAAAAAATTCTGACGGAAAGAACAATATAAAAGATTCTGATACCACTTCCCTAAAGATCCCAAAATCCCTTCCGTGTATTCAGTTTCGTCCCATTTTTTAATTTATGATATGATCTCTGAGATATTAAAAAGAAATTAAAGATAATCACGACCGGAGACACTCGATTGTAGCAAACACCGAGCGGGGCCGCGAGAATGAAAATAATGGTAAAAATTAGACGGAGCGATAATGAAAATACCGGTTAAAATTCTACTGGTAGCGAGAATCAAACGGGGCCGCGAGAACCGAATAACCATCCCAAATATTACTGGTAGCGAGAATCGAGCGGGGCCGCGAGAACTGAATAACCATCCCAAATATTACTGGTAGCGAGAATCGAATAACCATCTAAAATAAAACTGGTAGCGAGGATCGAGCGGGGCCGCGAAAACCGAATAACCATCAAAAATAAAACTGGTAGCGAGAATCGAGCGCGGCCAGGAGAACCCAATAACCATCCAAAATAAAACTGGTAGCGATAAATGAGCAGACCTGCGAAAACCGTTACCATCCAAAATATGACTGGTAGTAACTTACCAGTCCAACCAAAATCGCTTCAGTCCAATGCTGGAAAAATTGCTTACCAGTCAATATTTGAGACGAATTTTTTGACTTTACCAGTTTAGAATTACCAATCAAATTTTGGCTCGCACAACCCGCTAGGGTAGTTGGGGGAAAACACAGTGAATAGTAAGCACACGCGCAATTATATTAATCGAGCAGGCAAATTATATTGAGGAAGACGTTTTACAGCCCGCGCTGCAGAGCACGTCACGAAGTGAGACCTTTATGAGGATGTACCGATGAGTTTGACACTCCTCACCGTCATTGAATTGCGATGAATTGTAACGGTGTACCTTATCTGGTGTTTAAGTCCTGGTGAGCATGAAAATGCTGAGTAGATCCGGTGAAAAGTGAAAAGTCCGAGCGAGTGTACCGAGGATGTGCGCTGTCCCACGGGTTTTCACGTAAGTGTCGAAAATAGCAATATGGCTGCACTTTACGAAAGTATCGTTAAGCGCTGAAGTCAAATGAGTGAGATAGCCGGTGAGCGAAGCCGAAGTCAAGCGAGAGAGATAACCTCCCGCTTAATGCGGCACGCCTGCGAGGCACAGCCTCGGCTCTGCGAGTCCCTGCCTCGGCCATCTCTGGCATAGCCGAGCGCAGCATGCTACACAGCAGCAACAGGTCGACGCACGGCGATTATTGATCGCCGTAAGCCAGCTGATTATCCAACAGAGTGTAAAAGACATTTTTTTTGCAGCGTTACTATTGCTGGAAAAAAAACTGTCTTCGGAAATTCATTCTTTTTTATCCGACTTTAGAGTCCAGTAGAGAAATATAGAGATTTCAAATGCATGCAAGTTCCCTAGTCATGACTAATAATCTACGCTCCTTACTATAAAGGATGAGTTTTATTTCGCTTTTTTTTAACACAGTTATGTGCAATGAATTTTATATACTTATATACTTTTATTTACTCAAAAGTCATCGAGTGCACGCCTAGCGCTGCCTGCGACAAGTATATCAATCAAGCATCCAGTGAAAACTAAAGTTTGTCGGTATGGCAGGATGTAATTATTACAGGGATGGCACATGCTACTTGAGGAACCCCGGTCGCCTTGATTGACTCTTAATTTTCCAAGTACCGTAGGCTCCGCGCCGAGTCGTATTCTACCGATCCATGCGGCCGGGTAAAAATAAAATTTATCATTGAAAGTATGAACCTAGGTTACTTATCCTGAATGTCTTATTTTTTATATAAATAGCATACACAGCCCAATCCCGATACAGAGTGCATCACTGTGTTGCACTGTGTACGCTTGGGATCTGGAGAACCTAGGCTGCCGCGTGTGTGTGAGACCAGCGAGCCACACATGGGTACCTATAACTGCGCTGTTGCCGCGCTGTCCATGCTATTTTGCCGCGTTGTCGCCGCGATGTTACAAGAGGTTTCTCTCGATTCTTTAGATGACTCACGGCTTGAGGCGCTGAGTACTACTACACAATACTCCAAGCATGTGACCGAGAATCTGAGCTATTTTTGGTTTCTTATAGAGGAAGTTTTGTTTTTGTGAAAAACATTTTTTTTCAAGATTTTGATACCAGAGTCCTTAAACAATCCCAAAAAATCGAGATTCCATATTTAGAAAAAAATGTCCGCGCGCGTGGATGTGTGTGTGGGTATGATGGGCTTGGAAAATAAAAATTGCTATATATCGAGAACAGATTGACCGATCTTCCTGAAACTTTGCACATGAGTTGGGTCACATGCCCCATCGGTTTGCTGCAATTTCTTTCCTAATCGCTAACATCTGATATTATGGTAGTTTGAATTTTTAGAAATTAAAGGAGTAATCTTTTTAGCTTTCGTAAATTCTGAGCTACCGAGCTGAAACTTTCAACAAAAATGGGCTAGGGGACAATGTTGTCTTGGGTTTCTCAAGAATTAATCAGAGCATTCAAATTTTATGAAATCATCAGTTTTAGTATTTTTTCGAAAAAATCTATTTTTACCCTCACTTTTGTAAATTTTCATGTATAAAACCAAACCTTGGCGTACACCTTGGCTAGGAGACAAGGATACTTGGTCTTGAATTTGGTGAGAATCGGTGGAGGGGTTTATGCTTTATGAAATTTGCAATTTTACGAAATGTTGAATTATATGATATTGAAAATTTTAATAACACTTCCTCTATGAGGAAACCAGAATTGAGATAACCATTATGCGTAGAGGAGAATCTGTTGGTGGGCGAGAATCACTGGGAAGTTATATGCAAATTCCATCTTTGCACGCTTTTCTAATTTCCTATTGATTCATTTTTTCAAATGAATTTGAAGCCTCGTCGCCACCCCGTATAAATTTGATACAAAGTTATATCGATGTCATCTTTTATTTATTAAATGGTTTCGTTACCGCCAATCAAAAGCTGCAACTTACCGGATCTCTTCGGAAGTACTTTAGATTCTTTACGTACCATTTTTTCGAGAAACGAAATTCTTGAATTTCAAATTTTGTTTATTACATCATTGCTCCATTAAGATATTCATGAAATTTTTTTCCAATGTGACCGAAATGAAAAAGGAATAATTTTCGAAAAGCGTCTTTTTTTAGAATTTTCCAAATATGATGATATAATTGTAAAAATTAAGTTTTTGGTTTCATTTCTAACGCCATTTATTTGGGAGAAGGCACGTAGCTGGTAGCTTTTGAGCGACAACAGTCTGCTAGTTAGTATATAATAATTAACATTGATATAGCTATAGCGTCTATGATCAGTCAGTGAGATGGATACTTTGCGCGACATAAGGGCTCAAGCAGCGTAATCGCGATTCCTAGCGCAGAAAACAAGCTGCATTCAAATTTTGCATTTGCGTATCTTTATAATGTAGGACCTAATTGGTAAAACCAATTAAATAAAAATTGATTCAGCAACCAGATTCGACAATTCTTTGCCAAAGGGACTGTGAAAAAAATCCTATCACGGATTCAAACCGGGAAGACGTATAATTCCAGCCTGGAGCATCATCAATTACGCCACCCCGGCCCAGGCAGAATTAATTAGTGGCGTAATTGAAAACCGTACAATCGAAATCCAACCCCAAACAAATCCAAACAAACCTAAATTAAAGGGTTTGAGACGAAATGCCTGCAAATACACGGAAATCTCTAAAAAAAACCCGAAAATTCCAGGGAAAAATAAATGTACGAGTGAGTTTGGGTTTCGCTTATTCGTGTACATTATCTACCAATGAGCAAAGGAAAATCATTGAAATTCAGAAAAGCCACAATCTTAAATAACGACCATAATTCATGTACCACATTTTGGTTCGATATCTTAACGTGTCCTACAGTTACACCGACACAATAATTTTTAGAAAAGTTCAAAGTTGTCTTAAATGTGTATTAATGGAATTATATCCTATCAATTCTATAGATAAAAAATGTACCCCCATGTCGCAAAACGTGCGGGAGGTGGTGTGTATATTACTATTTTTCGAAACATTCGAAATAAAAACAAAAACTTTACCCTTTAGCGATTGTTGCCAAATGCAATCATGAATATCTTCGATCACTTCGGCTGTGTATAAAAAAAAGTTTTAGCTTAAACTATGAAGAAGGAGACGGCCAAAAACACAACAATTGTTTTGCCAATAACAATTAATACCATAAACCAAATCCTAGAGGATAGGGGTACAAAGAGGTTGAATTTGCATGGAAAGCCTCGTATATAAAATTAGACAAAAAGAAAAACATCCATCACAGAATAATTACTGTCCGTTATTATTAAAAATATTCTTATTTAATTTTATTTATTATTTTTAAAATTGCTTAGATGGTCCGCCTTAAGCCCGAAGCATTATTTGTAAGCACTCAGCATGAATCTGTACATCGTGTTCTAAAGAGTAAAGAGAAAACTTTTGGAACACCGCGGCAGCAGCGCGATTACATGAATCTGATTATACTCACGCCCGCGCCCAGCACGCGCTAATTAAAAAAGCATGCAAATTAGAAAATTCCAGATTGCTTTTTTATTATTAGGTGCGCAACTAAGTTCCCGCTGTTTTTTTTTTTATGAAAATGCAACTTTGATGTGAAAAAATGTTTACAAATGAATCATTAAAAATATTGCCCATCGCTAGCGACAACTTTTTCCCATCTTTCTGGTAGAGCTCGAATACCGTCACGGTAGAAGTGTTCGTCTTTTGAGGCTATCCACGAATCAAGCCATTTTGAGATGTCTTCATATGAGCTGAACTGCTGATTAGCCAGACCATGTGCCATCGAACGGAACAAGTAATAATCGGACGGCGCAATATCTGGGGAACATGGCGGGTGGGGTAGGACTTCCCATTTAAGCGTTTCTAAGTAGGTTTTAACGGGTTTGGCAACGTGAGGCCGAGCGTTGTCATGCTGTAGAATCACTTTTTCGTGCCTCTGCTCGTATTGTGACCGCTTTTCGCGCAGTGCTCGGCTCAATCGCATCAATTGAGTTCGATACCGTTCCCCAGTGATGGTTTCGTTTGGTTTCAACAGCTTGTAATAAATAACACCGCCCTGGTCCCACCAAATACATAGCAAAATATTCGCAGCGTGAATATTCGGTCAAGCCGACGACGTAGAAGCATGACCGGGCAGTCCCCATGATTTTGTTCTCTTTGGGTTGCTGTAACGAATCCATTTTTCATCACCCGTAACGATGCGATGAAGAAAACCCTTCTTTTTTTGCCGCTGGAGCAGTTGTTCACAGGCGAAAAAACGACGCTCAACGTCTGTTGGCTTCAAATCATAAGGAACCCAAGTTCCTTGTTTTTGAATCATTCCCAACGCATGCAATCCCGAAAAAGCAAAAGGTTTGCATTATCGGCTTCATGGCCGGTATTACAATACGAAATCACACACCATCCTGGCATTTTTTTTAATACACTTTTCCGCACTTAATTTCCGCCCACAATGACGATCAGCATAATGAGCACAACACAACTTAGCGACCACACGGGGATCTTGAGGTTAAGTTTTAAGTACGCGATTAGATCTCAGAGACGAATAGTGACGGGATTACAAACTACTTTCGTGTTTCAATACGCACCCACCCCCACCACGGGGATATGCGGCTAGTGTCCAAACCGGTATGTAAGACCGTGGTCATGACACTCCGTCCCTATATTTCATACGTCCATGACAAGAGCACGAACAGTGTGTTAAGAAAACGTCCGTAAAACCGTATATTGTTTTATTATTTAAAAGTTTGAGTAGACGGCGCAACGATTGAATTACACCATCAAGATTATAATGTTAGCACCGTCCACATTCTCAACTATTACGTCGTGATTAAGGTGGCGCGAGAGACTGTTTCGCCCATGGATCATACTAGTATTTGACACGCGATGTGCGGGGAATTTTGAAAGGATTCAATTGTTTTATGTTGCAAAGGCTGAGTTAATTTATTTAACAAGTTCGAGAGCTTCGTGCTATCCGCTCAAAGTTCAACTATGTTCTACTTGTACAAATCTTATACTTTTTCTTAGAGTTAGGTCTTTAGCGATGGCGCTTCCTCGATGCCGAAGAGTAGGGTCCTTGATCCCTTCAGTGTCAGCGTCACGAGTGCCATTGGACAAATATCTGAAATACCATTTATCGGTTGTGAAAAACATATACTATTGGTAACGAATAGTATAATTCGATTTTATTTGACGACACGTATGTTTTTTTTGCACACAAGCTAATGAAAATAACAATATCGAAAAACAAGAAACTCGTAAAAGAAGAAAAGCTTCTAAACTTGCCTACATCGCAGACGTACCTACAGAGATTAATAGTCCGATAGGAAGCACAGTTCTTCAATATACAAAAAGTTGCATCACTAGAGAACAAATCACTGCATCGAAAAATGGGCAGTGCATGACGAAAGAAATCAAAACAATTTCAGCATTATCAAGGTTAGTTAAACCGAAACCGTCACGAACAGTTTAAGGGCCTCTGTTGAATAATCACTCAACAACGCATTTTGATTGATGATTTTATTATGCATAATGTTGTAAACGTGCAAATGAAACCAGTATGTACTCGTATACTATGTACCGTTTTAGTATAGGTCTTTTTTGCTTCTTATTCAAATATTCGTTCTTATTGTAAACTTCGTTGTTTGCCATGCAGATGGCTTCGGATCCATTTTTTATTGCATCCAATGATGACCCATGCCCTCGCCATCGGGGAAACATCTGCGAAGGACTTACCTGGGTCGAAAGTTTGCGTTGTTATTGGAAACATATTTCCGCCGCATGTACTGAATTGATTTATCTATTTATCATTTTATTTATTTATTTTTTGTTCATCCTCAGACACCTGGCAATCCGTATAATCTGGGTCGGCGATGTAGCAAATGTCTGCGAGGGTGCATCCACCTTAAATCTTTGCTTAATTTTTAATAAAGTTGAAGAAGGGATAGGACTACCCTCGTAGGCTGCTTCCTCGATCCCGGAACAAAGACCAGGAGTTCGTTAGAAGTCGTTCTAGCGAGCAGACATAAAAACACCACCAGAGCATGCCGCTCCGCGAAAGCACCTTCTAACACCTTACAACACCTCCAACATCATCGCTACGCCCTGCTTTACATTTTGGTTTTATAGCCGCGCGACAAACCTCCCCACTCCATACACACATACATGTTACTCACAGACACTACATAAGTAAGCCTCACAGTTCGGCCGTCCTGACCTTTGTCCGACTCGGACAAAACAAATTGATATAAGTGATATAAAATCGTTGGTTATTTAAATAAAAAATCTTTAACGTTAAACCGTTGTCTCTTGTTTGCCCCAGAATTTCATATTAGCAGCCTCCCAGACGCCTTCGTAGGGCTTTTGGGTAATTGAGCAATTCTCGACATCTCCGACGACGTATCGTCCGAATCTAAGACATTTTTTTACCACGTACGGTCCCCGGAACTTCGGGATAAGCTTTTTCGATGCGCCTGGAGTAGTCTCGAAGTTCCTAATCGTAACATAATCTCCTATTTTATAAACGTTTGGTTCTTTTCGTTTTTTATCGACGTAAGTTTTATCATACGCCTGATGTTCAACTATTTTTTGTGCTGCTTTCAATCTCATCATTTCTAAATCTCTAGGCTTAACAGGTAGGTGATCGTCTAAGTCAGGGGTCTCCAAACTACGGCCCGAGGGCCACATTCGGCCCGCGGACAGATTTTGTCCGGCCCTAATCTAGAAATTACAGATAATGACAGGAAAATTAATAATATGCAGTGTTGCCGTTTTGCGGACTTTAGTCCGATTTGCAGCCTTTTTTAAACGTTGCGTACTTTTTCGGACTTTTTTTTTCATCAGTGGACTATTTCACTTTTTACCACCGGCAACAATGATAATATGGTTTTGGCCCTCGGAACTTACTGGAGTAATCAGTATGGCCCTAAGGCTGGAAAGTTTGGAGACCCCTGGTCTAAGTAATCGCTAACGCCATCCACGATTTCGCCACGCTGCTTCACGCCGAAAAGAAGCTTGCTCGGAGTCTCCCTGGTAGTTTTATCAACGGAATTGTTCAATGCGTACTCTACCTCTTAAAGTACCCGATACCAATATCGTTTTTGATCGTTATCGGTCAGTTTTGCGATCATTGGTACTAAAACCCGATTCACTCTCTCGACCTGACCGTTGGCCCTGGGAGACGCAGTAGCTACCAATACATGTAGAAAATTACGCTCCTGCGCGAACTCTCTAAACTCCCCCGACGTAAAACAACTACCTCTGTCGGATATTAATGCTGGAGGTCGGCTATAATTCGCAAAATACTGTTTTAGACAATCAATAGTCTCTTTGCTAGTCTACTACTACCAGTATGTGTTGTTTTAAGCGGTTTTTTTCGACCGGTCCTAAATGATCTACATGTATAGTTTGGAACGGAGTATCCCCTTTTGGGGTATTATTCAGTAGACCTTCGAATTTTCCAATGGACGGAGAGAAAGCTAAACATTTCAAGCAGTTTTGTGTATATATTTTGACCTCTTCGTTCATTCTTGGGGACCAATAATTTTGTTGAATAATCCAGCATACTTTTTCTCGGCTCAAATGTCCCATGTCGTCGTGGTATCTCCGAATAATACTACCTTGCATAGAATCTGGTACATAAAATAATAGTCTATTATTGTTTTTTCTGTATATTATACCGTTTCTCATCTCGAAGTGGCTACTTTCAGATTTCTCAAGCATGTTTTTGATGTCTATGATTTTCGCGTCTTTTCCTTGTTTTATAGCAAGATTAAGCTCCATAGAGTTATCCTCTATTACGTGAATTATATTTCGTTCTCTACTTAGTGCATCGACGTGCTTCATATTATTTGTTCGATCGTGTAATCATAATTATCCATCTCCAATGACCACCGAGCAATACGCGGATTTACATTCTTCTTCTTAAGTGTCAGACCGACAGAATTGCAGTCTGTAATAATCTTAAATTTAATTCCGTACAAATATACTCTAAACCTACGTTAAGCGTAGATGATCGCGAGTGCTTCCAGCTCAAAACTGTGCATTTTACTTTCGGTTTTGGAGGCTCGTTTTGAAAAATTAAACACCGGATGCCATTTATCGTCTGTTTTTTTCGTTGTAACAGTACGGCTCCGAAACCAATAGAACTAGCGTCCGTATGCAGTTCCGTCTGCTCGTGTGGGCTATAAATAGCAATTACCGGCGTGCTCATGAGTTTATTCTTTAGCGTCTCGAATGCCTCGAGTTGCTCTTTACCGAATTGAAAATTAACATTTTTTTTCAACAGTTCGTAGAGAGTTGCAACAATAATCGAGAACTCTTGAACAAATTTACGAAAATAAGTGCACATGCCCAAAAACGATTGAACGCCTCGTATATCTTGCGGCACAGGATAGTCCGCTATGGCTTTCACTCCATCACTAGCCGGACTGACCCCTTTCTCGGATATATGGTAGCCCAGATAGTTTATTTTAGTTTGTAGAAAATTGCATTTATCAACGCGTAGTTCGAGTTTATTCTCGACAAGTATTAGGTGCGCAACTAAGTTTCCGCTGTTGTTCAAGAGATAGCTCCAGTAGTAAGTGCCGGTCGATTGGGACATAACCAAAACGTCATGAACCAAGCTTAGACATATGGTAAACAAACCGCTTTGACACATTAGTGATTTTGTTTTTGCGTCATATACTTTTGGTTGTGTGAAAATGTCTGATTTTGTGCCAAATAATCGTCATTTGCGGGAAGTGTTGCTTTTCTTCTTTCATTCGAAGAAAACGGCGGCTGAAGCGTATCGAGAACTCCAAAAAGTTTACGGAGATGCTGCTCTAAGTGAAACAACATGCCGTGATTGGTTCTGTCGCTTCAAAGACAGTGATTTTGATGTTGACGACCGTTCGCGTGAAGGAAGGCCAAAAACCTTCGAAGGCGCTGATTCGGAGGCATTGCTCGATGAGGATCCGTGCCAAACGCAAAAAGAGCTTGCTTCAGCATTAGGAGTTACCCGCCAAGCCATTTCCGAGCGATTGCATGCGTTGGGAATGATTCAAAAACAAGGAACATGGGTTCCTTATGATTTGAAGCCAAGAGACGTTGAGCGTCGTTTTTTCGCCTGTGAACAACTGCTCCAGCGGCAAAAAAAGAAGGGTTTTCTTCATCGCATCGTTACGGGTGATGAAAAATGGATTCGTTATAGCAACTCAAAGAGAACAAAATCATGGGGACTGCCCGGTCATGCTTCTACGTCGTCGGCTCGGCCGAATATTCATGCTGCGAAGATTTTGCTATGTATTTGGTGGGACCAGGGCGGTGTTATTTATTATGAGCTGTTGAAACCGAACGAAACCATCACTGGGGAACGGTATCGAACTCAATTGATGCGATTGAGCCGAGCATTGCGCGAAAAGCGGCCACAATACGAGCAGAGGCACGAAAAAGTGATTCTACAGCATGACAACGCTCGGCCTCACGTTGCCAAACCCGTTAAAACCTACTTAGAAACGCTCAAATGGGAAGTCCTACCCCACCCGCCATATTCCCCAGATATTGCGCCGTCCGATTATTACTTGTTCCGTTTATATATTCCGTTTTACAAGCTCTCGAACTGGTTAAATAAATTAACTCAGCGTTTGTAAAATAAAACAATTGAATCCTTTCAAAATTCCCCGCACATCGCGTGTCAAATACTAGTATTCCATGGGCGAAACAGTCTCTCGCGCCACCTTAATCACGATGTAATAGTTGAGAACGTGGACGGTGCTAACATTACAATCTTGATGGTGTAATTCAATCGTTGCGCCGTCTACTCAAACTTTTAAATAATAAAACGATATACGGTTTTACGGACGTTTTCTTAATATACTGTTCGTGCTCTTGTCATGGATGTATGAAATATAAGGACGGAGTGTCATGACCACGGTCTTACATACCGGTTTGGACACTAGCCGCATATCCCCGTGGTGGGGGTGGGTGCGTATTGAAACACCAAAGTAGTTTGTAATCCCGTCACTACTCGTCTCTGAGATCTAAGCGCGTACTTAAAACTTAACCTCAAGAACCCCGTGTGGTCACTAAGTTGTGTTATGCTCATTATGCTGATCGTCATTGTGGACAGAAAGTGTGGAAAAGTGTATTAAAAAAAATGCCAAGACAGTGTGTGATTTCGTATTGTAATACCGGCCACGAAGCCGATAATGCAAACCTTTTGCTTTTTCGGGTGCCTGATTACACCGTTATGTGGAAATAGTGAGAAGAGGCAATCCAGGCGTCATAAAGTGGGAACGGTCACAGACAATATGTGAAAAACATTTCGACGAGAGTGATGTACTTCATGAATGGATAAAGTGCGATTTAAATGCGCAGATCATTACACGGGTGAGTTTTTTTTTTTTTAATTTTACATGGAGTGTAAAAAAGGGTTCCAACTCGAATTATGTATTTTTTATGTGAAGGTTATGTACAAGCGTGCACGTGTCAACGATTTCGCTGTACAATCGAAATTCGACCATGACTCGCCGGAAAAAGAAAATGTCTATCCCTTGCATGGATATGGCAGATCTACTGAAGGTGGCAATCCTCTCCCGTTTACAGAAAAAGTACCGATCTGTCAAGGAATTCTGTGGACATTGTAAATCAATTAGATGCCTCCATTGAGTCTGCTACATTCATGAAGCCATCAATGCAAGTGATCACGACTTTTCTCGAGGAGTTTTCTAAAACCAAAAGTAATTTCCATAGTAAAGTAATATCACGCAAAAGTATAAAATAAAATGTAAATTAAAATGTGCATATGTTTTTTATTCTGCTCACATTATATTGGGTTTGGGAAAAAGTTCGTGGCTTTTTTCCCGATAGATGGCATCAATTGCAAATAAGTCAGGAAACACAAATCGCAGCGACACCACTAAACGCTCGTTGGAAGGTGACACTTCAAGCGTTACTTTGAGTGTATGAACATCGAAATTGGTGCAGCGGTTGGAAAGTTGTTTGCGTTTGAAAATGGAGAAAAGTAATGAAAAAGGTGCTATATTTTGCAATATTATTACGACAAAGGGAAGAACGCTGCGCAGGCTTGTGCTGTGTACGGTGAAGGTACTTTATCAAAATTTGCTGCGCGGAAATGGTTCGCTCGCTTTCGTTCTGGTAATTTTGATGTGAAAGATAAGTCATGCTCTGGTCGTCCAATCACTGAAAAAGCTGATGAAATTCTTGAAAAAGTCCAGCAAGATAAGCTTATCAGCAGTGTCGATATTGGTATGGAGCTAGGCATTGACCACAAAACTGTTTTGAACCATTTACACAAAGCTGGCTACAAAAAAAAGCTCGATGTATGGGTTCCTCATGAGTTGAGCGCGAAAAACATGATAGACCGAATTAACATCTGCGATGCGTTGCTGAAACGCAATGAAATCGAGCCATTTCTGAAACGTGTCATAACCGGTGATGAAAAATGGATCACGTACGACAATCGGAAGCGTCGAAGATCGTGGACAAGGGACGAGTGAGCCGTCACAAGCGTTCGCGAAGCCAGGATTGACGGCGAAAAAGGTGATGCTGTGTGTGTGGTGGGACTGGAAGGGAATCGTCCACCATGAGCTACTTCCAGTTGGTCAGACGATTGATTCTCAACTCTACTGTGGACAACTAGAGAGATTACGCCAAGCAATTGAAAGAAAACGGCCCGAATTGATTAATAGTAAAGGTGTTGTCTTCCATCATGACAACGCCCGACCACACACTTCTTTGATGACCGGTCAAAAATTGCGATAGCTTAGTTGGGAAGTTTTTATACATCCACCGTACAGTCCAGACATAGCACCCTCTGACTATCACTTATTCCAATCTCTGCAGAACTCTCTCAATGGAATTAAGCTGCTTTCAAAAGAAGCCTGTGAAAACCACTTGATTCAGTTTTTCAACCAGAAACCACAGAAGTTCTGTACCGATGGCATCATGGCTCTACCCGAAGAATGGCGAAACATTGTCCATAATAATGGAGCATATTTGGTTTAGATAAATTTATTTTCACACTATAAGAAAACCAGTTGAATTTCACTAAAAAAACGCCACGAATTTTTTCCCAGACCCAATAGATATCTCATCGTGTGTAGAGCTTCGCCATTTCTAGACGATACACCCTTACTTTCGCTGATGGACGCTGATCGTTCGGAAGCAGATGTTCAGAAGCAGATTATCAGCTCATCAGAAGCCTTTTAAAGTGATTTCACTTGTTGGCATCATCGAACGTGATTATCGGAATATCCTCTTTCTAAAAAACAACAAATTATGATAATAATGTACATAAATGACGAAATCGCATAACGTCGAAAACCAAAAAATACTTAGATTCATAATTATTATTACCGCAGCGAATATATTCATACTCACCTTATTTATACTATCACTAACAATCTGCTAATTTGACGAGTGTATCTAGTCGAAAAGTGAGACGACGGGTTCTTCTCTTACACGCGATACATATACACTGAAATACCGGTGCCACGCGCTATCCACACTACGAAGAACAACAAGCCGAGATACACGCAAGGTCTACACATCGAGTCACCAATACTACGAAGAACAGCAAGCCGAGAAACTAACTAACGTTATTCGAGCTAAGGCTATAAAACGGCTAGAGTACTAAATAACATAGGAAAAGGATTCAAAGAGAGACACATTATATCATGATAAGCAGCTATAAGAAATTAACGGCATCTATGGGCTACAGGAGATGGACTACAGGACGATCACCAAACACAGTAATACCCTTTTATACAGGCTAAATATGGAATAAGAGCGGGGATGCCAGTATAAAAGGGTACAAAATGTGACAATCGGAAAGCATTTCTTCACAGATACTCGCCGATGCCAAAGCCCAGCCAACTAGAAGGGGGACCCGACAGCCAACATCACTCCAAGGACTAGAATTGATCTCAAGGGGAAAAGAGGGACGTATACGACATCGAAGTGCCAGTCGCTGAGTCGTCAAATCATTCGAACTAGCAGCACGGCAGCCGAAACGACGATACCTCACGGTATAAGGATACCAAGGGGTAGGAGAAAATAAAAATTCAGAAGATTCTCTAAAAAAGGGCACAAAAAAAACACATAAAAAAGTAGTTAAGGACGCCCCTGCCGTCATCTCGATGCCCCGATGCATCGAGAATGCATCTCGCTGACGCCTCCACCGCAGCGGCGGCCGGGCAAGCGAGCAGCTAGGGTTGACAGGAGAGCTCCATCCCCATTACAGGGCCGCGTGACGTAGATACAAGGTACGATAGATCAGCAATCGAAAAGTGGTAACAGACCACGTTTGCGCATCAATTGGTTATCGACGTATGATTTAGATTACTGAGGACGCGATGATCAGTTATCGAGACACAGGGCCGGTATAACAACGCTACTTCTTACTATCAGTAGTTATTCCATTCAAATCAACCAGAACAGTATCATACCAATTGAGAGATTATTCTATTTATTTAAATTATCGATTCTTCGTGGACACGATTATATAGGCATGCGTGAGCCCGGGTAAATCTTTCTGTGAAGCACATGGTTGGCATAAACCAAAGTAAACGATACAAAATTATGATTATTAACGAAATCCTACTTTACTCTGTATCGCTATATTATGTATTATGTCTTTTTGAATAAACCCTATTTTTACCTAATATTGAAGCCTGAATTAATTTCTTCCCTGTTCGAGTCCGCACTCAACCCTTTCACGGTAATGTTGACGTTAACTACCGTTACAAAAGACAGTGTTACGTCAAAATCGCGGCCTATCTTACGAACCCACAAATTTAACATAGATGCACGTTTCGGTGTATATTTTCCGTGCTCTGGTCAAGGAGAATAAATTCTCCCTTTACCACACCCGACGAGAAAATACCGAAGACGCAAGCCCGTTTTTGAGTCCAACCTCGCGGAAAATTACTCGGGATAGGGCTGGAGTGCGTTTTGTTCTTGGTTGGGGATAATCACTTCACGAATAATGGAGTGGGACTTGAATGACAATTTCACGCGGAGCAAGGTTTCACTTTAATTGGTAAAAAAAAATTGTACTTACGATTGTTTGTTGGTGTGGTTCTTGCTGTTGAACGTTGGTTGGACGTAGATTGGTGTAGTTGGACAAACTCAAAATCGAACGTATGCGTTGGTGCGTATTAATAATTATTTATTGAAATAAAACTACATGAGTAGTCGAATGTTGCACGTTCAATATTCCCGATTTCACAAGCGTTAATAATTATAAGTACTGTAATCGTACTCTGTACTACTTGAAACTATACTTTGTGAAATTGAGCCGCGGTGAAAAACTATTGAAGTGTACTACTTGGTCCTCATGAGACTGTCTAACTTGACTCCCCGTGAAAAGTAAGTCTAACTCCTGCGGGCTATTGACTCACTGCCTGGCGACTTATTGACTGCCTAGCGAGTGATTAGCCCTATACTCCCCGTGAAACTGTCTTACTTGACTCCCCGTGAAACTGTCTTATTTGACTCCCCGTGAAACTGTCTCCTGTACTCCCCGTGAAACTGTCTCCTTTACTCCCCGTGAAACTGTCTCCTGTACTCCCCGTGAAACTGTGTCCCTGGCCGATTTTCGCGGGCTTTTATAGGGCTCCTGAGCGTCGAAAATTCTTGTCGTCAAGCG
Organism: Cylloceria caligata; assembly: GCA_963942595.1. Taxonomy (NCBI): domain Eukaryota; kingdom Metazoa; phylum Arthropoda; class Insecta; order Hymenoptera; family Ichneumonidae; genus Cylloceria; species Cylloceria caligata. The sequence goes on from OZ012709.1 coordinate 10,443,801, forward strand.
CGTAAAAAGAAAAGAAGGGATAAAACCCTATCCTGATTATAAGAATTTCCCCGTGGTCTATCTCAACCATACACGTATTCATTCCCCTTACTCCGCAGCGTAGCTTCCCGACATGCAGAGTCATAGATCTATGCAAGTGCATCGGTATGGCGTGCTCTGATTTGTCCGTGTGATGTGATACACAGAGAACCACGCGATTAGGTGAGGGAACGCACTTGAGGCGTTTTTTCCCCTGAAAATGAGGCGATTTTTATCACCCCGCTTCTTGGCCTACTCTCGATAGAGTTTCCTAGTGTAGGTAATATCTTTATGCTCGCTTCTAGAGAGCGACTCGCCTAACTCGGTTACTCGTACATTTCGTTCGTACGCAAGTCGGCTAGATCGCCGTTCAGCCCTTCGCGATAAGGCGTTTATCGTGGCGCGGAGAGTCGGCCAGCCTCGCTTTCCTGCAGAGGAAGCTTTATTGAAACGTGTTACAGTTTTCTCTCTTTCTCGTTTCGTCTTACTTTTGGTATTTAGCTGTAAAACAATCTTAACGTTTCATTTCATCCTTTCTATATATGTGTAACATATTTCATACATATAACTTGCTGGTAAAACAAGTATTTTTATAAATGGAAACGAGAGAGAGCGAGAGAGTACCTTTCTTGAGAGCGACTCGCCCGACTTGGTTACTCGTATATTTCGTCCGTACGCAAGTCAGCTAGACCGCTGTTCAGACCTCGCGCAAGGCGTTTATCGTTGCGTGGAGAGTCGGCCAGCCCAGCTTTCCTGCAGGAGAAGCTTCATTGCAACTCAATTTTAGTCTCATCTCTTTCTCGTTTTTTGTCTATTTTTCGCTATTTTACCATAAATTAATCCTAATATTTCCTTTATCCTTTCTATATGTGCATAACATATTCGATATATATATCATGGTATTTTTACTATAAATTCCAATATTTTACGAGAGACTTATTAATATAATCTCAAGAGAAAAAAGGAAATTAATTCTGATATACTGATCTTTCTTCTATTACCCGACTATACTTGGTAAGCTCATTAATTCAATGTGGGTTGTACTCGTTTTCGAGTGACAGCCCTGGGTAGTTTCCATATGGAAGCATAATTGTTCTTTTTGTTGCTGATATTTTACCTACAGTATTCGTGTGAACATTTTAATAGTTATAACTCTTTCGTTTAAATCAACAGTTCTTCCACTTTTGTTAATTGTTTCGCTCAGTTAATAATTGTTCGTGATTTCATCATCTCTGTAAAGAAAGAGAGAGAGAGAACACTTCAGGCAAGAGCGAGAAGAAAGGGTGTGATCGCCTGGTCACGTGATAGCGTTCCCTCCAACCGCTACCCTATGACCAACAACGCCCCCGACGGCGACTAGTCGAACCCCTGGTCTAGGATTGAGGGTAAGGCTGCGCTGAATCATAGATCCATAAATGGCAGTCGATAGCCGGGTCTACGCCGTAGATCCCATGTTTTGAAAGTTTGCCTTTTGACCAGGAGCGCTGAAAAATGCCATCTTTACAAGATTAATTTTGCCGGGAGACGGTCGGTAGAGCCGCATCCCCACCCTGTTGCGATCTCCGTCGCTAAAATCGCTCTCCGCTCCTCTTAAGAAGTTCGAAAATAATAGAAAAATGTGGAAAGTTACTTTTACTGTAGCGAAACTAAATCAGAAGAACTTTAACGTAATCGAAATTAAAAAAGATAAATGCGACGTTACGTCAGGACGTAACAACAGTACACCTTGCTGTCTTCTTATACTTCTACTCGATTCATACATACTGCAGTCCTTTTTACTCGATCTATACTTACCTTTATAAAAGCATGCTGCAGTACCTAAAAAGGAAAAATATAAGAACAGCGACCGCCATGTATAGCAGCTTAACGAACAATGGAACAAACAGATTCAATTTAATGATGATAAGGAGTTTATAAAATGTAATGTACTGTTACGTTCGGGTAACAAAACATTTAAGTATTTGCCCTGTTTTTGATCTTGACGACGGCTAATGGGTCAGGAATCCGGGATAACGATTCGATAGATTAATTATATTTACATGAAAGCGGTTTTGCGGGTACCGCGCTTTTGTATCCCCATGAGACGGGGTCAGATACAACAAGAAGGGAATATGAACGTAGAGTCCGCGGTGGGCCGCATTACACTTTGTTTGGAAAAGAATTGAAGGAAGTGCGAGAGTCCGCAGCGGTCCGCGTTACTCTCTGGGTTAGGAAGTTGGGATGGTGAGTCCGCGGTGGTTCGCGTTACTACCCGGGTTTAGAGGTTGGGAATGGTGAGTCCGCAGTGGCCCGCGTTACTCTTCGTATTAGATGGTTGGAAATGTCAGAATCCGCGGTGGGTCGCGTTACTCTCTGGGACCAGATTTGAAGATGAACACTAAAACAACCAAGGCTTTTCTCCTTACTACTATCTTTACTGACTGTTTTACACTGACTAGAGATGTTGAATGTAGCTTTTAAGATTGACGGGAACTGACTAAAAGTGCCACATTTTGGCCCTTTTATACAAATCCAAAACCCCTCTCAGCTATACGCGGGGGTTAAAGAGGGCAAGTTCCTCTGGACATAATTGGCTAGGAACTCCCCGTCTGCCACACTCCTGGTGTCTATCAAGGAGACTGCCCTTAATATAGTATAATAGCTCTTATTTTTTATCTCAACAGGGGTTGGAGAGGGCAAGTACCTTATACCCGCTTGGGTAGATCCCGCCATCTCTCACGCGCCCTATAGTTTAGTTTTACCCCTTATCTGAAGTGAGCAGGGGGCCCGTTGCCCCTCTGCTGTATCTTGAGCGCCTACTACAGCGAGTTCTCGGCTGAGCCATGCAGCGACGTCAAGAGGGTTGCATGTTTGGGGACGTAACAGTATATAGAAGCGGAAACGAGGAAACTCGCATTGCACTGGAAGGCACGGCAAAAAAATCGTCTGACGATGAAACGGATTCGTGACGTTTCAAGTCCCATTGATCAATATAAGCTGGTAGCTAGGCGGATTAGAAACAATCGTAAAAAACGACAGAAACTCTGAAAAAGAAGCGCTTGGGCCAACTGATGACGTCGCTGAAAGAACAAGCATACAAAACATAACTCTGGATGCAAAATGTGCCGGACTAAACGTCCCAGACTCTCAAAAAATAGTAATCGGTAGTGGCCAAACAGGATATTCCGGCAGATGAATTTCTCACCAACAAAACATCGCGAAGATTGCGACTATCCCTCCAATTGACGATGGATCTTTGTCGTTATCTAATTGATAAATTCGATTTTCAGTACTTGTTGATTGGAAAGCTCAACCAGGATAGCTTGGAGGTAAATTAGACTTGTCTTAAATAACTTGTTTAATTTTAGCTGCTTCTTGTGTTCAATAAATATGTAATGTATACTTACCTGTACACGTGCACGATACTTCAATGTGTAGGATACAATGACCACCCAAGATGCCCCGTTTTCCCCAATCATACAAGGTTTTATCGGTATATAGTGTGATAAGACCGCCGAGATATGGTAATTGCACTGTTTCGGAAAATTCGTCGAGACGATTTACGGCTAAAACCGAAAAGGCAAGACTACTGAATATCAAAAAACAATTCGACAGAAACTCGACGCAATATTGCAGCAGGATGACTGGGAAGCGGATGATGTCATCGACTGTAATTTAGAGCATGACTATTCCTTTATCCTTGATTGTATAATTTACTACGTCACAGGTATTTAATTGTAACTCTATCTCCTTCTTCTCGCAGCATCTACTTTTTTCTAATAAAACAATTAGGTATTATATTAACATCAGTGTGTATCGTGTATTGCTTTCTTGCCATTGCTGTTTCAGCTCGCTTTATGCATTGTAGGTCTAGAATTCACATTTTTCTGCTAGAGACCGGGAGTTTTAATCGAACAAGGTTTACTAAACTGATTATATGGTGTTTACAGGCTACTTATGCAAACAAGTTTAGAAAATAAATAAATCGTGTGCTCGTTGTGAAGGAGCTACGAGAATAAAGTCTGGTGGTGCGTCTTCTATATTTCAATTGGTACAGATGAAATCTCGCAGTGGTCTTATTCACGCTAATCTCCATTTCTTTAAACTCATCCGTCATGTAGAAACATCATTTACACGATATTCCTCTTTCACTGACGTGTTTGACTTAACTCTTGATGAAGGTAAAACGCTCACTAAGAAAATCTAAAACAAACAAAAAAAATTTGTCGGAAAAAAAAATTACCGAAAGTCACGAATGAATAAAGCGTTTTTGTCGCAGAAAAATAACCCAACAGATTTATTTTACCTTGCTATGTATTCCCAAACGCAGCTACACACTCCTTGTTTTTGGATTCGGAACACCTACAATAAGAGAACAATATTATCAATTGGTCGATCGTTGCTTGTACTTACCTTCATTTAAAAAACCTTGAACACGTGCAAGAAGAAAAAGAATGTCGAAAAGAAGAAAAAAATATAGAGATTATAATCCTTGTTTCTACTAACTTTAATTTTAAAAACCTTGAATACATGCTAAAAAAATTTTAGCAAACAGAAAGAAAATAAAATGAATTGGTTTATCGTAATTTGTAATGTAATGTAATCTTCATTTAAAAAACTGTAATACTTTCAAAACAAAAAACAATGGTATTGGAGGGATAAAAGGACAATGTGAAAGAATTGATCGTTGTTCGCATTTATCTTAATTTCAAACACTGGAACTCCTGCAAAAAAATATTAACGCGAAAGAAGAAAAAATACATAAAGGAGTTATCCGTTGTTCGTATTTATTTATTTCATCCAAAGAACTCGAATCCTCAAAAAAAAATTAAAAAGAACAAAAATCTAAGGGATTTACTTATATATTCGAAAACGAAACGTAGAACGTGCGCTCAAACCGCTCAAACCCAAAATAATGGGAGCACGAGCTAAGAGCGTAGCCACTATGCTACATTCGACACATCATTATGTTATCTCAAAATCTGTCATTTATCGTACCCGTTTAGATTAGTGAGATTTAGGATTCGTCGATGAAACCTGGGTTCACCATACGTCTGAGACCAAACAACAATCAATGCAGTGAATTGCGGCGGGGGAACCAACTCTGAAGAAGGCAAAGGTCTTTGCAGGAAAAGTGATGGCGACAGTTTTTTGGGATAGCCGTGGAATAATTCTTATCGATTACCTTGCAAAGGATGAAACAATCAATGGACAGTACTACGCTGCATTGCTGGATAAATTGAAGGCCACAATTAAGAAAAAACGTCCGCATTTGGCCAAGAAAAAAATCCTGTTTCACTAGGATAACGCTCGGGTTCACACGTGCATGGTCGCAATGTCGAAATTGAACGAATTGAAGTTTCCAGCGACTTTTTCCTGTTTCCTAATTTGAAAAAATTTCTCGGGATGAAAAAAATCTAAGTCAAATGCTGAGGTGGAAAACGCTGTAAACCAGTACTTTTCCCGTTTAGACAATCAATTTTTTTCTGACGACTTAAAAGGATGGAAGAAACGTTGGACCAGATGTATCGAGTTGCAGAGAAACTACTTCGACAAATAAATTTTGTTTTGCTTCGAAATATGTGTTTTTTTTTAAAGGCTGAAAACTTTTTGAATAGCCCTCGTAGCAAAAGCATTACGCTTTGCTGCGTATTATAATAGTCTGCAATAATATTAAATACAAGTGATATGCATAAAGGTGAGACAGAGATGGAAAAGCTAGTGCTTTCTCTGTCGCACTCCCCCACCCGTCCCGTCGCAAAAAAATAGTCCCGGAGGGAGTCCAGCAGGACAGTGAGATTTGATGGATCCCGAATGGAGTCCGGGCAGTGCCGGAGGGCGTGCAGCTGGACATTGGGATCGGATTGAAACGGCACGAATCCGTTTCATCGTCAGACGATTCTTTTGCCGTGTCTCCCATTACAATGCGAGTTTCCTCGTTTTCGCGAAGCTATCACACCTCTTCTTTCTACGTACGAGACAACAGTCTTTACTTCACCATTTTCTCATGCAGTCATGATATGCTCCACCAATGGGCACGAAATGAATATTGCCGTCGCCTATACCAATGCAAATCGTTGCCCTTCTGAACGTCGTCAATATATCCGGAATCATTTCGATTGTATTTAAAACTCAATCGAAATGAAATACGTGCTGTTTGACATGACGTCCATAAACAAAATAGTTTAAGAGTCATCGAGCGAGGGCATACGAAGCGCCAACTGGCCAATTAGCAAACTATGATTTCGTACTTTTCGGATTTCGCCGAAAATACAATAGTATGAAATAAAAAACATAAAAAATGAATTCTTTAGTTTACTAAAATTTACGGTCTGGTCTGCCTTTCCATGCAATTTTTTTGTGTAGATACAATCAATTATCGAAAATTTAAGGCAGCAGTCGTTAGCCATAACGCTTTTCTCGCCAACTGAATAATTCATTTTATTAAAATTTTCACGCATATCTGCCACACTTCACTGGACCAGACCGCAAAGCTTACCACTGCACTGCACTTAAAAAAAATGTTAACTTGGTACGTTGCAAATTCAAGCGATAATCCGAAAAGTACGAACGGATCTTCTATGCTATGTAATTGTTAGTTACAGCTCCTAACAGTAGGTTCACTAGTCATGGTTGTCAGATAAGCGGATAAGCAGAAGTGAAGGCATAAGCGTAAAGCGGGCCCCGACATAAGACATTTTTTTATTCTGACTCTGTTTGAGAATCCGTCCAGATGTAGTTGAGCGAATCTGTGAATGTATTGAAAATTATGAAGCTTCATTCACGACAGGGAAAAAATGAAACCAGACTGCAGGATGTTTTATAGAGAAAGTAGTTTATTTTACCATCCGCTTGGCGGTTACAAAACATGTCAAATTTAGAAAAAAATACATGATATAAAAATAAATACACAAAAAATAGAAAATTAGAAAGTGGATACAAATAAATAAATTGAATTGGCTTATGATTTGAGTGACCAGCACACAATTATATTAATTGTGCGCTGTCTGTTAATGAGTGAAGTGTACGTGGTGCAGCCAGCCCTGCATCGCACACCACGGAATGAGAAATGTGAGAGCTTATAAGATGTCACTCATTCCCAGTAAATTCTCTGTAGTATTGCAAAAGGGAATGTACAGGGAAAGAGTGAGAGCACTTGCAAATATATTGCTTGAGTGCTGGAATTTTGACTTGACAGACCGTGCCGCAGACAACGCTGCAGAGCACGGCCAAGTGAGCTTGAGGATGCACCAATGAATAGGATAAATTCACAGTACTTTTCCAGCAAGCTAGGTTGGGGAAAAGTACATTGAATTAGTACAAACACACTCAATTATATTAATTGAGTAAGCAACATGTGATGTGGAAAACGTGGTACAGCCCGCGCCGCAGAGCACGCCACAGAATGAGAACTTTATGTTGATGTACCGATGAGATTTACTCGCCTCATCGTCATTGAATTTAGAGAAATTGTAAAGATGTACTCTTACCGTGTATTTGAGTCCTGGTGAGCACGAAAATGTTGAGAAGATCCGTTGAGATGGTGAAAAGTCCGAGCGAGTGTACCGAGGATGTGTGCGCCGTCCCAGCGGGTTTTCACAGCAGTGTGAGATTTTACAATATGGCTGCGTTTTACAAACGAGTCATTGTGCGCTGAAGTCAACTGAGTGAGATAGCCGGTGAGCGAAGCCGAAGTCAAGCGAAAGGGATAGCCTCTGGCTTAACGCGGCACGCCTGCGAGGCACAGCCTCGGCTCTGCGAGGCCCTGCCTCGGCTATCTCCGGCATAACCGAGCGCAGCATGCTGCACAGCAGCAACAGGTCGATGCACGGCGAATATCGATCGCAGTGCGCTAGCTGATTATCCAACAGACTCAATATTGCTGTAGAATTTATGCTGCTTTCTCCATAGAAAGTTCATAAAATCGAGAGGCCGTTTTTGAAAAGAACGTGAGATCGTATTCCTGGACTAATAAATGGGCTACATACGTAGAAATCGTGTATGCATATGCATGTGGAAATATATTGAGCGTGGGAAAAGGTTCGTGGCGTTTTTTTAGTAAAATTCAACTAGTTTTCTTCTAGTGTGAAAATGAATTTATTTAAACCAAATATGCTCCATTATTATCGACAATGTTTTGCCATTTTTCGGGTAGAGCTATGATGCCATCGGTAAAGAACTTTGTGGTTTATGGTTGAAAAACTGAATCAAGCGGTTTTCACAGGCTTCTTTTGAAAGCAGCTTTATTCCATTGAGAGAGTTCTGAAGAGATCGGAATAAGTGATAGTCAGAGGGTGCTATGTCTGGACTATACGGTGGATGCATAAAAACTTCCCAACCAAGCTCTCGCAATTTTTGTCGGGCCATGAAAGAAGTGTGTGGTTGGGCGTTGTCATGATGGAAGACAACACCTTTCCTATTAATCAATTCGGGCCGTTTTCTTTCAATTGCTTGGCGTAATCAGAATCAATCGTCTAATCAACTGGAAGTAGCTCATAGTGGACGATTCCCTTCCAGTCCCACCACACACACAGCATCACCTTTTTCGCCGTCAATCCTGGCTTCGCGAACGCTTGTGATGGCTCACCATCCCTTGTCCATGATCTTTGACGCTTCCGATTGTCGTACGTGATCCATATTTCATCACCGGTTATGACACGTTTCAGAAATGGCTCGATTTCATTGCGTTTCAGCAACGCATCGCAGATGTTAATTCGGTCTATCATGTTTTTAGCGCTCAACTCATGAGGAATCGATACATCGAGCTTCTTTTTGTAGCCAGCTTTGTGTAAATGGTTCAAAACAAGTTTTGTGGTCAATGCCTAGCTCCATACCAATATCGACACTGCTGATATGCTTAGCTTGCTGAACTTTTTCAAGAATTTCATCAGCTTTTTCAGTGTTTGGACGACCAGAGCGTGACTCATCTTTCACATAAAAATTACCAGAGCGAAAGCGAGCGAACCATTTCCGCGCAGGAGATTTAGATGAAGTACCTTCACCGTACACAGCACAAACTTTTTCTTAAGCCTGCGCAGCGTTCTTCCCTTTGTCGTAATAATATTGCGAAATATAGTGCAATTTTTCATTACTTTTCTCCATTTTCAAACGCAAACAACTTTCCAACCACCGCACCAATTTCGATGTTTATATTAATTTTTTACACATTTTTAAATTCTACACTAATTTTTCTCCGTAAATTTGATTGGGCAGCCATATTGCTTCAACCATCTATCCGCGCCGCCAGTGTCACGTTCGGAAACTATGGTCCGTATAGTGTGTACGTATGGATATTAAAATTTACATGCTGTTGAATAATAAAATATGTATAGAAATATTGACTGAATCCCACGTGCTCTTTGTCTCACTCCATCGTGAGCGCTCTGCAGTTAGGTACACATGTACGAGTAGAAATAACGAGTGTATATATATACAGTGACCGGCATAATAAAGTGACCATCCTATATCGTATATAAAATATCTTAAAACTAATGTTTTTAATGAAAAAGCATCCTATTATCGGGTTTTTTTGAAAGATTTATTGTCACACCAAAGGTTTGTCACAAAAATTAAAAGAGTATTTGCAATAACAAGAAATTATAACTTTATTTTAACAAAACAAGCATTTTCATACATGACAAAAAAAAGTGACCGCCTTACAATTTCTGGCGTCTTCATTTAATCGCGTTGTATAAACGCGATGTATCGTGCGGAAAGTGTAAACAAACGGCGACCTGTGACTACCAGTTCTTTGTTTACATTCCGAACAAAGCGCAGCAGTAATAGAAAGGTAGTGAATATGACTGGTCGACAAATTTCTTATCAGGTCCGTAGCCTGATTATCAAAGATTGTAAACGCGGTGTTTCGCAGCGGAAGATTGCTCAGAAATATGAGATCAGCAAAAGCGCTGTCCAGAAACTTTATAACAAGTTTTTGAATACCGGAACAGTGGCTGATCGTTCTGGAAGAGGTAGAACGCGGAGCACAACTTGGCGTGATGATGCAAACATCATACGAATGGTGAAGAAAGATCCGACGACAACTGTCAGGAATCTTCGTGAATCATTCCAACTGTTCATTTCCGACCGGACAGTGCGCAGGAGACTGCGGGAAGCAGATTTACAGAGCCGTTTCGCACGTAAGCGTCCCTTGGTTAATAAGAGAAACAAGAAAAAGCGACTCGAATTTGCCAAAAAGTATGCAAATGAACCCGTGGAGTTCTGGAAACGAGTTCTGTGGACGGACGAAAGTAAGTTCGAGCTTCTTGGACGCAAACAACGACTTCGTGTGTGGCGGAAAGCTGGCGAGGAGCTTCAAGATCGCCACCTCCAGAAAACGGTAAAACATGGCGGAGGTAATATCATGGTCTGGGGCTGTTTTTCTTGGGAAGGCCTGGGTCAATAGATAAAAATCGATGGAATCATGACTGCTGACATTTACATCGATATTTTACGTGAGAATTTGGAAGTTTCGTTGATTCAATTAGGTTTGGAACCTAACTGGATATTACAACAAGATAATGATCCCAAGCATACCGCCAAAAAAACGAAGACATTTTTAAATTCCAACCCCATAAAAATATTTGATTGGCCTCCGCAGTCCCCAGACTTAAATCCTATCGAAAATTTATGGTCGATTTTGGACAGAAATGTGAATAAAACTGGAGTCACAAACAAAAATAATTATTTCCATGCGCTACAGCGAGCTTGGGAAAGTCTCGATTCCAATCATCTACATAATCTGGTCGAAAGTATGCCCAGACGGTTGGCGGCAGTTATTAAGGCCAAAGGAGGCCATACCAAATACTAAATTTAATTTTTTTTAATGTATAAATTAAGATTTATAAAGTGGTCACTTTTTTTTGTCATGTATGAAAATGCTTGTTTTGTTAAAATAAAGTTATAATTTCTTGTTATTGCAAATACTCTTTTAATTTTTGTGACAAACCTTTGGTGTGACAATAAATCTTTCAAAAAAACCCGATAATAGGATGCTTTTTCATTAAAAACATTAGTTTTAAGATATTTTATATACGATATAGGATGGTCACTTTATTATGCCGGTCACTGTATATATATATCAATTATAAAAATGCTGTTGAAATTCACATTAAACTATAGCTTTAAAAAGTATAAAATTAAAAAAATTAAACATTTTTAAAACTCCCGGGAAATCTAAACTTATCGTGAAATATATGTGAAACGTAAAATAAATATGAAAAATATATGTTAAATAAATTTTTCGCGCCAAAATCGTCTATATTTCACATATGTCTATATACATCGCTGTATATTTCCACATGCATATGCATACACAATTTCTTCGTATGTAGCCCATTTATTAGTCCAGGAATACGAACTCACGTTCTTTTCAAAAACGGCCTCTCGATTTTATGAAATTTCTATAGAGAAACCAACATAGATTGTACAGCAACATTGCGTCGAATAAACACATGTCTTATCTCGGGGCCCGCATTACGCTTATGCCTTCACTGCTGCTGATTCGCTTATATCGACAACCACGACTAGCGAACGTACCGTCAGGAGCTGGAACTAACAATTACATACAATTACATACACTGCAATATGGCCGCGAACATGACTTCGACGTATGCGTTCGTACTTTTCGGATTATCGCTTGTATTTGCAATGAAACATCGTCTTCCGTAATAACCTTAAGACACAATTAGGACATGGAGAAAGTGTTAACACTCGTCGTGACATTGCATGCTGGATATACTAATAAATGGATTGTAAATTAATTTGCAATTGCAGTTACTGTCATATAATGGAACTCCAAAAAGATGCAAACAATATGAAAAAGTATGCGACGTTGATATACTAAAATGACAATGTATAACTCCAATAGTGGATGATACTGTAGAGCCGACATCTTTAACATCAAATGCTTCTTTACGGAAGTAGCTCATCTGGACATCTTTGCGCATATATAAATGAAATATCATGTTTAATTTTTTTTTATTTTGTACAGAAAATCTAAGTTATCTGAATACTGCAATGTAACCAGAATTAACCAATATGAAGGAAACCGTCTGTTCCCCTACAGAAACCAATACTCCGAGAAAGAAGGTTTTACAGAAAATGTTGCAGCATAAAAAGGAAAAATCTAGAAAGCAAATAGAGGCACTTAAGAAACAAAATCAAAGACAAATAAATAAAAATTGCAGAGCTAAACTCCATTTTTACCGATTTAAAAACAAAATACATTCTGTAGTATGTGACGCTGGAACTGGTAAACTGCATAGCATTGGAGAATATCACCATTCTCCATGTTACGTCAAGTCGAAATTCTGAAAATGTTATTAATATGTCAATACACTTAAATAGACTAGCTAATCACAATGAGATTGACCCACTACATGATTAAAATACCATTTTTAATATTAGGTGCGCAACTAAGTTCCCGCTGTTTATAATTTTTTATGAAAATGCAACTTTATTGTGAAAAAATGTTTACAAATGAATCATTCAAAATATTGCCCATCGCTAGCGACAACTTTTTCCCATCTTTCTGGCAGAGCTCGAATACCGTCATGGTAGAAGTGTTCGTTTTTTGAGGCTATCCACGAATCAAGCCATTTTGAGATGTCTTCATATGAGCTGAACTGCTGATTAGCCAGACCATGTGCCATTGAACGGAACAAGTAATAATCGGACGGCGCAATATCTGGGGAATATGGCGGGTGAGGTAGGACTTCCCATTTGAGCGTTTCTAAGTAGGTTTTAACGGATTTGGCAACATGAGGCCGAGCGTTGTCATGCTGTAGAATCACTTTTTCGTGCCTCTGCTCGTATTGTGGCCGCTTTTCGCGCAGTGCTCGGCTCAATCGCATCGATTGAGTTCAATACCGTTCCCCAGTGATGGTTTCGTTCGGTTTCAACAGCTCATAATAAATAACACCGTCCTGGTCCCACCAAATACACAGCAAAATCTTCGCAGCGTGAATATTCGGCCGAGCCGACGACGTAGAAGCATGACCGGGCAGTCCCCATGATTTTGTTCTCTTTAGGTTGCTGTAATGAATCCATTTTTCATCACCCGTAACGATGCGATGAAGAAAACCCTTCTTTTTTTGCCACTGGAGCAGTTGTTCACAGGCGAAAAAAAGACGCTCAACGTCTCTTGGCTTCAAATCATAAGGAACCCAAGTTCCTTGTTTTTGAATCATTCCCAACGCATGCAATCGCTTGGAAATGGCTTGGCGGGTAACTCCTAATGCTGAAGCAAGCTCTTTTTGCGTTTGGCACGGATCCTCATCGAGCAATGCCTCCAATTCAGCGTCTTCGAAGGTTTTTGGCCTTCCTTCACGCGAACGGTCGTCAACATCAAAATCACCGTCTTTGAAGCGACGGAACTAATCACGGCATGTTGTTTCACTTAGAGCAGCATCTCCGTAAACTTTTTGGAGTTCTCGATGCGCTTCAGCCGCCGTTTTCTTCGAATGAAAGAAGAAAAGCAACACTTCCCGCAAATGACGATTATTTGGCACAAAATCAGACATTTTCACACAACCAAAAGTATATGATGCAAAAACAAAATCACTAATGTGTCAAAGCGGTTTGTTTACCATATGTCTAATCTTGGTTCATGACGTTTTGGTTATGTCCCAATCGACCAGCACTTACTACTGGAGCCATCTCTTGAAAAACAGCGGGAACTTAGTTGCGCACCTAATACATTCGAAATTCACTTATATCTGACAGATATTAGATCGCTAAACTATTTCTCATCAAGAGTGATCGCATAAATTGCAGGGTTTGTTGTGAAGCATTTAAAAAACAAATTACGTTGTGATGGATGTATTGAAAAGTTAACAGGCAGTATAAATCACATGGATGGACATGGAGGTCGGACTGATCAAAATAAAGAGTGGGGGTGAACTACAATTTCCGTCCGAAGATGTAATTAAACTGTGTAAAGAGTCTGAAAAGGTGATCAGGATATTTTCGAAAATAATTTTGCACATCTCATGAGAGCAATAGTTATCAAATACGTTAAAATAAGACTTTTTCGTATTGGCAAGAATACTATTGTTTACTCTAACAGCAATAGGCATAAATTCAATAAATTAACTTTATTTAAGAGACAATAGGAGCTTCGCTTCAGCCTACTTCACAAGACAACCTATTATTAATATTGTCCACTAATTAGTAGTAGTATTAGTAGGTATAAGTTTCACGATATTTATTTTATCTCACTCCAATATAAATAGCTGACATTTTTAGTATGATCTCTTTTTGGTATTGTTATTATAATATTCATACTCTACGTGTAATAATTAGTCAAATACTCTTCTGTAACGGACTAATCTTGTTTTGAAGAATGTGTGTACTACCTACGTAGGTATATTTTATACTATATATTTTTGTACGATATTCTTATACTCTATATTTATGCTATATTTCCCACAATTACTTTCTCGAAATACACTAAATAAATATCACGCATTTCTTTATGTTATTCTCGAACTTCCGAATCTTTTATGCTGTTACGATCCAATATTTTTTTAGCAAGTGTCATTCATCTAAAATGCCCTGCACTTCGAATTATCCGCCAAATTCTTTCCCAGCGCCAGTGCCGGATCCCTCGCCGATACTGATACTGTACATTCTGTCCCTATCCTTTTTACGTCCATGGCTCTTGTACACTAGTCTTCATGAGGTGGACCCACGATCTTTTTACATACAGGTCTTGCATCCTTAGTGGTGGGGATAACTCGATTATTGAAGGCGCGCTCGCTAATTGTACCACTTGACCGCAAGGCGCGCTTTAATCGAGTATCTAGGATGTGCGACAGAGAGAGAAGGCAGAGCTACTACGCACTCGCACTCTCCTATCGTTATTTAGAAAATGTAGTAATTTGGAGAACAGAAGCACGCTCTTAGATGCAAGAAGAGTAGCAAATTATTTAAAACAACATGGATGTGCATAAAAAATTTAATTGTACTGTTGGACCGTAAGCCCATTTGAACCAGGTGGACGCGATAAACAAGATCTTTGGTCGAGTCCCTTTGGTGCTCGGTTTAGCTGCTGGAGATTTTCGGTTGAAACCCACCAACCAGTTTTTTATTATAAATCCATATAGTACATTTTTTACATGAGTATCATACTAAATAGAGAATCACAAACTGAAATACACAAAAACATAAATACAGAGTAATAATCGTGCAGTAAGAAGTTTCTTACACGTTGTTAAACATAGAAAAGACGGTGGGGAAAAAATAATATTTTGTAATCCTGGCCCATATATTTTATTGATTGGTCAATTTTGATAAGTCAACATCACAACCGCAAAGCGCTCTAATGACAATGATCACGGTCTGTAAGACAATGCTATATATTTAAGTTCGACACTCGATAGTAGCGACACGCGACAATAACAAACCAAAAATTTGCTCAATTTCTGTGTCACTCCCACCGCCGAATTTTTGCAGAACTGCAAGACCGTGGCGTGGACCATAGAGACTAGAGGGAGTCACCATGACTTCCATGGCCAGGGTCTCTTACTTCCTGGCGTGGACCCTCTGTACGAAAATGGCGGCATTCCTCGTAGCGAAACGATTGTGGCGCCAAAGTAATTTCGCGGCTGCCGTAGCCACCGATTTGCCCCGGAGAGTCGCAGAGTTCATTGGAGCGCGTTTGGCGTGCAGTGCACAGGCGTGTATGTGCAAAGAATCTCCCTCGCAAAATTCGCAAACGGCACCGCGCGGTGTTTCCTCTACAGTAATTACTATCAACCTGATTGCGATTAATCCGCGATTTCCGGCACCGCGACGACGCCGCGAGATTTATTAACTTCTCAGGAGGCTATTAACGATAAAAGTTTGGCATTCAGAACGCGACATCGACTCGGGACTCTGGGATATGCCAATCAGCATTTGTATCGCCAATGGACGCTTTCTGATCCACGAATTTACCGAGATCGCTCGGCGGGTTGCGCCGGGATCCCAGTGTTTCTCGAAAGACGCTTGAAGGTGGGTCGTGCGACATTTATCTTCTCGTATTATCTTTTCTTGTCGGGGATTCTCCTGAATACACGATAAGGAGGGCCCCTCGAAATACCAAAAATTTTCGAAAAGAGACAGTTGGCTTAACATGGTATCTGGCGTCCCCTTGCCTCGGCCAATTAGATGACGCTACTTTCCCGCCGTACTTTAAAAATTATTTTTCGGTACGATATCTATTTTTTATTTTTTTTTTCAAAGGTTTTTATTTTTAAACGTCCCGAGAGTTCCCTTTCGAAACACTTTAAACATTATGCAATCTGATGCTACATGCATTGTTTTAACCATAGCAATTAAAATGTTCATATTAAGTTCTATAGAAATAAACTACTGGTAATAACAATGTATGAGGGTTTCCAATTTTTTTTGGCTTTCCAATAGTAAAAGAAGGACAGAAAGTATAGGGCAAGACCAATATTTTTGCCAAATCGTATGAAAAATCGACGATTATTTTTTTATTTTTATTTTTTAAATAGCTAATCAAATTAACTCCAAAATCCCAATGCAGCAAAAACTATTAAACTTTGTTGTATCTATTCTAATTAAGTAGTTTTAAAAAAATGTCAACATCAGTTGTATTTTAATACACAAAAATGTATATTTAATTTCACAATATTTTAATCCGTGTCAGCTTTGCTATCCTCTTCTTCTCTGCTTTAAAGAAAAGATATAATTATAACAATCTCATGAAAATGGAATAAAGTAACAGCTTACTTATTTTTTAGGGGTACAAATAATTACTTTACCAATATGAGTAGCGCAGTAGCAAATGGCTCTGGCGATGCTGCCAAGATGAAGAAAAAAACGATCGAGGGTATATACCAAAAAAAATCACAGTTGGAGCACATCTTGCTTCGACCGGATTCGTACATTGGTTCCGTCGAGCCAGTTACAGAGATCATGTGGATCTACGACAAGGAGAAAGAGATGATGATTCAGAAAGAAATAAAATATGTTCCTGGCTTATACAAGATATTTGACGAGATATTAGTTAACGCGGCTGACAATAAGCAGCGTGATCCAAAAATGGACACGATTAAAATAGATATAGATGCGTAAGTAATCAATACTTAAACTTAGTTTGTATTTTGTGATTGGTTGAATTATTTCTATTGGGTAATTTAATAAAATTGCTATTGCAGAGAGAACAATACGATATCGGTGTGGAATAACGGAAAGGGCATCCCAGTAGCAATTCACAAGGAGGAGAAGATGTTTGTTCCTACAATGATATTCGGTCATCTACTGACATCGTCGAATTACGACGACGACGAGGAGAAGGTCACCGGTGGTAGAAACGGCTATGGAGCCAAACTATGCAACATCTTCAGTCACCGTTTTACCGTGGAAACGGCCTCAAAAGAGTACAAGAAGAGTTTGAAACAAGTAAAGCCATTTTGTTGTTTCCAATAGATACTCTCGTGATAAGGTTTCTTTTATTTTAGTCGCGAAATATTGATATTTAGCACAAATTAGCATAAAAAATTATAATATTTATGGATATAAGTTGAATATCATTTGACATTGTTCTACAGACTTGGGGCAACAACATGGGCAAAGCAAGTGAGCCAAGAATCAAGGAATTCTTTGGTGAAGATTTCACGAAAGTCACGTTCTCGCCCGATCTTCCAAAATTCAAAATGGAAACGCTTGACGCGGACATTGTCGCGCTGATGTCTCGGCGTGCTTATGACGTGGCGGCTTCCTCGAGAGGCGTCAAAGTTTATCTGAATGGGACGCGGGTTCCTATAAAGAACTTCAAAGATTACGTCGACCTTTATGTCAAAGGTAAAGAGGACGATATCGGAAATCCCTTAAAAATTGCATACGAGTATTGCAGTACACGTTGGGAGGTCGCGATTACGCTCTCGGACAAGGGATTTCAGCAAATGTCTTTCGTCAACAGCATTGCCACCATAAAAGTAGAAATTTACCATTGCTAAATACCGAGGAACGATTAAAATCGAAAAAAGATTCTATCGACGCTTTCGATATTTACAGGGTGGACGACACGTCGATCACGTCACGGATTTGATAGTTAAGAATCTTACGGAAACACTGAAGAAGAAGAACAAAGGAGGAGTTGCAATAAAACCTTTTCAGATTAAGAATCATTTGTGGATCTTTGTCAATTGTTTGATCAACAATCCGTCGTTCGACTCGCAGACCAAGGAAAACATGACTCTTCAGGCTAAGAGTTTTGGCTCCAAATGCACCATCACCGATAAATTTATTGCAACCGTGAGAATTTTTACCGAAACACAATTCTATTTGTTATCCCCCACTCGTTGAAATATCAGTAAAAGTATATTTTTTGAAATCATAGTGGCTTGATGATCTTACATAGGTATTACATTCCTTAAGGACGGCGAAGTGCTAAAGACTAGTCAAACCAGTGTTAAATTTTTAAAAGAAAAAGTTTTTACAATTTTTGATGTTTTAATGGACCGTTCTGAACCGTTGCTTGTGCATTAGCATATGTTCTTAATGTCTAAGTACATCCGTTACCACGATTTAAAAAGAAAATTGACTGAAGATGATTTCCTCCAGTTTTTTTAGAAGAATAGACCGAAAGATTAATCCGATTATGACAAGTAATACCTCATTTTGTTTATTGAAAGACACTTTATTGATTAACCATGTAGATGTGTTATATTATTAGTTGTTCAAAAGTTACAACCATTTGTATGACTGATATTAGGTTAGGCCAAGATATATTAATGCCTGTAAATTTTTAACAACTAATCTATGAACAATCTAGACGGTCGATCAATAAAGCATCTTTCAATAAATAAAATATGATATTACTCGTCATAATCGGACTAATATTTCGGTTTACCTTTTTAAAAGACTAAAAATAATAATCGGGCCTTACCGTATATCAGTCGATTCTCTTTCAAGTTGTGGCTGTGAATGTATTTATATATTGAGGACACATACGGCTGCACAAGCAATTCTCCACAACAGTCCATTAAAACATCAAGAATTATAGAAACGTGTTTACAAATTAAGCACGGATTTGACTACTGTGAAACGCTTCACTCTCCGTAAATCATAGTTATACCAAAAGCATTTTTTTTTATTTAAAAGAAATAATTTCATACAACTATTGGAGGATTTTATTTTTATTCTTCCGAACGAGTTTACCAGCATAGCATTTCAAATAATGATTCATCGATCATTATTCGAGTTAAAAAATTCATAATTCGTTAAAAGGTGACGAAAATCGGTATAGTGGAGGCAGTGCTATCGTGGGCAAAATTCAAAGCAGACAGCCAGCTCCAGAAACTGGGACCAAAGTCGAAACAGAGAAAGCTGCAAGGTATAGCGAAACTCGAGGACGCCAATGATGCTGGTACGGCTAAATCTCAGACCTGCACACTCATCCTCACTGAGGGAGACTCGGCAAAGACAATGGCCGTCTCGGGTATCGCCTCGATCGGCCGAGACAAATACGGAATATTTCCTTTAAAGGGTCAGTACAGAAAAAAACCCAAGATTTTTTATTCGTTTTCTTTTCTACGTTGAATAACACAACATTTTGTAAATTTAGGTAAAATACTCAACGTACGAGAAGCGACTCACAAGCAAATTCTCGAGAACGCTGAGATAAACAATTTGATAAAAATTCTTGGACTTCAGTACAAAAAAAAGTACGAGACTATGGATGATCTAAAGACTCTTCGATATGGAAAAATGATGATCATGACAGATCAGGATCAGGTGCTTTATTAATTGTTAATTCATCGTTCAGATTGTTATTAAATTAAGTGCGTGTTCCCATTTATTAAGTTATCATATTTATAATGACATCTTTATTTTATGATTTTTTTGTTACAATCAAATGTATAAAAAAACATCGATTTTATTTGAGAAAATTGAATAACTTTAAATGCTGTCACTTTTTAGAAAAACACATGAACTACAAGTCAATTTTTTTTTTTCATTCCAGGACGGTTCGCACATCAAAGGTTTGCTTATAAACTTCATTCATCACAACTGGCCGTCGCTACTGAAGCTAAACTTCATAGAAGAGTTCATAACGCCGATCGTGAAAGCAACGAAGGGCAGCAACGTTCTTTCATTCTTCTCACTGCCCGAATTTGAGGCATGGAAGAAAGAAACGGAAAATTTCCACACATACAAGATCAAATATTACAAAGGTTTTTATTTTTCCGTTATACGGTGCCTTGAGAGTCCTGTCGACAGTGGAAATATTATCAAAACTGAATGACTAAATTAAAAAAAAACGAAAAATCCACAGGTTTGGGTACGTCCACGGCCAAAGAGGCGAAGGAGTACTTCGAGAACATGACGAGACACAGAATACGTTTCACTTACGATGGCGAGGCTGACGACAACAACATTATAATGGCTTTTAGCAAAAAATGCGTCGATCAGCGAAAAGACTGGCTGACGAATCACATGGACGAGACGAAGAGGCGGAAGGAGATTGGTCTCGGTGAAAAGTATCTTTACCAGAAGGACACCAAGGCCGTGTCATACTCAGATTTCATAAACGTCGAACTCGTGCTCTTCAGCAACTACGACAATGTGCGATCGATTCCAAACATGATAGATGGCTTCAAGCCCGGCCAGAGAAAAGTAATATACACGTGTTTGAAGCGTGCCGACAAACGCGAAGTAAAAGTTGCGCAATTGGCGGGTTCTGTTGCCGAGCACTCGGCATATCATCATGGCGAAATGTCCCTGATGGCGACGATCATAAATTTGGCCCAAAATTTCGTCGGTAGCAACAATATTAATCTCCTGCAGCCCATCGGTCAATTCGGTACGAGACTCAACGGAGGGAAAGATTCCGCGAGTCCTCGTTATATTTTCACGATGGTCAGGTACGCGTAGATCCGTATATTTGATTATTCTTTAATATCGAAGCTATTATCATGAGCAAAACGATTCTTTTTAGCCCTCTAGCGAGATTTATATTTCACAAACACGACGACGCTCTACTGAAGCACGAGTACGACGACAATCAGAAAATCGAGCCTGTGCACTATCTGCCGATAATACCGATGGTTTTGGTCAACGGTGCGGACGGCATCGGCACTGGCTGGATGACGAAAATACCGAATTACAATCCTCGTGAGATCATTGAGAATCTCTACCGAATGATCGATGGAGCTGAACCGAAATCGATGGTAATTATTCCCAAATATTTTGTCAATCATTGAATTCTTAGTTTTACAAAATTCTACTAAATTCGACAGATTAATTGAAATCGTTTTAATGAATTACAAGTTAATTACGATTACTTGAGTAATTCTTTCAAACATTCTTGGTATTTCCACCCTCGACAAATTCATTTATGGAAAGATTATGTTTGTTCTGCTGTCCCGCGATTCTCCTCAGTGTGCCGTGTTGCCACGTTGCTTGCGTCTGTTATTAAGACTGCCGAAAAACACTCATCTGGTGCATTTCAACTTAATTTTTTATGTATTTTTTGCGGTAATGTATGCATTTTTTGTTTTTAACGATTCACTAAAGATCTAAAGCCATCACTTTAGATCCTTATTTTTTTTGTTGACCTTTTATTTTAAAGCATATGATGAGCAGAAGCAGCGTTTGCTATCCAGGTCCGCTATAAAAAAAACCAAGTTAAAAAAGACTGATTTTAATTTGGAATACTTTTATTTCTAAACGAATAAATTTATATATTTATATAAATTAATAAAGGATAAACTCCTTCGAGCTGCTTCATAACATCTTGATCTCCAATATACATTAATTTTATGATTTTATCTTGTAGACTGATAATCACAAATGGCTCCCTAATTAACACTATTATTTCGTGATGAAATTATTTATCTTGTTAAAATCCATAGACTACAAATGAGCTATAATAAAATAATAAAAATGATCAAATAATTATAATCACCTCTTGTAATTTTGATTAAATTTTTTATTATTTACACTTTTTTGTTGCTCAAATGTCATTGAATATGGCTCTTGCGTAAAACTATTATTTTTCTTGTTTTCATACAGTCGCCTTTCTACAAAAATTTCAAAGGGGAGATACAGAGCTGCGGAGAGTTCAGGTACGTCTACAGCGGCGAAATATCCGTGATCGGGCCCGACAAGGTGGAGATAACAGAGCTGCCGATTGGAACTTGGACTCAGACTTATAAGGAGACCGTGCTCGAGCCAATGCTTCACGGAAACGACAAAACATCCTCAATAATTATAGATTACAAGGAGTACAACACCGACACGGCTGTGCACTTTATTGTAACGATGAATCGCGACAAACTATACGAACTCGAGAAGGACGGTCTTCACAAGGCATTCAAGCTTCAGAGTACGACGTCTATCACATCGATGGTTTGTAAAAACTAAAAATGTTACGCTAATTACTTTCAATGATGGATCTTGCAACTATTTCATTTTGTTTTCGTTTACAGTGCGCCTTCGATGAAAATTTGTGCCTCAAGAAATATGACAATGTGCTGCAGATAATGCGAGGCTTCTTTGAAGTAAGATCGGTGGCCTATCAGAAGAGAAAGGACTACCTCGAGGGCATTCTGCAAGCTGAGGTGGCGAAAATCTCGAACCAGGCGAGATTCATATGCGAGAAGTGTGACGGTGATCTTATAATCGAGAACAAGAAGAAGAAAGAAATGATAGCTGAGCTTGTCCGTCGAGATTATCAGTCGGATCCAGTGATAGCGTGGAAATTAACCCAGAATCGAGAAGAAACACTAGTGAGTACGATAATAAAAAGAAATTATTCGATTTTGCTATAATCTACTAATTGCATTGCTGCTCTTTGGCAACGAAAGGAAAATTGCCAAGTAAGTGATCGATCGTCAGCAGCTTCAGGGATGCCCAACATTCGAATAAACATTTAATAAATACTTTTCAAATCGAATAACTATGAATTATTCTTAGAACGCAACAACTCGTATTTTTTCAAATGCTCCTTATCTCGAATTAATCTGACCTAGAGAAATAATTGATTATAGTTATTCAATTGAAAAAGTATTTATAATACTGTTTTAATTATTTATTTATTTATTTATTTGTAACATTGCTAACATCTGAGTGCTTGATTTTTGAGTTTATTATTTTTTAAATTTCTTATCTACAGGAGGAAGAAGTAGCGAATAATGAGGATGAAAGTACCACTGCGACGCAAATAGAAAAAGAGAACTACGACTATCTACTCGGCATGACGCTGTGGAGTCTGACGAAGGAACGTAAGGACGAACTGTTAAAGCAAAAGGGCGACAAGGTCAAGGAATTGCAACGTCTCCAGGCAAGGACGCCGACGTCCTTATGGAAGGAGGACCTGGACAATTTATTAGCTGAATTAAACAAGGTAGGCTACTCTTGAAAGTTAACTGCGTACTTTTGGAGTACTCGCGTTATCGCTGGATATTCGCAGGTGGAGGAGAAAGAGCGTAAGGAGGAGAGCAAGTCAAAGCAGAACATAAAAAAGCCCTCGGCCAAGATGTACAAGGAGGAATTACGTCGCATCGTTCCCACCATCGATACGGAAATGAAAAAGAGGATAGAGAAAGCGGATATTGTATCGAAAGACAAGAAAGAAGGAATTAAGAAGCCGCCAAGAGTAGTGAGTACGATCGGCAATGCTTGCGATTAAACATAAAATATCAAATATATCATTTGTTTTACTCTGCAGAAAAAAGAAAAGGTCGACAAGGAGGAGAAGGACGAATTCGACGTGTTGGTGGAGTCCGGAGGTAAGCCTCTCGATGACAGACTCGGAAATTCTCCGGACAAAGTCGAGAAGAAGTCAAAGAAAGGTGGCGGTAAACAAACGACACTTCCCTTCAAGCCTGTTAAGAAGAAGAGTAAGGGTTCTGACTCGAGTGACGAGGAAATCAATTTTGATACTTTATCGCCTCCACGGGCTCCCCGAGCCCCACGCAGAGCTGCCGCATGTAAGCAATCCTATATTTATCTCAATTTAAATCGCAAACGTATTTTTTTTAAATACTTACGCTCGCGATCTCTTTCAAACAGCCACGAAGAAGTATAATCTAAGCAGTGACGATGATGCCGACAATCCATCGAGTCCCGAACCAGAATTATTGCCCAATAACGAACTAGAAGCGTGAGTAAAAAAAATCACATCCTCGTTATTTTACAGCGCAATTGTTAGTTTATTTTTTCTCTAAATCGTACGATTTTGTTTATTCTAATAGACCTAAAACAAAATCTCCTATACTGTTGGGCAGCGATTCCGACGACGATATGCAGATCGACAAAAAAACTCCTCCTTCGAAACGTGAGTGATAAATTAATATCGTCGGAAGTTTGTCGTCGACTTTTAGCGATCATTCGTTAAATTTTTTACTCTTTTGCTTCGCGTAGATCGTTCCGAGGAATTGTTCGACTCGTTGGTAGGTAGCTCACCACCGGCAAGGACCGACAAATCCGCCATCAACTCTTCGAGCGAAGACTCGCCGATAAAAGCAACTCCTCCCAAGAAAAGCAGAGGTAAGTTTTCTTTCGAATATACATAATGCTTTTAGTAAAAATTGGGTATATCAATATTTTTTTATCTGAAAAATCATTATTTCATCGAAATAATTTGTTTGAAATGATTTTTTGGATTATTCTGTTAAATATATATTTCAAACAGTATTCACGTCATATTTATGTTAAATAATAGACAAAAACTCTCCTCATACCGTTATTTAATTTCGCTATTGATCTAGCCCCAGCAAAGAAGAAAACGGAAAACGGCGGTAGCAGTAAAGGAGTCAAAAGGCAACTGAAAAAGTCCTCTCAGTCCTCCGGCTCGGACTCCGAAGAAATGTTCTCAATAAAAAAGATTGTAGCTGTAAGTATTAAGAAGTTTTATAATGAAAACTATATTTGTTTAAAAAAACGCCGTATAAAGGGGATGCTGAAGTAGATTTTTTAACCAACTGTTGGCGGTGAAAATACGTTGTCTCGTAGTCCACATAATTCATCGTTGATATGGTGCGTATATCCTTCAAATTGTACAGAATTGTACTATGAACATAAACGCTTCGACGTTCCGCCAAATTTTAGTAAAAACCGTGCAAAAAAATATAAATAATCATATATTAATGACCCTTTAGAAATCCAAAATGCCATTATCATCTGTTTTGTATGATATAAACCTTTTTGGAGCTCACATACGTGAAACTAAACCGGACGTCGATTCTATGAGGTTCTGCCAACATTTCAAAATCGTGAAAAAGTCGATTACACAAAATTCACGTAAAATGTATACTGTATTCTGGCCGCGTATGGCGACGAGAATAAAGACAAACTACGTGAACGCAGTATACGCTTTACGTGAATGTCTTTCGTGTAATCGACTCTGACGATATTTAAATGTTCGAAGAATCTCAAAAAAATCGACGGCCGATCCGGTTGGACGTATGTGAGTTTCAGGAAGGTCTATATCCTATAAACAGATGCTGTTGACGTTTCGAGCGGCTATGATGAATTTCTGGAGGGTCAGTAAAATACTATTATTTTCATTTATTGCACATTTCGACCGGACATCGAAGCGTTTATGTTCATATTACTGTCCTGTACAATTTGAAGCATATCAACGATGCAGTGTAAACTACGAATTAGCCTATTTTTATTGACCAAAGTCGGTAAAAAAATCTTTTCTAGCATTCCCGCAAAATTTACCATTTTAACGCAAGGTAAGTCACGTTAGCAATTAAAATCAAAACTTTCGTCGAAAAACCAAAAAATGAAGCAATTGTTTTTTTTTCAACAGCCGTAGGTTTAGTGCCTTGTTTAAATATTTTTTTTAATTTGATTGTAATTGCAGCCGAAGAAGAAGCCGAGAAAATCGGAATCTAACGAGGATAGTATAATCGACGATTCACCGATTGTAAGAAAACCAGCTGGTCGTGCACGCAAGCCCGTGTCATATGCACTACAATCGGAGGATGACTCCGATTGAAATTCGCACGACACGAACTGTCGTGAGACATTAATTTACCATTTTTAGTAGCACACGACGAGAACCGTACCCGGCGCCGCTGTGCAGTCACAAAGAATCATTTCAAAATATATTTTTGCAAAAAAGACGAAGATGAATAGGAAGATGAAAGTTAACGGCGGCAGACCGAGACCCGAATCAATCACGGGGTGTCGTTCTTCTAATCTCCCTGTCTCGTAATTTATCATTTAAATAACAGCACACACAATACGAGATCATGATTACTTTTAATTGTACTCTCTCTTTATACTTAACTGAGCCCGCGCGCCGCGCAATTGGTTCGAAACCAACAACCACAAACCCGGCGTACGGATCCGATTTCTACTCTGCGAGGAAGAAACCCATTTGTACGATAATTATATAGTGTGACGTAACAAGACTGTAGTAATTTTTAGCGTTCTTGAAATATTATTAGAGTACTTACCAGTGTTTCCGATGAACGATAACAAGAAATGAAAAGACAGAAAATAAAGTAGAATTATCAAGGAACGTGGTTGTATGAAGTGCGAATGTGATATATAAATATAAATGAAATTGAAGATCTGCTACATATCGAATTTCTTCCAATAAAACTATGGACGTCAATATCGTAAGAGTCCTTATGTTCTTCACTCTCTCGACGACATGCCTCACCACTCCTAAAATTCAAAGAGACAAGATTAAAAGGCTAAAACAAACGTTTAAGGCAGTCATATCGCTTAGGCAATTGAAATTCGCTTCCTTTCTTATATATATTGACGTTTGATTACTTCATTCAAGTGCGAAAAGACAACACGAAAAACAGACAAGAAATAAGTAAGAATTTAACGAGTGGTGATAATTATTCGACAAAAGGTAATTATCGAGAAGAAAAAAAAAACAAGATTTTGATGATAAAAATACGTTCAAATTTATATTCTAATCGCATCCCTAGATAGGACTACCTTAAGAGATTTCACAGGATGGGGAAACAAGTTGTGGGCATATTGAGTACGGCGTAGCAAACGCATTGAGATACGTACTAGTAGACACTGTTCAGACTTGTAATGTATTCTCCTCTGACCACATTCTACCAATCGCGTTGGTACAGAGACATTAACGTTATGCCTGTAATCGGTACCAACAAACTTACATTTTTTTTCGTTTGCTTCATTTCATTTTTTCCTTATCATTCTCTCAATCGCGCTTTTTTACCTCTCATTTTAACAACTCGGATGCTCTTTCTTTCTCACCTAGTACTCCCAAAAGCTGCGATCGTGTCGACATACGCGACTACTATAATACAAAGCAAGGGCACTTGATAAAATAACTTAGTCTTCTATTTTCATAATTATCTCTATATAACGTACATATATAAAACAAATTGAGTAAAGAAACTAATAATGATCAGGTCCGTACTATATTATGATGCTTAGTTTTAAAAGTGTTCGATTATACGAATCGATTGTTTTCCTCTTTTTCTTTAAGCACGAAAAATGACTGTATAATAAATGTGGGCGTGGAAACCACGATTGAAGAGGGGAGTGGATGACGATGCTGATCGGAAGGGAGAGTATAGCAGAGGGTTTGTCCGTAAAAGGTGAAGGGGCGCGGGGGTTGCCCGAAAATTTGCTTTTTTCTTTCTACTATTACGTACAATGCAGAGGGCAAAATAGTTGAATTAATGGGAGAACAGTAAGACTCATTGTTGTAACTTTGGGAGTAACTTGAGGGTAGTACAAAAAATCGCGCCCGTTTCCGCCGCTTATCAAAGTGTTGCTGAAAGCGTATCCGCGATGTTTGTGGCTTGCGCGACATTGTCCTAGCAAAAAAAACTCCATCATCGTCTTCCTTTTCTCTTATTCTCTCTTTTCCTCGTTCGTTCGATCTCTCTCACACTCGCTCTGAATAGGAACAGCCAACCAAATCTCCTTGCGTGTGTATGTGTTAATCATTATTATTCATGATATAAGTAATAATATTAATTATTTGAATAAAGTAACATGATGTGCGGTCCAAATATTCATGGAATACCTGGCTACACGGCGGTCATGCGAGGATAGAGCCACCAGTTATTCTCCTCCCCCTCCACGGTCAAATGCTGTCCTTTTTCGTCTTCCTCATCTTTTCTTTACACCTTATATATATATATATATTATATCGGATTTTATTAGTATAATATATATATAGTATAAATATGTACACGCATGCTAGTTAATAACAATCATTTCGACGTATTCTTATCATTCATACATCGCACGAAGAGTCAGAAGAAGACGCGCGCGCACAAACACACAAACACACACACGCGCAGGAACGAGTCCGTGATTAATGGTTTTTTCTTTTCGTCGTATTTTTCGCCTCACTTTGTATCTTTTAATTGTTTAAAAGCAGCAAAGTCCTCGACTACATTCACCATTGCGCTCTATTCACAGAAGACGCGGCCACTATTTCGCGTATCCCATGCACTCATTTCACACAGCCTCGTACACTCGCTACAAACAATCTTTCGGTGCTCTCATCCTCATAAAACCGAGTGAAAACGAGTGTGCTGGAACGATTTGTTCCCCTTGTCGTCAACTTCGTCCTATGCATATTGTTTTTGTGTATTTATGTGTAGGCGCGCAGGTATATTATTACTATTCACCTTCCTTCTCCGCGAAAAATGTTTGCGTGGCTTCGACGAGTCCCCCCCTTGTCCCCGTCCATCCATCCTCTCGACGAATACGTTCCACTCTTCTCCTCGTCGTTCTCATATAATTCACAATGACTTATCACATGTTTATTTATATTCCGCTCGATTTTCACGTCAGTATTTCTGTGTGTAGTGTTTGCCTCTTATTTTGCCTCCACGTCGCGTCACTCTGCATTATCGTTTGTTTAAACACAATGTTTCTCAGCCAGCTCACTGTTTGATACAAGGAACGATAATACAATTGAATATTTACGCACGATTTTTTTTGTTGTTTTCATTCTTGGCATGCTGATTATGGGATAGGCGTGTGGGTAGATGTGTGTACAGAGAGGTTCTCTCCGTGTATACGTGGACTGTGGGCTTGGTTGTAGAAAGACGCAAGCATCCTCTGGACTGTTGAAAACGCGCGAGCAGCTCGCGCTCGCATTTCTCCATCGCTCTGTCTTTCGGAGCGATCGTCTACATGGTTTAGGGGAGGGCCAATAAAATGTTTCGTAGCTTGTAGCGGTGTTTGTTGGTGATTTGTGGCGGCGGTAGTTCGTGATCCAGTTTGTTTCGTTTTTTTAGTATGTACAGTTGACTATAGCAATTGTTACTCGGTCATCTCGCGTTTTCTCTCTCGCTCCCTTTCTCACGTTCACACACGTCGTTCATTCATTTAAGATGAGATGGTGCGCAGTTCAGTGTTCAAGATTTGGCATGTATGTAATAAATTGATGATCTCGCCTGTAGTTCCATTCCACTACGAACTACTCGAGGCGTTCATACCGCTGAACATCCCTGTCGTGAAGGATGTCTGTTGCTGCTGTTGCTGAGCCTGCTGTATCTGCTGTTGCTGCTGGGCTTGCTGTTGTTGTTGACTGTTTGCCTGACGGCCATGCTTTGGCACTGGGGGCTGTAGATACTCGTGTCGCGCTAACGTCAATACGTCGATCCTCTCCTCTTTCCTGTACGCCAGGCAACTTCGAATAAAACTCTGCAACAATACACCCAATGTTTAAGCCACATTTCACACGTCAAATCGATACTTTTGAATTGCATTCACAGGCAAATAATCTAAATTTTAATAGGTAACCCTTCGATTACAAGCCTTTTTAAATATCTCACTCACTTTGTACGTGAATAAAAATTCGCACCAGCCATTTTCACTGGTTCATATATTCAATTCGAATTCACCAACTTTTCAAAATATCAGTTTTTTTTAAGCTCAGAGTATACCCAATCAAATGATAAACATAACAACAATAATAGTGAAATTAATTTTGAAACGATACAGACGAAATGCGAGACTCATAGTGCCAAGTCGCATAGATATGTTATCGAAGGATTATACATAATATTTAATAAAATAACGAATTTTATTGAATGTTTAAGGGTCACAGCTTGTTTTAATTAATTTACATTTATCACGAATTACCAAAAATTTGACGAAAAATTGTTTCACGTTAGAGAAAGAAAAAAATGATGTCAGTTCAGTGCCCTTAGTATAATTGAAAATAATTTATCGTTGGTTAAGGGTATTAGGGGAAAGATAAGGGGTTCGCTCGACAGAATAAAGAATATTTAAATAAATGACGGTGTTAAAATGTTGTACAAACGTTTTTGGTGAATTAATTCTCTCAATCTTACCTTTGCTTCATTGCTAACCGTCGGTTTATTCGCAAACTGAACTTCCGTCGCTTTCAGTATTATGTTCTCCTCTAGGATTGTTGCTTGCGACTGATTGTGTCCAAACGGCTGTAAAAAAAATATACAAAATGAAATAAAATACGAGAAAAGCATATTTATCTGAGAATCTCGTTAACGAATTTTTCGACGAAATATCGCATATATCATTTCTACTTTACCTTTCTGCCGTAGAGGCACTGATAAAATATAACTCCGACGCTCCACACGTCGACCTTCGACGAGATTTTCGGAGGATTTTTGCCAACTACAAAACATTCGGGTGGTAGGTACCTGGCGAACAGAAAATAAAGCAAGCATTACGAAAAATAACTTCATAATTTCCGTTATTGAAACTTATTAACACGAATTTCTTAGTAAAAAATCGAATTAAAAAATCAATTATCGATGAAACATAAAATGTTTAATCAATAAAAATTAAACACATTACGTCCTCATTATTTTTCACCTATCACAACGACAATTTAATGAAAGAGTATGTTGATCGATTAGCAGCCTCGTAGAAGAAGCTTTGTGAAAGGTGGGAAATAATGAGGAAGCAATGTGCCAGACAGGATTACAGGATTGTTTCAATATTTTATGCTTTTATTTGCTGGAAATTTGCAATAGTTAATAAATGAACCACTTTCCTTCACGTAACTATAGTTGCATAAAAAATGCAAGTTGGTTTGCTGAAAATTTACACTATGCTAGCGTATTTACGACTGTTAACATGAAAAAAAAAAAAAAACGAATAAAATTTTAGTGTCTCGATTTCAATTCATTTCGCTACGATGATCGGGTGATCCACTTTTGTGTCAAATGTCAGTTCGATGCTTCACTCCGTTCTTGAATTATAAGGTAATCATTTTTTTACAAGCGAATTGAAACATTATTGTAAATTTTTCATCGATCGTGTTTGTCCAATTTCCATACAGAACATCATTCATGTAAAATTTAGTTTTAAGCGAATTTTAGTCCAATCGTTTGAGAACTGTTCCAGTTATCGACATTTTAAGTTAGACGAGATTTTAGAAGAAACTAAAAATCTTATAAAATGTTAACTATTTCAACGATTGCAACAAGAGTTATACACGGAATTAAATGAAGATCAATGTGTGTTTTAATTGGGTGCAACATTTCAGCACGATCCGTCAAGTCGTTATTGAATTATAAGCACCATACGTTCAAAGCCCTTGTCAGAAACACGCCAAGCACTGGACGTTTTGTCTAAGTCACGTTTCTGAACGTTTCAGACAACTTTAAGCATCTTGACATAATGTGCTATCCTTCGGTCGGTAACTAAAACTGTAATGCAATTTTTCTGCTATGATTGATCTTTCGAATAAAAGAGAATGGTCAACTATGTCTTACAATTCTGCAGTTCGCCGTTCTCATTTTTTATACGAAGGATCAATCGTGGCGAAGTAATTCGCGATCGCGAAATTTTGCTTAGCGTCTTATCACCACGGATTTTTTCTCTCATGAAAACAAACCTTTTTCTGTGAGAAAGCAATATTTCATTATCAGCTTATTAAAAACTTAAAACTAAAGGAAAATATCTCACCAATAAGTACCAGCCCCTTGAGAGGTAAGATCCATCCCATGATCGGGATTGTAATTCTCCTCGTCCATTACTTTACTCAAACCGAAATCCGTTATTTTTATTTCACCACAGACGTTACCTTCCGTCAGCAAAATGTTGCCTGAAAGAAAAACGCGCAAATCCCCGTTTTAGGCTATTGCTCGAGAATAAATGACAAGTGAGTAATAAATTGGTAATAACCTGGTTTCAGATCGTAGTGTATGACTGGGGGTTTTATCTCATTGAGGTACTTTAATGCAGAGACTACTTGCATCACGATTGACCGCGCTTCTCTCTCGGGTATCGTTTTATGCTGAAAATACAGATAACATTTGAGCCGGGAACGATGAGGTCCCGAGTGAAAGCTCGTGACGCCAACGAACAATTCAGTACCTGTTTCAAGTAGAAGTCTAAGTCGTGACCATCACAATATTCCAGAACAGTACAAAATGAGTTAGCGTCGATCTCGAATACGTCGTACAACTTGACAACCCGAGGATGATCGAGTGCCTTGTGTATATTGTATTCCCGTAACGCGTGTCTGAAAATAGCAAACAAATCAATCAATAAAATGCAATTTAAGGCCAGATTATGGAGAAAATAAATGGAGAAATATAATTGATTACGAACTTTATGTAGTTGGCTTTTTTATCTTCTTTCCAGTCTTTGTTTAGTTGATGAACTTTGCATGCTACATACCGCTGTTCCTTTAGGTCGAATGCCTGCCGAAAAGAGATAACAATTCAAATAGATTTTGAATGGAAATCGACTTGGCAAATCGATAATTGCACATTTTTTGTCGCTAGCTCACCTTGTGCACCTCGCTAAAACCCCCTTTCCCCAGTAACATTAGCAGAAGGTAACGTTCGTTGAGTACTGGATGAGAGTTAAATCTGGATTGGTCCTCGTTGTGTATACGCTTCAACTCTCTTATGTGTAGGTTTCGTTCCCTTTCGAGCTTCTCCATTTCTAGTTGAAGATCAGCGTCCTCCTTTTTCAACGCGCTCTGTCTCAGCTGCATGTATAAATCAATGGTTCCATGAGTTATCGAGACAAAAATAGAATACGAAAAAAAAATTTTGTTAGGGCGTACCTTGAGTATTTCGTCGGCTTCGTAATACTCTTGCCATGTGTAAGATCCAGGTACCGCGTCAGGCTTCAAGAACGTCGCTTCCGTGCCGTTATGCAACGAGGGCTGAGGTTGACTCCGCTTTCTACCCGTTTCACTGTTCGATGGTCTCTTTTTCAAAAGCAACTTCTTTTGCCTATCAATTTCTTCCCTCTCGGTCGTTATCTCTTCCTGTCGTCGTGCGAGTTCTTGAAACGCGTAACCGTCTGTCCAATTTTCTTGAAACGTCGCACCCACCCTCTGTGTCACAAACTGACCCAGCCTCAGTCTATTTTGCATACACTTTTGCCTAGCCTCCTTCTTCTCTATGTTTGATTTTTCTTTTAATAACTTCTTTACAACGTCTATACACTTATTTATATGGGATTTGTGCTGGTCAATCACTTTTTGCTGATTGGCCATTTGATGCCTAAGTTCTTCGGTCGTCTGCAAAATTTTTACAAGAAATAACTAGCGTTAGTGCATGTTATTGTCAGGGAGGGAGCGGGGAGGGGGGGGGGAGAGTTGTTGCATTGACGGCGGTGGGAATCGACACTCGGAATAATAACAAAGGGAAATAACTACGAGCATTGTCAATTTTAGAGACTGAAAGAGCGAGAGAGATTCGTGCCACTGTGTTTGTTCTTTATTTTCTTAATGTTTTTATTTGTTTGTTTGTTGTTCTTTCGTTGTTTTGTACTTACTCTATTTAGTTCGTCAATTTTATTATTACGTAGTTCCAAATCTGACGAGGCTTGAGTTTCGAATTCTTGTATCCTCTGGCAAGTGAGTTCCGTCTGAAAGCGCGATTAACGTAACGTAGTAAAGTATACGTTGCATTCTCGCCGCCGGCTGTAACGTCTCATACATTTGTTAGGCGACATTCATGAAAATATCGGATACCTTGCCGCTGACCCGGCATAACACGAATTCGGTTTTTGTTGCTTTCATTTCTATTTCGTTCACTCACACTCACACTCACACACACGCGCGCACGCACGCACGCACACACTAATAATAATAATAATAATAAAAGACTCGTGTACTCTGCTGCTATTGACGTAAAACTATTGGTCACGAACGACTTCAGTTCATACCGTAAAAAAAACTAATCGGGAATAGTAACATTAAGTCCGAGTGTGTGTCCAACCGAGTGGCTGAGAGTGTGACAACTATGGGGATAGTTTGCGGGATATCGAAACGATACACAGGTGGCAAGGAGAACACCGAAAATGTATGCATGATTCATATGGTGTGAAACGCGAGTTTTATCATCTTTTTCTGTATTTTTTTGTTATCTTTTAACTTTCGCGACTACTTGGTAGTCCGTCTAAGACAATTCAGTGGTCGCGTGTGTAGGTGCGCGATGTAAAAGTGAATACAAAAGATTTTCAAAAAAAAAACCCCGATAAGATAATTTGCGAATTTTTATGAAGAAAATAAGAAATAAAAATGAATTAATCAAAAAATTGAACGAATCGAGTTGGTGCGAATCCAAGGCGTGCCAGGACAAGGTGGCCTGCATTTGCGCGATAACAAATGGATGCAGTGCTACAGCAGCAGTCTTGGCTTATGATAAATCTGATGGCGACAAACATTTGACAAGAAATAGCCTGGGCATTTACAATTTATCAGTATTATCGACGATAATGCTGTATTGAAAGTAGTGACAGAGCACTAGTAAAGTGTAAAGAGCATAAGGGATAATTAGAAAAAATTTAAGAACGTGAGCTTCAACAAGCACTTCTCATCAAATGCCTGTAATTATGACCGAACGGTGCTTACATTTGGGGTGTTAGTCTTCGCTTGCCTGACCTGGCTTGTCCTAGGGAGGTTCGTAGGCCTTACCTGCACCTGCTTGCTGACCATCGAGCCTACAGGTTGTGCGGTTGTCGGAGGCGGCGGAAGCGGTGGTTGAGGGAGCGTACGAGGTGGTTGCATCAACGACGTGAATTCCGAAACCGACGAATTGGGCGTCGTCATTTGCGGGGCGATCAGCGGTTGAGTCGCCGGTGGATACTGTTGCGAAAAAGACGACGGAAAAAACATACAACACGAAAAAAAAAAAAAAAAGAAAAAAACAAACATTAGATTATACTTGTTCTTACGGGGAATTTCGAGCTCTCGAATATAACCGATTTTTAAATCCGCAAGTTACTCTTAATCTTAGTCGTCGAATTTAATCGCCGAAGTTCAATGTTATTTGATACCAAACATCCTAATGTAGATGTATCAATAATTTAGAGACACAACTTTCTTTTTTATCTTGCGAAAGATAAGATATTCAGTCTCAAAAATAACGCAGAGAAACATCTCGTATATATAATTTTTTATTTATTTCTAACTTGGCGTCGAGACGCAGCCGCGTGTTTTGTTACGGCAGTGTTCTGGATTGAATTAGATACGGTAGAGCGGCCTTATCGGATGTATTCAAAGAGGCGGTCGATATATATACAGCGACTAGGCTTTCGTCCAGCTTCCGAGACTCACCATAGGATATCCCGTTTGTGGCGACGGACTTTTTGCTCCACCGTGTCTTATGGGACTACTTCCTATGTGGTGTTTTGGAAAGTACTCGTTGATTTTTTTATTATCAAGGGCCGCGACGGAACGAGCCCCCTTACTACCTATAGCTCCTCCTGGGCCACTTCCACCTCCATCATCAACCTTGCGTTTTCTCTTTCTCTCGGAAGGGGTCCGAGGTACCTTCTCAGGGGTGTTTGGATCCACCTCCTTGTCGCTGTGCGACGAGCCTGTAAATCCAATTAATCTCGATTTCAATTTTAATTCGAATGTTTACGACTTTTTCCAACAGAAATACAGTGCAACCAGTATGCCGATTGAATATAGATTATTTACAAATATTAAAGGAGGTCGAGTCAGGTGAAATAGACAATACTTATTGTGAAATATCTCACTTGGTACTGCTGATTCTTCCATCAGAAAAATCGGCGTCCCCAAAGCATAATATTATTTGTTTTTAATGACAAGTTTCTAGCTACTCGCAATAAATTTTCTAACGAGTAAAATATCCCCAGTGAAACTCCAGACAATGAGTATAAGGATTATTCAAATATTTCTCTTTTATTGGCAGTCATTATTGGTTTCCAGAAATACAAGAATTTTCACTCTGAAAAATTCCTACACTCATTCAATGGTGTTTATTCCATCAATAGAAAAATTTCTACTTATTCCTCTTACCCTTGACAGTTTTTTTAAATCATTCGATCCATCGGTTAAGTCAGAATCATGTAGTAAGCATAAAAAATAATAACTTTATTCTTCGAGCAGTTAGAGCAGCTAGCTGCTGGTGCAAAGCAAATAATATTTTCTCCTAGGTGTAAAAAGAATAATTTTCTGATAAAATCAGTGATATCGAGGCAGATATTCTGAAACAAATATGAGTGATTCCACTTCTAGCAAAGTTTTTTATCAGTACACTCTTCATTTATTCCCCATAGCTGCTTAAGCATACGTAGGTGCGATAGATACACCAAAACATGTTGGTACATTTTTAAAGCTGCATACTCACCGGTGCTCATGTTCGAGTCTTGACTATGAACCGACTGACCAGAGTTTACAGTAGATTGGGGTGCCATCTGAATTTGTGATCCAGCAGACATCTGCAATAAGAGTAAAACAAACATTAGGAAGTTTCGATCGCAGATTTAACGCAGAGAACAGTGGCAATGACCAGTGTAGAAACACTGCAATATGTACCGAATCACCAGAAATTCAAGATTCCTCTCCGACACTGCACAGCGAGCTGTACTGCTGAGCTTTTCCTACAGACTACATGATCGACCAAGTATCGCAGAATAAATTTGTCACACCGAAGAGTTAACTCACTGCAGCTATCGCGATTTGCAATAACGTGAAAATCGTTAAATCTATGCGAATGGGAGGAAAAGGAATAGACAGTCCGTGGAAAGAGCGAGGGATAGATCGAAGGGAGCGACAGAGACAGCCTATTTTTGAGAGGTTACAGTCGGCGATCCGCCGAGGCTGTCACTGGTGTCTCTGGGACGTTGAGAAAAATCCTTCGACGAAAGGAAGGTCTCGATCTCGGGACTGTGGCAAGTTCGAAGGAGTTCAAAGGTTACGGAAGTTGCTCGTAGAGAGAAACGAGAGCGCCGGGATAACGTAAACGGGGAGAAAGATGGTGTCGAATACTTGGAAAAGGACGGAGCGAGTGTGTTGCAAGGTAAAAAGCGAGACGCTCGTCGGTGAGACGGAGACAGTTGGCGACTGCGTGACACTGGTGCGAGTGAGATCAAGAACGACGAAGGCACCTTCCAGGACGAGCTATGGTGGAGCCCCATAGTCGTGTTTGCTACTGTAAGGACCGAATGACGGTGTGTTAACCATTTGAGCGAATATCGGGGCACTGTTTGGCACGCGAGACGACGCTACGCGCTCAAGTTAATAATCAGTATATGTGTTTGGAGAGCTAGAGAGAATCACGACAAAATGGAGGACCCTCGGCTGGGGGGGGACGTAACGGAAGGAAGGGCAAGAGGAAATCAAGGGGCAGGGAACGAAAAGGGAGAAAGAGACGGATGGACGGAGAAAGCAGAGCGAGGAGAGGGGAGTGAGAGAGATAGGAGACGGACGGTCGTACGGACAGAATGTGCGGCCGTTCAACGGTGGGGGGTAGGTATAAGACCATCGGCGGCTCGCTGGCGGAGTGGTTGAATCGGGAACCACGGACGCGCACCGCGAGGGGGCAGTTTCACACACTCGGTCGGTGGACCGCCGTGTCGCACTATGCCGGACGGATACGATGACGCCTCGTTTAGTCGATCAAATTCATCACCACTATCGACCATTTACACAATCACTACCATAATGCCGCGATTTTTCTAACAACCGCCTGTCTGTCTGTCTGTCTCTCTCTCTTTCTCTCCCTCGCTTCTTAGATTTTCGATCGGATGCAAATCTGCTATTAATTACAGTGAACGAGCATTGTTGGAATTCCAAACGAGTCCACCATGTTTTCCCCAGTCACCCAACCATTCAAATACGCACAACGAATGACAAATGTTTTATCTTCCGACTGGTGTTAAATATTCTGAATGATATACCGCGCTCGGATAACACAGGTTGCGCGTGCAATGCTTACGACGTATGATAGCAAAATATATACTTGTGTGATCACGCGGGGTTTATTCGCGCTCTTGAAAGTAAATTAATGATTCATCTAATACCTTACACATGTTTGAGGATTGCCGAGAGACAATGTCAGAGACTCGGTCGTTTCTTGATTAGATGCGCCGTAGGGACTCCGTACCGCGAAACAAATAACGGAATAAGAGAGCCGTACTTTTCTCGCTCCTGTCCGCTGGTCCGTCAACGTCTCTCGATCCCATTCTCTTGGTATCGAGTCGGCACGCGCATAATAACCAATTCTTTCGCTCTCTCTCTATCGTTCAGCTCGACTCGTGGTGATTAACGGTAGCCGATAACGCGTCCGGAGGACTACGTCACGACTACTCGTGACGTATTGCTTCAGCGATAAATCCGGCCCATCAAGAGACGCGGCAACGTCTCAACGCCAAATATTACATTTTCTCGAGAGCGCCGATTATTATCATTATTATTGTGGCAACGAGACGCGGCGGACAGAGGAGCAGCATGTAAGCCACGTTTTAGGAGACACAGGGAGCGCGCGCGAGACTCGAAACGCGACGAAGCGGGTTTCGAAAGCTCAAATTAAGTGACCAGAGTAGTAGCAAGTTCTCGTAGACGCGGAGCTCGAGCGCGAACGCGTTCACGCATTCACGAAAAGCCTCGAGATACCGACCGGCGTACAATTCGCCGTGAATGCATGCCAATAGCAGGCAAACACGCCTTTACGTGCACATGAGATCCTCGTCGGATAGTAGCTCCAATGACCGCAAGAAGGCGAGTGTATGTATCTCGATGCTTCTGCGACTGGTGGAGAAAGAGCCGGGAAGGTCCGGTGTTGGAAGAGATAGAGCGGCATAGGGGAAACGACTCTCGCAAGGGCTCGCTCGCAGGCACCGGGGAGCACGAGGGGAAGTAAAGGCGGCGAGATCTACGCCGCGCCTGATGCAGAAACGAGACAGGGAGTAGAGAGCGCGGGACAAGGAGAAGCATATGAGAGACATTCCTTGGCGGTGAACGGGTCCGCCGAGAGAGAGACCCGGTAAAATCAATGTGGCAAAGTGTGGCCTGTGGCCCACCGTCGCTGCTGCTGCTGTAACGCAACTTACAAATGGTGCTCCATGAGCGTCTGCGATGCGCCCTGTGATCCTCGCGCGCTACATATATCTATCTATCTATCTATCTATCTATCTGTCTCTCTCTCTCTCTGCTCTCCTCTGCCAGAGAATCTAGTTAAATGCAACGAGACTCACCCGGACAAACCAGGAGGTGTATTACAATGCAAGTACAAGCATCGTGAGGTAAGGGGTCAAAGTAATCGCAAATTTGTTTTTCTTTACAAGTTAATTATACAAATAAATTAATGCAAGTACAAAATTGTGTTTTTGCTACATATATCGCGTGTCTGACGCTTTGGTATCTTCACTATTTGTGATATTAATCAAAATCGTGCAAAGGTAAAGTTGTACCCTCCATACTCGGACTGGGAGTGGCACTTTGACTATATTTAATAGCAAAAATGAAAAAACTCACGAATGATAGCAACGCGAGAAAATCAGAGATAAAAAGAGCGATATAAAGAGAATAAGCCGAGGACCCTAGTGGCTTTTTCGTGGCACGGCACTGTGGGATATACCTAGTGGCGTGCCGGGCACGTTCAAAGTGTGTATCGGAACGCGGGGGCGGCGGTACTCGCCCGTATAACACCCAGAGCCAACGGTGTGGAGTGGAGGCACATGCACCGATTTTCCAATGTGCCCACTGCCTGTGCTGTGCGAGGAACAGAGGCGAGAGCGTAGAATAGCGCGTTCGCCTGAACAGCAGCAGTAAAAACGGCTATACCACCCCCGCTAAGCCGGGACGAGTACAGTCCGCCGGGCTCTCGACGACGTCGGTGACGAGAGGTGAGGGAAGCCGCGGTCGGTGGTTGGCGATGCACGAGAGCCAACACAGCGCGGAGCAAAAGGTAGCTACGCGTAACACCGCTGCTGCCGCTGTGCCGGTGGTGCTAGTGCTGCGCGCACGAGTGATACTCTCTCTCTATCTCTCTCGGGAATTAGAGCCAGTCACGAGACCGAATGGCTCGTCAGTCGAGCCCTCGTCTTCCAGCTGTGCAGTTCGTTGTGCGGAGCGCAGTCTGCACGTTCGTATCACCCCCTGCTCTCTGTACTCTTGATCTCTCAATTTCTCCAAGTTCCCCTCTGCTCTTCAGCGTTCAAAACAACGACAATGTCCACCTAACGATTCGACCCATGGTTATCAGTTGCGCGATCAGTTTGTTTTGTACGATGTCAAATGTATGCACTTAGCGCGACGAACCTAGCAATTACCGAGTGTGCTGCTGTTGCGAAACACGCCCACTTCAACCACGTGAGGGATAATGCTGTGCGTCGTTAAAACTTCACTTCGGACACATCCGTTGATTATTTCGAAGCGCGCAGTGTTAAGGAAAATATTTGAAAAGATAATGAAAGAGAAAAATATATATATATACTCACGTAAAAGAATGAAGAAGACAAATTTGTCATCCTCTATCGACGTGCACTTGGACAACAGTTTATAATTGACGAGTGACGCCAAGTAGGTACTGTGTGAATAATAGCGCGAATCGGTCGGAACTGAGTGTCCGTGATAGTTTTTTCCGTTGGTGATGGACGCGCGATCCGTAACTTTTCGTATACTACACGACGCTTAGCTCTACTGTTCGTGACGCATTTCTCTCTCTCTCT
Source organism: Cylloceria caligata (assembly GCA_963942595.1). Taxonomy (NCBI): domain Eukaryota; kingdom Metazoa; phylum Arthropoda; class Insecta; order Hymenoptera; family Ichneumonidae; genus Cylloceria; species Cylloceria caligata. Next base: position 10,484,670 of record OZ012709.1, read on the forward strand.
CTCTGCCTCTCTTCCCCTCTCTTTTCCATGTTCGATCGACATCTCTCTTGTCGACGAACTTGTTCGTGCATGGAAAAATATGCCAACGGAGTGCGCGTATACTGCAAGGGATCATGCGAAATGGAACATCAGAGACGGGAGCGAAGGCGCTACAACTAAGTCATTGTTCTCGAAGCTCTCTCGCGGTCACAAGAGATTCTTATTCGTGTCGAACGCTTGTATGCCCAACGCTTCATGAGCGTCAAACAGTCGCACACGATAACTCATCGCAATCTATAGTTTCGATCTCGAGCGTACAAGAAATTCGATTGTCTCGAAGATTTTATCTCGAATCGTGAATAACAGACAAAGAGAGAAATCGTGCAATAGAGATGAATGTCACTCGATGAATAGCCAATGAAAATACTGCCCTTACTAAATACTACAAATAGAATCTAAAATAAAATAAATAATTGGGTACAATTATTCCCATAAGAATGTAGCAATTCGGAGAGTCATTTAATAAACAAAACGTGCTATGGAACAAAAATTGGACCGACATCATTATTTCTTTTGAATTGAGCACACGCACTTTTTCATTAAATCGTTTGAATCATTGTTCCAATTTTATAATGAACCTTTTTTTATAAATATTTTTCCCCGCATCTCAAGCCCATCGGACTTCTTCTCAAGGTCATCGGTTCAGTCATACTCTTTTTTTTCCCTGTATTTTTCGATTTTTATCCTCGCTAGTTCAACCGATGTACACTATCCCACTATATTGCGTTCAACAAAGGACTCAGGAAAGCAACGAAAAACCAGTGTCGATACAGTTGGTTTCTGATTCGCTACACGGCACCGGAGTCACCGATGTAAGCTTCGGAATACAGATATAGTCATATGTTGCGCGCCCTATGGGCCGATTTCTTCACCCACAGATAAAAATCCGACAGATAATCAATGTTAACACTAGGTTTACCGCATTTCTTATATACCCACCTCTCGTAATGCGAAATGCGTCAAAATGACGTCCCGTAAACTTAGTGATAAAAGTATAGAATCATCTGTCGGTGAAGAAATTTACCTATGTCTAGACGTTCACCCTCGCGAATATTTTCCATCAGTAAAAGTACGGCTCTGGGAACCAACAAGAGGCCTTCCGATACCTTGCTTATGGGACAAGTACGATAGTCACTAAGTACCGGTTTGTAATAAACAATAAACTTAATCAATAAACTTATCATTCTTCTATACTAAAAATACATACTATAGTATTAAAGCAAATCTATCAATCATTAAAACAGTGCGTAGTGCTGAATCCATCTTAACCCTTACAGTGTTCCAAATATTTCATCGAGTGGTAGCGATTCGAGCACGAAATGCAAAAAGGGAAATAGCGCGACAAGAGCAGAGTCAACGCCGCGAGAAAGTTCCGTTGACGGTCAGACTACCGGGCTCTCCGTCATTCCTACTCGTAGACTTCCAATGCCATTCGCTTGAACGCGCGCGGGCAACGCTCGCTCTACATCCTCCAACCTTGTCGAACTTGCGCGAGAAGCAAGCCGCGTGTTCGCTGGTTTTTCTACGCTTTCAACAACGGCAATATAGACTTCCTCGTTGCCGACGTTGGTAAATATGAGCGGGCTACCAAGGCATCGCGAGTCCCGTCTCCTCGCTCTACCCTCTTCTCGTCGTACTAAACACGCTGAGCCGGCCGTAGTATACGCCGACACCGCAACGTCATGCCAATAGGTCGCACACTCATTAGCCCAGTCGCGCGCGCGATCGTACCCCACCCGTCAACCGATCAGCTGGTCGCGCGGTGACGCAGCTTCGCCCGCTATCCAATCCCCTCTACGCGTACCCTCGACGACGGCCGGTCTCGCTTCTCTGCCTGAACAGCGGCACTGAGGATACCCTGCTGCTGTTGATCTGTATCCGAATGCGCACGCAAGCGTACCTCGACTAACACGCGGTTTCCTCCACTAGTGGCCCGCACGAGCTACCGCGCTCTTCTGCTATATAGTTATATAAAGTATACTCTCCGGTGTCTGTATGTATACCCACTTGTCGTTCTAATCCTGGTTGGGCTGAGAGCGTTTCGTACTCTGTAGTCTGATGGTAGGGTCGGGCGAGGCTGCAAGCGCGTCGTGTCTACGTCGTCTCCCGGAACGGTGGAACACTCCACTGCACCCCCTCGTCGACGCGCCGGCTCATTCTCGCGATTGCTGGTCTTGCATATATATCTCTCTCTTTCTCCATGTTTCTCTGTTCAACGCGTTGCAGCTTCGTTACACGAGAGTTCGTAGCCGCGCACGTTTGGACTTCAATAAACCTGACGCCCGAGTGAAAAGCGAAGACCGCTCATTGGTCACGTTTTGTCTTGTTCAATGTCGGCCTCTACTCCAATCGATGCCCTACGACAAACCGCGTTAACAATGTATACGCTTTACTCGACGTATGTATTTATCTCCTTCGTCGACTCATTCTCTTATTTGTCCTGCGTGGCGAGCAGAGGATTTAATTTCTTAAGCCGTTCGCTCCTTGCACGGACAATTTTCGTTTCCATTACGGTGCGATGCTCTCCCGCTTTAACTCTGTCTTTATCTGGGGACAAGTTGCAGTGTACGATTTCACGCGAAAATCAATTTATATACTCGTTGAAATTGAGTACAATAGCGACGGCGACGCCATGAAGTAATATAGTCGATATTAGTGCCACAACTCAATGGCATTGACCCACTATTTCTCCACACTTAATCTGCGGCCGATACTGCAAAAGCAGTCGATATATCGGGGTTTGATCAATATTTCGTTGAAACAAAGAGTTTCGGGATTTAATTCCCGGACGAGCATCGAACACACGCGGGGAATTTATTAGCGATTGTCCGGAGAAATATATTAAGTTGTCAACTAACCGCAAGGTTAAATATGCGGCAGCAAATTTACTTAGGTTTGTTCGTCAATTGATGAATGGGAACAAGAAAATCGTTTGGTTGGTTGCGTCAACTATTGAATCGGGCCATCTACATATGTCGTTGTGTCAACCTATTATTAGGGTTAACCAATTAGTTGAATCTATCAATAGGATAGGCAATCTAGATAGACAGGCCATTCAATTCGTTGGCTCCAACAAAAAACTGGTCATACATCCAAATACATTCTGTGAGAAATATTGTCCGATGCAATTGAATGCCACAACTAATCACATTCCTCCCAGCGAATTAGAGAAATCCCTCAGGCTCGCCTTCAACTTGTATTCAGAGTTGCACGATGCATTGAGGCATGGTTCACGGGGAACAATTCGAAGTTTCCTTCTGGTTGGATGAAAATAGTAGTTGTCGGCGATCGCACGAACACGTCGACGCTTGCTGCTACTGCTGTTCCCTCTGACCCCCGCATCTTCGGATTACCACGCGTAGCTTGCCTCGCAGCAGCACGTGGGAGTAAATAAAGTCGACAGGTGGAGCTGGATTCCTTCTCACATTTGTAGTTTATGCAATAAAACGTTCGGCGGCGCCACTTAGCCGCTGATACCGCCTCCACTTCCTCTTCGCCTCGTCGTCGACGTTCCTTCTCCCTGGACTAGACACACCAGGCTCAACTATACCGAAGCCGGAACTATACCACAAATAAATACTTAAAAATTCAATTAAATCTCTTGAAGCTTTTTCCAACTATAGTTCCAAGTCATATTCATACCGATGGACCTTCCATCAGGTTACGTCATCAGGAGCGCAAGCTCAAGTTCGTTTATTGAATTCGTCATCATGTTTCCACAACGTAGCAATGATGCTGTACTGTCTAAGAATTCACCTTCATTCCTTCTCTGTCTCTCTCGTCGCTTATTTGCACGTCTCCGTCTCGTCATAGCGTTCCTGCATTCGTGTTGTTATTGTTACCGTTGTTATATACGAAATTATATTACAGGGCAGCGTCGTTAAGACGGAGAGGGACGACACTGCGAACATTACAGTCCAGCGATAATTGATATGTCACAAGACAGAGCACACGGGGAGCTAGACTGCACACTGAGACCGGCTATTTTGTATACTAAAACTTTCGTTGTTGCTACAGGCAAATTCGACAATTATAACCGACTTTTAAAAAAATCCTGTTTCGCCCGTCCTTTTCAGAGCGAAGAAGAAGAAGAAAGCGAGTGCAGTGTGTACCTGAGAAGAGAGCCCCTGTATGCTAGGGGAGGCCGTGCTGGATGATGAGTTGCGCTGATCACGTGAGGGTGCATTGTCACGACGTGTCCGGTCTATTCCCAGGGCAGTTAGCTGCCCACACCTGACCGCCGCGGCATGTGGAATCGAGGTAGACTGCGGCCCGGCCGCCGCGCTGCTAACAATTGCTGCTGTTGCTGCTGTAGCCGCAACGATGCTTGCACTTTTGCTCGGCGCATTGTTCTGACCACCCTGTAAAACGTTACAGATTTTCCCATAGTATTGCAGACTGTGTGGAGGCTGTTGTTGCAGAAGAAATTGTTGTTCGGATTAATTATTGCTCATTGAATTTTTATCGACTATTTACTATTTTATTATATCACCAACTTTTTTTAAATATATTTTTTTCACGATATGAACCATGTTGATCAGATTTTTCGAGACCAATAAAACGAGAATCGTATCATTCAAAAGATATTTGGGGTTAAAAATGGTTATTTTTTACACTATAGTCTTATGGGAAAGAGGTATACTGACATATATACGGAATTTGCGTTCAAAAGATCCAGGAACTTAAAGGCATCAAAAGAATGTATCGTTCAACCCTAATGAGAAACATATCGAAGATACAACACGATTTACTGTATAGCTTTTGCGTTATTTACAATTATGGCGATGTGACACATCCTTTCTCTCAGCCATTCTGGGCTTAATCGGTTACAAAAACTGTTTACCGATTTTTTCAAGGAAGCAGGATGTTTCTGGACAAAAGCAAGTCATGTTAATGCGCATAGCAAATGTATGAAGAAATACTAAATTCGCTTTTATCCAGAAACCCCCGGCACTCTTGAAAAAAATCTGTAGTTTTCTATACCGACTGCGATAAGTCACATAACTCTAAGGTGAAACTTTTGTTTTCTTCTGTATCTCTTGATCACGCATAGTCGTATGTACTTAACAAAATAATTAATAAATAATATATTTTCAATAACAAAATAAATCTAAGCCGACTGCGGAAATCTTGCAATGAACCATTCATCAAAAGTTATGAATTTTTGCACCTCTATCAAATTATTTTAGTATCAAATATGCTCTGATGTAACAATTTTTCGTCAATTTCGGAAAGTGTATCACCGAGTACTTCATATGCAAAGGTTGGAATAACACAAAAATGACTCAAATCAAGGTGTAATCTTTTTTTTTTCAATATAAATGTCTGTCGCCATGATATCATTCGGAAAGATGCAACTTGAGAAATCTTTTCACTACTTCAACTACAGACGCGTAATTTGATCTGCCAGATTTCAATAATCGCGAAGGCTAACAGTGGGATTATTTTGACTTTGACCATTTGCCGGAGAAATACCTTAAGATGATACAAATAAGTGTCTCACTGACATCATATATGTTTCACATCGTCTCAAGTAAATGATGATATGTGCTACAAGAAAAAGGTTTAGTAAAACGGTAGATATTAGTTGAAAGTAGAAAATTTCGTGTTTTTGCGTTATTAATTTTTTTCGTATTATTTAATAATATAACAATTGATTGATTAAATTGCTTCGGAATACTTAAATGGTATATTTTGTAAACACATTAAATGAATCAAATATTTGTCTCGTTTATACCAAACGATGATCTCTGTGCGATTGAATGTGCAATGAGTAATTCAATTGAAATTAAACCGATCCCATAAAGTTTAAAAAAAAATAAATAAAGGGTATCGAATATATCTTTACTATAAATATCGGCACATTTATAAGTCTATCATTAATTTATCTAACAAATGCGTTAATCTCTAGTGAAATTCAATAAATAAATTTCTTTTTATGAATAATTTAGAAGATGATGCAGTTAATATATGTTTAATTAGACAATATGAAAAAACTTTAACTAAAAAATATGTATATCAATTAATTCGTGCTAACAAAAAAAAAATCATATTGCCAAGTGACGAGCAGTCATTTTCGATGGATCGAGGGATGCAAGTCAACGTAGAGTCCGCCCGATGGGCCCGCCGGCACGATATACAAGAAGCGCTTTTTCCCCGGAGTGATAAGACATGGAAAATGAGGGAATACTGAAAAGGCTTGGTCGCAAGCTTTCACGGTGCAAGAAAAACAAAAGAGCGAAGCGTGTAGCAGCCGAGCTCGCGCGCTTTGGTGTTCTGTTTGCTCGACTTCACGGCTTGCGATAACGCAACAGCGGACGACGAGTCTCGATTGTGGATCGCTGCTGCTCGCTTCCATAGCTATCACACAATATAGTATAAAGCATAGAAGCTCCTCGCCAGTGTGCTACGCTTATACCAGAGTGGTATTGCTTACAGCGACTAGCTACCCGCTTAACCGGTGTGTTAGGCTACCATCGATTCTGGATGGTAGCGTCGAGACCTCCGAGGTTACCATTCTAAGAGTTATAAACTTACCTCGACGTATCCATGATTCCTTGATCAATTTGTACCGCTGATCTCTCCTACTCTCTCTCTAAGAATTCGAGGAGTTTCTGGCTCCACGGAAGAATTCTACGAGCACGGCAGTCAGCTGTCGAGTCGTTACACCTTCTCCGCCTAACCTCTTCCTCCATCCTCGTGTTTAAGCTACATATACTATACAACATGTATGTCGTTGGCTCTCCCCTGATATTTTGCTGCACTGCGGACAGGGGGTGCGAAACTCGGCTGGTGGCTGCAGTGACGGTGATGGCGGCAGAGGGGGAGGGGTAGTTTGTGCGGAATAAAGGAAGAGGTGGAGAATGCGCGAGGGGCAAACCAGCTGCAGCAGTAGAAATGGTGGAGAAAAAGGGTGGAAAAGCAAGGAGCTGCAAGCTCGAGTGGATTGAACCGACGAGAAAGAAGGTTCACCGCCATCAGCATACCATATCCTTGATGCATGTACACTTTGCACGCCCGGTATACACGCCTTGGAGGACGACTATACCATGTTTCGTATATTCGTGGTACACTAGGTAATACCTATGCGAGTGTAAAGCGCGGGAGAGAGAGAGAGAGAGAGAGAGAGAGAGAAATACGAGCCTACGTTCCCGCGATCAATGACTGCTAGTGCCCGGTCTGCTGAATGCGCAAAGACACTAATACGCCGTGATCCGGCTTCTCTCTCGCAATCACGATTACGTGGTCGCCTTGCTCACAGATTCCGTTTGCTATACTCGAGAAGCGGCCGTCCGCGATATATCACCACTTGCTTGTATTTTGGGTAAAAGAACATTGATTCTAAGGATAAAAAATTGTATGCTTCAGATAAATTAGCTTGTACGAAAAAGAAATTAATATTTCGTTGTAACGAAAATAGCCTTAACGCTTTAGGTACGAGTACTTGTTTAGAAGATTACTATTATATCGGTGAAAAATCCTAAACTAATTCCTAGCTCATGGCTTTAAAGCGTATTGTCTTTGATGATTTGAAAGAAAATGAATCATGCCCAACTAGATTGTTGAAACAAATAAAGCCATGCGGCGTTGTGAGTTACTGGGAATACGATTCACGTACGTTAAGGTGATGTGCTACCCCTCGGTTGGTAACAAAAACTGTAATTCAAATTTCTCTGTCATTATTGATCTTTTAAGTAAAAGCCGAGAATAGTGAATTGCGTTTTACAATTCTACAGTTCACCGTTCTCGTGTTGTACCCGAATGGCGATCTGAGAGAGAACGACGGCGTGTAGCAAATCACCTGACGTTGTGTACTGGCAATCTTTCTCAAATGTATATCCCTACATTGCTATTTAAAGTCAACTAAGTTCATATCAGTGAATCAACATTTGAATTATTATTGTGGAGGCTTATTTCAACATTCATTGAACATGCAAAAAAATTTGTTGCTGTCTAACAATTTTTATGAGCATTTTTTTTCTTTCAAGATAGAGCATAACTTTTGTTTCATACTGTACGTGCGTCGTTCACACACACACATACATTCCATCTACACATACTAACACGTTAGACAATGTGGCAACGCCGCATCATATATCGCAGCGTCCTAACTTCTTAGTCATATGGTCATCGTGAACTGTGAGTGACAATGCCTCCAAATCAATTGAAATGCAAGGGTCGGATTATAAAAAAAAAGTTTATGAGAGGCAATTGAAAGCTAAAGCTGGTAAGATCCGTCTTCGACAAGTTATGTTAGTATTGGGAAATATTATTAATATTTTTTAACACTATTAGTTGTATTGGGCCGAGTATATACCGAATTTCAAAAGGTCCGCGCTGTACCCCCACCGATCAAGCTTTGTTATGTTGCCAAGTCGTCATCACTGCTCCCATCGCGCACAAAACATCATCAAATATTGTATCTTATCAACAATAATATTTACATATTGTGACTGTTAATAAATTCGATCTTTTTCTAGCATGTTCGAATAATTATGTTTTATCTCTTTTTTAAATTTCATGCATGCCTAGGATTTCTTCCGATTAATAGAAATTTTTATGTGCGTTGTGTCTATACTTTACGTGTTAAGTGACATTTTCATTTACGATTATCTCTAATTGAGACGGTGAATCCCATTTTGTCACATAGAAAATATTCTTAAAATAGTCTCAAGTATATGTGATTAAAAATTCAAAAGTCTGTAGGATATGTTATTTTAGTACACAAGGTCCTTAACGAAACTGAATAGTTGGGCCCTCGAGACTAGAATAAGGAAATACCATATTTAGATGTACTAATATTATGCACGCTATTAATATTGTCCGAAAATATCTAGATTGATTGAACAAAATTTGTCTCGACAATAAAAGTTTTCCATTGTTGTAAAAATTAATGTTTCGGCAGAGTATCAGCGCGCGAACGCTCTTACGGAGTACGTTGGAACGTAAAAAATGACTTCTGGAGGAATACTACGAACGACAAAATACAGGAGAGGACGTAGAGAAGTCGTCGTCGTGGGTACCTGCTGGTGGTGGTTCTGCTACTGGCCATTAAAGCCTTTGCGAGAGAGTTTGGGATCGATACGAAGCCCAGCACGCGAGAGACTATCCAATATCCACACACACACACAGATAAAGGAGAGAAGAGTGAGAGAGATGGAAATACAGGACTACGTGGGCGTATCGAATCGCTGCTTGCATCTCCAGTCGACGTTCGCACTCGCTTCTTCCGTCGGATGCTCTCCTGTAAGCAAAATGAAGACTGGCGTCTCCACAAGAAGTCGGAACGAGAATCGAGAGGAGTGTTTGGATAACGCATATAGACATTCTCTCTCTCTCTCTCTCTCTCTCTCTCTCTCTCTCTCTCTCTCTCTGTGTGTGTGTGTGTGTGTGTGTGTGTGTGTGTGTGTGTGTGTGTGTGTGCGTGCGCGTGCGTGCGTGCGTGCGTGCGTGCGTGCGTGCGTGCGCAAACGAGCGGGCTAGAGAAATTCGATCGATCGAAGCACGAAGAATAGAGCGGACCCGCTCTGCTCTGTGGCAGAGGACGAAATAAACGACCTCAGGAACCAATACATTTTTAACATCCTGTAGAATATAATACGAGGTGTGTTAAAAAATAACGGGAATTTTCATTATTTGGAAAGAATTTCATTTATTCGTCTATAACAATGTTATCCCCTTCAAAATAGTCCCCATTAGATATTATACACTTATGCCAGCGATTTTTCCAATCCCCGAAACACTTCTGGAACTCGTTCTTTGAGATAGCTGTTAGTTCACTCAGCGATACGTTTTAAATCTCATCTAACAGGTGGGCTGAAAAGTTCGTAGGCTAACATAGAAAAAATCTTTTTTTTGATAAAATTTGATTTTATTATTCAATATATTCAATATAAGTTGCCTTCGAGGGCGATACAACGATTTTTTTATATTTTTTAATTTTTTAATTTTTATTATTTTTATTATTTTTAAATAAAAATTTATTTTTTTTACGGTTGATTTTCCTGGTGCAGAGTCCAAATAATGTTTATCAAGCCAAGCCTTGGCTTCAACAGTATTTTTCTTCGCCAAAAAGCAATGCTTTATTAACGCACGAAATTCCTTTTTATCCATTTTTTTCAAACTAACAAAAGTTGCTTCACTCAAAATGCTATATCTCACAAACTAATAGTGCGACAGCTGTCAAATTTATACACGTGTCTTTTGAAGGTTAGGGCTAACTAAAAATCATATGGATTTAATACTAGTAGCGCCATCTATGTGTCAGCCTACGAACTTTTCAGTCTACCTGGTATGCTTGCAAAACGACGGCCCTTTAAGGTTCCTTTATTTTTGGGAACAGAAAAAAGTCACACAGAGCCATGTCCGGCAAATATAGAGGCTGGGGTATCATTACATTTTGTTTTTGGCCAAAAAATTACGAACAAGCAATGAAGATTGAGCAGGTGCATTATAGTGGTGTAAAAGCCATGATTTGTTTCACCACAAATCCGGGCGTTTTTTCGGATTGCTTCACGCAAACGGCGTTGAACTTGTAAGTAGTACTCACTCCTCATTGGCCGTTTGACCTTGTCGCAAAAACTCATAGTGCACTATACCGTTAAAATCGAAAAACGCAGTGACCATAACCTTCACATTCGATCGCACTTGTCGAGCTTTTTTTGGTCATTGCGATCCAGAAAGCCTCTATTGGGACGATTGAGTCTTAGTTTCGACGTCATATGCGTAAACCCATGTTTCATCACCTGTTATGACACGTTTCAGTAGTTCTGCACCGTTGTTGACTTCATTTAGCGATTCCTGAGCAACTTCTATTAGCTACTGTTTTTGTTCGAAATTCAACAATTTTGGAACCAATTTTGCTGCTACACGTTTCATACCCAAAACCTCATGAAAATCTCAAAAATCTGAAAAAAATGTCATGGCATGAGCCCATTGATAGACCAGAATCATCGGCTACTTCTCTGATTGTGATTTTTCCACGTTTTCATCGGTTTGTGATGTGCTGAGGCGTCCAGGGCGCTTGTCATCTTCAACGTCTTCACGGCCATCCCGGAAACGCTTATAGCACTCATAAACTCTTGTTTTACTTATAGCAGACTCATCAAAAGCAATATTCAACATTTATAAAACTTTGCTGCACTTTATTCCATTCTTATAACAAAATTTAATACAAATTTTCTGATTCATTTTCAAAATCGCCGATCGTGCCAAAGCACATGTGACTTCTTTGACAGCTGACAATAGACTAAATGTCCAATATGGCTAACACAGTACAGCAACTTATCAGACAATTTTACCAACACAACGAAAAAATCGCGCGAATCGGACTAATACAACACGTGAAATCACAAAATCTCCGTTATTATTTTAACCCACCTCGTATTATGAAAAATTGTTCACTAGTTACGAATTTTCAAAATTGTTAAATTAAAATCTAAATAAATCATAGTGAAAGAACGAAAGATTGAAAACCGCATTTTCTAGGATTTTAGGAATTTTTTTTTGTTCCCGAAAAAAATGGGTAGCGATCTCGAGATCAGCGGGAAAGAATATATCGAAACGACCTGTTTATTTTTGATGTCCTCAATTTTTGCCGAATTCGTGTTTATTAAAATGGCTAAAACTTTTCTTCCAATGAATTAGCCACTGGGTTCTATTATTATTATTATTATTTTCCTTATCGTTCAAGCTCTAAAATAGCATTGACATCATAATGTTTTGAAAAATTTGTCTAGATTCAGAAAATAGAATTGTAAATTAAAAAAAATGTTTGCAAAATACCAACAGCATAATTATCGTTGGCAATCCCTAGGTGATTGGCGTAATTCTAAATAATCGGAAGTATTAACATTTTACGTAAAGTGAGTTAGCTTGTAGCGACGCAAAACTATAGCTCCGACACCGCTGCGACGTTAGCTCAGAGCTACTCGTACATCTGATACGAAGTAAGAACTGTATCATACTGAATCTATCCTGCAACGTGGACAGACAGCATGCGGAACTTAAGGATGTAGGTTCACCATATTTAGAATTAGATTGAAGTCTAAAAATAATATACAGGGCGTCCCAATGAAAAAAATATGCTCAAATATATTGAACATTAAGAATTTAATTGAAAAATGTTTTGGACAAAAGTTGTTGTAAAGGGTGGTTAAATTTTAAGGGCCGATGTTGAATGTGAACCACACCTAAACGTCAAGTTTTTTTCTGCATTTCATTTGACATTTCTCAATTTCAGACTAACTCAATTTGAACCATGGAAAGATACACAATCGAGCAACGCGTTAAAGTTATTCAGGCTTATTATGAAAATGGGCGTTCAAATCAAAATGCATATCGTGCACTTCGTGATTTTTTCGGTCAATTTAATCGTCCAAATGTGCGTACAATCGGAAAAATCGTGCAAAAATTTGAGCAAACCGGGTCTGTAGGAGATATTAAAACACCAGTGCATGCTCGTACAGCTCGTACTGCAGAAAATATTGCTGCTGTTCGCGATAGTGTGGCTGAAGAGCCGTCCACCTCAACTCGTCGTCGTGCCCAACAATTGCACCTCTCACGCTCGTCGTTGATGAACATTATGCATAAAGACTTGCATTTACACGCTTATAAGGTGCAATTGACTCAAGAACTAAAGCCTCTTGACCATTCCAAACGTCGTCAATGGTCAGAATGGTGGCAAGAAATGGCAACAGTGGATGATCAATTTTCGAAGAAAATCATCTTCGGTGATGAGGCACATTTTCACCTCATTGGATTCGTCAATAAGCAGAATTGCCGCATTTGGGCGAATCATAATCCAAGAGTGATTGTCGAAAAACCAATGCACCCACAAAGAGTGACTGTTTGGTGCGGTTTATGGGCTGGCGGCATCATCGGGCCGTATTTTTTCCAAAATGAGGCCGGTCAGGCAGTTACTGTGAATGGTGTTCGCTATCGTGAGATGATAACAAACTTTTTATGGCCCGAATTCGAAGATATGGATGTGGGCGATATGTGGTTTCAACAGGACGGTGCCACTTGCCACACAGCTAACGAAACAATGGCTCTTTTGCGCGACAAATTCAATGGCCGTGTTATCTCACGTGGTGGCGATGTCAATTGGCCGCCAAGATCATGTGATTTGACACCGTTGGACTTCTTTCTTTGGGGTTATTTGAAAGAAAAGGTGTACGTCGATAAGCCAGCAACAATTCAAGAGCTAAAGGATGAGATAATTCGGCACATTAACGGCATAGAACCTCAATTATGCCTAAGCGTCATCGAAAATTTGGACCATCGGATGGAGGTGTGCCGCCGAGGTCGCGGCGGCCATTTGGCCGATATTTTGCTCCATACATAATTGAACCATACCATATTATCATAATAAAAAGAATTGACAATAATTTCCTAAATAATTTGTGTTTTATTCAAAATCAACATCGGCCCTTAAAATTTAACCACCCTTTATAATGATAATCAATTGTGCATGACTGTTAAATTAAGGACATTCCCCGTCATCTGGTACCGGTTTCATTAATCTGTGGGTATTTTAATTGCCTTAGAAACTGTCGTAAGATTGATATAACACATGAAGAGGCAATTACCATACAGTTTATTTTACATTCCCTTTCCATGTTTTTGTCGACTTTCAAAATGCTCTTACGCAATCACTTTCGAACGTAAAAAGAAATTTTTTTATCGGCAGAATCGGACAAAATTTATGGTTAATTGAAATCTTCAAAATAGGGAAAAGAATCTAAACAAGTTTCTACCGGAAACCCAACAATTTGATATACAGATTCGCAAAATAAGATAAAAATTGTATATTTTTTCACGGATAAAACAGTTTTCAGTTTTTAAACCCTGATTTTCTTATGGAAGGCAGAAGAAGGTTACTTGAAATTAATTTAACTACTGCCGTTGGTGGCATTTCAGCTCCTGCGGCTGCTGTGACTGTTACAGTACAAATGGCTAGCTGCCTCCTTCCCTTTCGTCTAACAACCCTGGTAAGATTGACTTCAAATTTTAGTTCTATCCCGACACTAAATAGTTGATATCCTGCATTTATCTTTTCTATACACCTATTATAATCTATTATCGCAACTGTTTGCAGAATTAGTAGTTTAGGAACAGCACGGAGAAAACGGGGGTCTCGAAATATGTAATGAATGCTATGTTTTTATAAAATATACTGTTCATAAATAGATAAGCATTAAATGGAAGATAGTGATTGTAATATGGTATTGTAATAATGATGAAAATTAAACTTTAATCTACGATATGTTTCGTGAGCTTAAACAAATAGTAAATTTTAGTCTGCACATCATGATTTTCATTAGTATTGAAACGATATTTTGTTCACGAAGTTAAAAAATTTAGCTTGCGGGATCTATGCTTGAGGTAATCCTGTCGCTGCAGACTAGGCATACCACTGCTTATACTCAATATTTATACTTTTCCTATTATCGACACTCGTAGAAATAATAATTTTAAATAAATGAAGTAATCCATGTGTAAGCCATTCGTAAATTTTTGCATATAATTAGAAAACATGAAAAAATAGTTATTTCAACGATTCGCGTAGTATTCCTCGGTTGCTATTTGGCAACATTGGTTCTATTTCTATGTCTGTCTACTCGACCGCGTGGGTTTAACCTCTTCGATATCAATGTGTCAAAATTGTGATAGCAATGTCGACTTCTTTAAAGACAAAACATTGTGATCGGGCCACTACTGGCACAAAGCGTGGAAAATTTGTGTTAACAAAAAGAAAAAAGAAAAGTCATGTACTAGTTGCAGAAAATAAACGCCGAAAACGTGAGGAGACAGAAGAATCCGGCTTGAAAAGTGGTGCGCGACGTATTATGGATATCCAGACACTAGCCCAGGAATTATGGTGTTCGAGTTGCGAAATATCGCGAGAGTGAACGGCAATTCGGGCTCGCTCACATATATTCTATTCGGTGTATGAAGTGCTCACAACTATTTGAAGTTCACACAAACAGCTTCAAGAAAGATGAGCACAATCACAAAATGTATGACGTCAACGTGCTGACTGCACTTGGTAAGTACATTGCATATATTGTTTTTATTGTGATATGAATGTTAATAATGACTAATATTTTTCAGCTACTATACATACAAGGATAGGATTAACGTAGCTGAATGGAATCCTAGGGGTACTGAGTATCCCAAAACTGACACCGCATTTTATTCGACGCTATGAACAGAAAGTGAATCCAGCTATCAAAGCAGTGGCTGAGGAAAATTTCCGTTCAGCTGTTCAGGCAGAAAAGGCTCTGACAAACACTGAGGCAGAGGATACACAAAGTAATACATAAGTACTTTCTAATAATTCACAACTTTTATTTAAAACTTTCTTGTCTAGGAAATTTATGGATTTAAAAGATAAGTTATTAGCATTTTATTGTTTAAACAATTATTAGGAGAGATACAGGTCAAAAAGTAAATAAATAAATGTTAACAGTCGTATAAGTCGTAAACGGTAAGTGATACAAAAAAAATATTTGGAAAAAAAGATAGGAAATTCAATTATCTACAAGAAAGGTTATTACCATTTTTGGCCTAAAGTGCACGGTAACGAAGATATTGGCCGATACGGTTTTCCTCAAAATGGCGGCACTTGCACCGCCTTAATTTGTAAGGATTTTGTTCATTTACATTCAGTACGTGATACTACCTGAACCTAATTTAAAAAAAAAAAGAAGAGGTGTCGGTGGGACACCCGGTTGGAACGAAGTTCCTTTCACTATATATTATGTATTGTATAAGAGGCACAATTAAATGAATTAACAGCGTTGGAGAGTAATTAAATGAAAAAATAAAATAAATGAAGGAATGGTAATAAAATTGTAATTAATATATTTTTTAGGAATAAACTTTTTATTACTAATTATTGTAAAAAAAATATAAACTAAATATAAACTTAATCTGTAAAGTCAATCGTAGTAATGATTGGTTTGTGATAACTAAAATAGGACACATATGTTTGCGATTGAATGTTATGTAAGTGTCTCGAAAAAACTGCATCAATAGTGCTATTGTATCTCGTTGTAGATTCTGCTGGATCATTGTTAATTCTTCAATCAAATTCATCCAAAAGAAATTGTAACAATGGCTTTGACTTTTTATCAGAAAAGTTGATGTTGAAATCGCCAGCCAAAATGAGTGGAAGTTTATGTAAATTTTTGTTGTATCTGCTAAGCGTTTGAGATACATCTTTAGAATACTCTAACAGTGCTCTATGAATGAATTGTTGAATATCTATTATTTTGTTATTTGGTGATACGTAGATGACTGCCATGATTAAGGTGACACCGTTTTCCATGACACACTCTGCTGCACATAAATCTGCAACACTTGTAGATCTTACGTGCAAGTCCCGAATATTGTTCATTATTACCTCCATATTTGGTGTTACAACATTAGCCGTATCACTTTTGTTTTGATATATTGCAACTCCACCTGAACGAACAGAATCACGTTTAAAGTGAGTAATACAATTAAAATTTGGTACCTCACATTCCTTTTTATTGTCCAACCACGTCTCGGAGAGTAATAAAATGTCGCTTTTTTGTGTAACAGTCATTTAAATCAATCGAATGTTTGGGAAGGCTTTGAACGTTGAGAGTATACAATGAGATATCTCTTTTATTACCGATGAAATCAATGATGGTTTGCGCTTTCGTTTGTAGTTTATTTAACGACAGCCACTTGAACTCTTGTAACAAAGATACCGTTCAAAAAGAACTTGTGACTGTGCACAGTTGCTACGCTGCTGATATGGAGCTTGGAATGAATTATTTTGCTCTATTTGTTCTGGTTGGTCACATATTTGCATTTGTGAATTACAATTCTCGGGAGATCTAAAAATAACCATACAAAAAATATCGAACAAATATAAATCACATTTCCCAGAGAATATACAGTAGAAAGATAAATAAATTACTTACGCATCTGAATGATGTTTTGCTAGCAAGGTATTTAATTAAATACTTTGATTTTTTAATTTTCTTTTCCGTCGATATTCCTTCATATATTCAGTACGACTTGTAGTCGAGATGCTATAATATCAACATAAAATAAAACTATAAAATAAAATAATTTAAAAAATTATAATAAATATATATCAGCTAATAATGATGATAATCTTTAATAAATAAAATTAATAAGCGGTAAATGTAAATATTTATAATGTGATATGTTATCTTGGAAGATGGTCTGTATTTTGCTGCTGTTATTCAATGTTTTGTTTCTTTATTGTTATATCGTGTAATGTTTGTTGTGCATCAGTTGTAGGTTTTTTAATTTTCTTCATTAGATCTTTGTCGAAGATGATCAGTATTTTTCAGCTGTATTTCAATTAGATTGTTTTTGTTTTTTTTTGTCACGATATTCTTTAGATCTTTGCTTATGCGTTTTAGGTTTTTCAATTTCTTCTAATTTTTCTCTCTCACGACATTCATCAGATCTTTGTGCACTGATGTTTTGTCCTCTTATATCCTGTATTTTTTTTCTCTCACGATATTCTTTACATGTTTGCGCATTTGTTTTTTTTTAATCTTGTAGCTTGAATCTGAGCAGTCAATGCTTTTGTTGATTCGCTATTGAAATAAAATATGTATATGTATATATAAATATATATATGAGGATATGATATGTATATAAATATGTATATGTATATGTGTATTTTGTTGTCTGTTTGTGGAAAATTTATAGTTAATGTATTGATTATTAATTTAATTAAATATCGAGTTTAGTGATTATTGCCTAATTTCAGCTTTTTAACTATAATTCACTGAATTTTCATTGCACACAAATGCGTTTTGTTTTCAATTCGAAGAATATTATGAAAAAAGTAGAAAAACTATATAAAAAAAAAATTTTCCAACGATTTTTCTTCAATTTTTCGAATTTTCTGGTAAATTGACTTTAAATTGACATTTTTCCAACTTTTTTCTACTATTTACTCACATTTATGACTAAATACAGCTTTTGGTAAATAAAAAAGTCAAAATTTGGGAAAAGCCACAAAACGGCACAATTACCGTAGATCTAATTATTTTTTTAGGTCTTTACCTATGGGCTTGCCCATCATGAAAAAATATGGAAAATTTTTGTTTTTTATCCAAGAATTTAATGTAAAATTTAAAACCGAAAAAAACGTTCTTTTTGAAAAATCACTATTTTGTTATCTGTGACCAAACTAATGACGAAAAAAATCTAAAAATGTCTGCACAGTGTTTTTTTATATTGCCCTACAACATACTCAAAGGAAAAAAAATACGAGGGAAAAAACAGGTCATTTTCACTAAGAATGCCCCATATAGAGGTTATGACGCGCACGGCTTGTTAAACTTTGAATAGTGAAGATAGGTTAGGACGCGCACGGCTTTGTAAACACATGTAGTATTTCTCATTATTGAAGAACAGAGTATAATGCCTGCAGTATAACACTGGTACTTACCTGACTCCATCATCACTATCCTCAACTATCATCACTGAATCACGTTCACAATTCATTGTTCATTATTTATTAATAACAATAACTACATACGCACACAAGAATACAACTGACGCGCACGCCGCTTGGCTTTCAGACTGCAGTAATATACCTATACATAACGCGCACGCCGCGTGGCTTTTATAGCAGAGTGCCGTACGCAGCTGCCTGTCCCCACTCCGAGCGCTGAGAGAGAGAGAGGTATAGTATAGCCGTATACGCTACTGCGGCCCGCCCCTCTCCAAGCGGTGGAGAGAGAGAGAGAGAGAGCGTGCTAACGTACTATAGCAAAACTGTCGGCTCGTTTAGCTATAGTCCAAATGTTACACTTTTTCTCGGTCGAGCCCCCATCCTGCCAAGCGTATACCGTGCGATAAGGAACTTCGTTCCAAAAATAACTCTTGTAATTTAGTGCGCCACAATATTACCTATTGATTGTACTAAATCGGCTACGAGAGATGGGAAGATTCAGAAGACCGGTAGATAGGTACCACATGAGTTGAACGACAGGCAAATGGAAAAGTGCAAAAACACATGTGACATGTTGCTCGCTCGGTACAAAAGAAAGTCGTTTTTGCATCGTATAGTTACAGGGGATGAAAAGTGGATTTATTTTGAGAATACCAAGCGTAAAAATCATGCGTAGACCCACGCGCACCATCCACATCGACCGCAAGACCGAATCGCTTTGGCAGAAAGACGATGCTCTGTGTTTGGTGGGACCAGAGGGACGTGTTCTATAATGAGCTGTTAAAACCTGGGGAAACTGTTAATACTAAACGTTACCAGCAACAATTGACCGATTTGAACCGTTCGCTGCTTGAAAAAAGGCCAGAATACCGAAACAGGCAACACAAAGTCATTTTTCTTCATGACATCACATACGGCAAAACCGGTTCGCTACACATTGGAAGCACTCAACTGGGAAGTTCTACCCCATGCGGGTTACTCACCAGACTTGGCTCCTTCCGATTACCACTTGTCTGCATCGATGGATCACGCACTTGCTAAGCAGCGCTTTGGTTCGTACGAAGATGTGAAAAATGGCTCGATGAATGGTTCGCAGCAAAAAGGGAAGATTTTTACTGGCGTGGTATTCACAAATTGCCCGAAAGATGGGAAAAATGTATAACAAGCGATGGAGCATACTTTAAATAAAGAACTTTTTATCATTCTTGCAAATTTAACATGTTATTTTAGAAAAAAAATCCGCATTTCATACTTGTACACGTAGTACATATAGCGAATTTTATATGGAGATATTGCATACTATATATGTCGATTTCGCAATAATTCCTATCACTGGTATAGTAAATATTCGGGTTTAATTGGTGTTTTATACCTGAGAACTCTAATACGGAATCGAGTTTAGTGTATAGTAACTTTTAAAATTCTTTACAACATTCAAAGCGATTGCTTTTGCAAACACTGTTTCGTAGTTATCGTTAAAAGCATTACGGTGTCCACGGTAGTAATTGTTGAACATATCACGATACGACAGCTCTACACTACGTGTGCGGGTCCTCACAAAGTATGGAAATCTCTCGTAAATTTTATGATATTTGGCGTGAATACTAATATATACAATGAGTTAATCGAATATATGGAATAGTACACTTTGCGACGTAGCATAGCATTTCATCCGATTGCTACTTGGATACGCTGGAGACTTATGTAGTATAGTAATTTCTGTTCAACGCTCTAGCATCGACGACTAGTCGAACTGTCGAACAACGGGGATTGTTACAATTATGGCATGTGTTTACATGTAGCCTACGAAAACGAAAACGCAAATCCTGTTGAAACGTGCAATGTGGGTCGTTTGATCGCTCGATAGCGACTTGACAGAAAACAGAGAAAAAGTGTCGACGATTCTACATTTCTGTATGGATTTTCACGGTTCGCAACCGAATATGAGTGAGTACAAAAATAACATATAAGATTTTAATATTCTCGCAAGCCCACAGGTTGAATATGGTGGTTTGAACACCTTAAATAAGTATTTTTTCATTGTTGTGCGATATTTCAATACGAGATTGACGAAGCATATATCGAATTTACCATCAAAGGAAACACAAGCACTGTATGTTATATGTCGAGAATTTTCTTACTACCGTTACGGCAGTGCAATTTCATGCAGATTGATTCTTTCAAAGTATACCGCTTCTTAAGAGGAGGCCAATCATCCTCTCTCCTTACTCTTTCACGATCCCTATACCATTATCTCTCTCGCACTCATACGATCGCCGTGCGTGTTTAACCTCCCCTAAAAGTTACGTCAACATGTTTAGGCGCGAGAGAAATAGCTGTACATTTTCGGAAAAAGGTGTTCTTAGGAACGGATAAAATGTAATAAATAAAAAAAATGAAGCTATAAGCTTGACTAATAGGCGGATGTGGCGTCAATTTGCTTTTGCTCGAAACATTCATTGTCTCTAAATGCCATTGTTTACAAATTTGTCACCGAACGCTGTATTACACGTAAATTTATGAATGCTTTATGAATTGTACGTACGTTTCCAACTAAAGGATTAATTCGATGAAAATTTCAGTATTTCTTGATACGGCAAAAATCTGAAAAAATCTATCATGCTTGATGTCGAGAATATTATCATAATTTTGTATAATATTAATTTTTTAAAGTTATAAATAAAGAAAATTGATCAAAAAAGAATGAAAAATTATTATTTTTTAATTTCACATGAATTTGTTGTTTTTTTTTAAATCGTTCAATCACCCGTTCAATCACTTCATTCATCATCCAGAAACTTTTTGTGGGAAATGTAGAACTTGTTACAAAATTTTCCTCATTTTTTTTTATAATTCCAATTTAAAAAAAAGAAAAAAAAGTCAAAGGTATAAGAAAATTTTCAAAGAATTCATTTATTAAAATGAAGATGAAAAAAATTAATTAATTACTGAAAATAAAATATTCTGATCGTTTAAAAAAAAATGTTTACAATTTCTTAAAAACTGTTTGCAACACACGTGTATCCTTGACGTATGACTCCCGAACTATAAAAAATGTTTTTTTTTCTTCTTACCCAACGTATTTCCTTCATCTATCATATCAATATATTGCATCGGTTTTTTGCACGCTTTTTTGCAATTGATTCAGGGGTCGAACTCTGTGAATATGAAAACGGCAAACATATACAGGGTGGCCGATTTATCTGAAGACATTGAAATATTTCGAAAACTACGCATCGGATCAAAAAAAGTTCTGAATAAAACTTGTTCGCCTGGAAGGGGGTCATCCAATGATACCAAAGTCGATCCCTCACCCCCAGCCCCTGGGATGGGTTTGGGGGCAACTTTAAAATCGTAAATGGGAACCCCTATTTTTTATTGCAGATTCGGATTCCTCATAAAAAAATAAGTAACTTTTATCTGAAACATTTTTTTTCGATTCGTGATAGATGACGCTGTAATCGCAAGGGGCCTGCTTTTTGCGAATATCTCGAGAAATTACACATCGGATCGAAAAAAGAAAAAACATGTTTAATTTTTCGAAAAGCTATTCAGCGATATGAAACTCGATCCACCCTCCCTCCCATCCCTACCCCTTCGGTGGGGGTGGGAATATCTCGAGATATTCGCGAAAATCAGGTAAAATCAGGGAAATCAGGGAAAATCAGAAATATTTCCATGTCTTCAGATAAATCGGCCACCCTGTCTATAGTCATGCCTCTACGAATTCGGCTCATAAGGTGAATAGTACTACGATTTTAAATGACTGGTGTAAGAAGTCGACAGAAGACGGGACACAGATATATAAATCACGGCATTTATTTTTAAATGATTTTTATGATTACAATTACAATTGTTAACGAGGATTGAAAAAGAATTGCAGTAATATGGAATTTTCCGCGTGTTTTTTCAAGAACGATATCGGCAATGATCTTAAAAGCTAACACCTTAAGAACTATTTTTGCAGAATTTTTTGTTTAACAATGCGGGACGTAATTTTTCTGGTCAATCTCTTTCGACACGAACGACACATTCCGATCTGAGCTTGTTCGAAGTTAACAGCCGTGGTGAAGACATGTGGTCAACATCAAAAGTGAATTTTGTCTATTAGACACAAAGTTCGATGTTGCTCATAGACAAAAATCTGATCCAATCAACGTAAAATTTTTATACAAATTGTTATATGACTTCTTCTACGATGAACAAATCCTGAACATTGCCCGAGAAAAAGCAGAAGCATTCAAGAAAATTAAGCTGAAAGAAAAGTTGGCGCACTTCGAGTATGTTATTTGTTGTTTGCAATGTCAAATTATCAACGGATTCATACTATAATATACATTGAAACTTTGAAAATTGTGTAATAGGATAACCACGGAACGATTCCAAGATATTTCACTCGCCAGATTTGCGAAGTTTTTTCGAACGAAAAGCGCGGCACATACCTATAGTATACATACAGGAAAGTAGGAGAATTGAAAGTATGTGCTTCAGGGAAGTTGTGGGACCACTTTAATTATACTAAAAATAAGTTACACGAAACAGGCCTTGATAAACGAAACAGAAATCGATAATAAAACGAAAAAAAAAAACCGGCACTGACAACATCTCGACGTCAACCATGCCTACAGGTATTTATATTGACGAGTCAAATTTTATACTTCTATTTTCGTTATTTCTTTTCGTATATGGATGTGTTAAAAAACAGCTGTCAATTGTCGATTTGAAAGACTGAAGAAGAAACTTTAGGGGGCTGAAAGATTTAATTAGCCCGTGGAATCGCGTGGTTCGTGGCTGGCAAGACATATTCACTGTTCGAAGAAGTCTTCTGGTGAACAGTCGGCTCACCGTACAAGATTATTTCAATCGATTTAAGGGGTTATACGCAGTTATGATTTTCAAAAAATCGATTTTTTAATTGCATTTTTGTAATGTACATATATTCAAAAGTATACACACAAAATTTCAAGTCGATCCGAGCAATACTTTCGGAGTTATACCTATATATGTAGAGACGCCTCGGCGCGTTTGAAAGTAGGTGGGGCAGAGGCTCAAGCGGCAGCTGTTTACCTGGACCGTTGCTGCTTTTATATACCTGTGTATTGTATTCTTATACGTTGTGTGAGAGTGTAGTAGTGTTTTCCTTGTACCTGAGAGTTACAACCAAATCATCCGGAAAATTACGCCGAAAATCATTCCGAGTGGCTCAAAAATTGTTGAAATGGCCGCAAATATCGCCGCAGGTATGTTTAATGAAGGTTCAATTTCACTTTTGTACCATATGAATGCAATGGGACTGTCTTTGGGGCTCAATGCGCATGCATATGTACAAAAGGAGGACACAGAGCGCGTTACGCTATCCGAGGGCAGAGCGCACGAAGCGACACGAGAGGGAAGGATGGCTCGAAGACAGCACCAAATTGAATTGCTGGAGGCTGCTGAAGGAATGGAGGGTTTATTATATGGCCCTGGAATAGACGACACCATGAAAGTTGAAAAAAAAATTTTTTTTCTATGTGTGAACCGGTTTTGAAACTTTAAACGCGTTTTTCTCAAAACAGCATTTTTCAAGTCGGTGTACACGATATCTCAAAAACGGCTTGTTCGATCGGTCTAAAATTTTAACACAATCTTCTTAGATACATTTTCTAGTAATTAATCGTTCCTTTTGTCAATCCGATACTTATTTTCCATTTTATAAACAATTTAAGGCCAAATTTTACATAAAAACTCGAAACCATTTTTTTGAGAAGCCGCCATTTTGTGAAAATTCAATATTTTGATTAGCCGACCGATTAATTACTAGATAATCTAATATATTAACGAAATTTGTTTGGTTTTTTGATTTCAGATAATCCAATCTTGAGTTACGATGTACACCGTAAATCGTCTTTGTTTAGAGGAGGTTCCGGAAATCGCCTGCAGCGCCCTCTATAATCAACATTTTTATAAATAAAAAATTTGTTCACGTTCTTGAAGGATGCTTTTATAACCACAAAAATTTTCAAATTAATAAATTCAAAAGTCTCTTCAGGATAAATCCTTGAAAAACCGTCTTTTTTTTGCCTCATAACTGCGTATAACCCCTGAAGTGTCTGCGGGATCCGAAAGGATATACGTTGGTAATTCCCTAATTATTAGTTTATAGTAAAGAACATAATGTTTAATTGCTGATAGATTTTTATACTTTCAATATGTATTAATTTTATTCTTAGCTTGAAAAAGACTTCGCAAAATTGCACCCGGGTAAGGAACACTGTTTTTTCGCGAAATGGGAAAGTCTAAAAAATAAACTGCTTGCGTTGCTGCAGGGAACACGAAAGCCCTCTTCTGCTGAAAAACAAGTGCAGGTGCATGAGGTTGGCACTCTCCCGTCAGGTAAGATTGATTAATTTGTCTGAGAATAATAGATGGAAACTAACAGTTGTACGATTTTCAGAACGTCAACATGCCTCTGTGCTTTATCTACCGACGACACTGATAGACACCTTATGTCGCGACAAATCTTGTTGTCACAAGTAGTACTCAATCATCGAAGAAGCGCGTGATAAACAAAAACATAAAGTAACAACGGTGGAAGCCCAGGAAGCGTTTTTTTTTACTCGTACCGGTATGTATTCGAATAATTTATACGATTACACTATTCAGTGATTAACATTTGTTACCCATGTCCTTCCTTTTATCTAATCCGTTTGATTTAACAATCCATCCCCTTTTTTATTTTAATTTACCTATTTATTACATATCGAAAACGTTTGCTTACCTAAACGACGCTTATACCCACATTTCCTCATATAACCATTTTTCTTCACAGAACGTCAGCAATCTGCAATTGATGGTAGACAAGAAACGAGAGGATGCTCACGAAATGAAAGAAACCTTTCAACCTTTTCCAGTTCTAGCAGGAAAGTTTGACTGACGTTGAAGACGCGTACGTGATAGTCTAAGATCAACAGTACCGTGTAGATACGGCTCTCGACGCTATCGACGTAGTCAGCAGATTTGGTTGTTCGTGCAAGTAGCTGTGTACGACATACAGAACGATTCTGAGATCTCCAACACTAGCTTCAAAACTTTAATTGGTGAAGTGGCTGGCTCTTAACCTTTCAATGTGTTTTTTATTTATGTTTTATTTAACGCGCTCAGATTAAAAAAAACATACACGATGTTTGTTTGTTTTGCTTGTCAGTACACGTGCAGCTCCAATAGGGAATTGCTTCGCCACATTTAGCTATCCCATTCATCATTGAACGCATTTAAATGTTCAGAAAAAGATTGCCGTTGAAGTTTCTCGCCTTATTGGTTATTTTGGAGGCATAGAAAGCGAGAATAATCAGAGAGATCAGAGTTTTGTCATGTAACAAGTGGCACAGTAAACAAACACATCGAGCTTTCTGTGTTTGCCAGTGAACCCTCGTTTAGTCCGAGTTTGCCCATGGAATTGGAAAGTTCCGACCGAGATATCGATTTATTTCTTTCCGACGATGACACGGAAACTAACTTTTCGCAAATTGATACATTAACGGAATCACTCGATGAAAAAAAATCTGAAGATTTCTCCAAATCGGTGCAGGCGCAGGCATGAAAATTTATTCGGCAGTTATATAGCATTTCAGACTTACCAAGAAAAAGGGTACAGAGTATCATTGAAGGTATACAATTATTTTTCAATGGAAGAGCTGTAGACCTTACGTGCAGATGTATTTTCTCGATTGGAAGCACTCAACGAAAGCCCGGCGAATCTTGAATGATTTCATGATATGTTTGACAATATACAAAATCCATTTGATATATTGGATTCGGAAGTCGCGAGACTAAAATATTTCGAGAATCGGGGGTCATTAATAAGACCACTTAAAAAAGTTATTGGTTATCGCGATGAGTATATAAAAAAATGTAATATTCACCTTCACTAAAGTGTCTGTATCAGTCGAATTCATACCATTACGACGTGTGCTTGCGAAATTCTTCGAATTGCAAAATGTGTTCGGTAAAACAAACGAATATCTAGATTTTTTGTATAGCAATGATGCAATAATCACGAATATTGTTCAAGGTGATTACTGGAAGCAGAAAGAAAAACGTTTTCCGAAAAGATCGTATTTCCATTATTTATGTACTTCGATGAATATGAAAATAACAACCCTGTCGGAAGTCACCGTGGAATCGCAAGATGCGGCGCCGTTTACGTAACGGTCCCATGTTTGCCCTCAGCATATCAGTCAAAGCTCGAAAAATATTTTTCTTTTTATTCTTTTTAATACGTTGAACAGAAAGACTTTCGGAAACTTTAAAATCGATTTTCAATGAGATGATAGCTGAGCTGAGTTTCTTAGAAACGGAGGGTATCGAAGTCACCTGTTCCGGTCAAGTGCATCGTATTTATTTCAAACTCGTCACATTTTCTTGAAGGTGTATGCCAATACGATCTCGGGATTATTCTGTATTATTTAATATTAAAAGCGAAGTTGTTCTCACTGTACGAATTCGACTCTTTGGTGCGGAGTTTCGATTGCAGTACCCATGACCGTATCAATGTACCGACAGAAATGTTAGAGTCTCACCTCAAATCGAAAAATTTCGTATGTATATAATTCGAAATTTAAGTATGATAATTAGGCATTTAAAACCACACGAAAATCACCATTGGCAATTTAATATTACCTTTAAAAATAGTTGCGCCAATTTTTACTGCAAAATTATACCAATATGAGTGGCGCGATTATCTGAACTGTCTAATCACCGAGCTTTTGATTTTGTTGAATAAAAGATTTCCGAATTCTCTTAAACCGAAACATCATTTACTCCTCCATTACGGCCGTATTATGAAGTTGATGGGTCCGTTGTGGAATATGTCATCCATGAGAATCGAGAGCAAACATAGAGAAGCGAAGATTATTCCACACGTTTCGAGTTCTCGTGTCAATATCTGCCACTCTATTGCACTAAAGCATCAACTGAAATTAAATTATCGATAGTTAGAACCTCAACAATACGTAGAGTTCGAAAGTGGTCCTGGAAAAAGGATTCTATATTGAGTTCAATCTGCAACTATACCGAGTTCGGCTCCGCACTGCTAGATGGTGTTAGTGATAAACACATTTTTCAATCAAAATGAATTCATTATTCGGGTCATCGGATAAAACCAAAATTTGTTCTAATAATCCCTCAAGAAAAGGAGCTATCATTGTATGCTGTCGACAATCTATTATTAGAAGAAAAATACACAGTTGTAGTGATTGCGTATAGTTTAAATTGCTACTACAACGCGCATTTCGAAGCGTTCAAGGAAGTAGAAAGTAGCGATAAAGTGTAAGTGAGATTAGCGATATAAGTGCTTGACATGGATAAAACTACGCGAAAGTTCGATAAGTTATCAAACTCGATTGGGCGATGGAGAGAAATACGTCGCCAAAAGCTTTGTACGAATTATTTTTTCTTATATAATGATTGTAACGAAAAATAAATAATAAATCATATGAAGTTATTCGAAATTTATTGTCTTTCTTTCTCGTTATATACCTTACGATCAGAAAGTACCCGGAATTTGTCAATAAAACGAAAACGGTTTAATTATTCATCGATATTTATTTTATTCCCTTCAAAGTAATCTCCATCGTAAGCAATACACATATCCCAACGCTTCTTCCAATCTTTAAAATACTTTAAATAGGCCGATTTTGGAATCGCCTTCAACTCCTTCTGCGAATTCTCCTTTATCGTCTCAATCGTCTCAAAACGCTTTCCGCGAAGTGGTAACTCGAGTCGTGAGAACACGAAAAAGTCACACGGGGCCATGTCAGGTGAATACAGAGCTTGCGGAACGGTCTTAACGTTGTTTTTGGTCAAATAGTCAGTACAAGATGAGATGTGTGAGCCGGTGCATTGTCGTGGTGAAGAAACCACGAGTTCGTTCTTTACAATTCCGGCCTCTTGCGACAAACATTCTCCCTCAAACGCTTCAGTACGCTCACATAATAGCTCCTTATTTACTTATAGGCCTGGCGGAAGAAATTCGGAGTGGACCACACCACGGCAATCAAAGAAAACGGTCAACAAAACCTTGATTTTGAATCGACTTTGTCGTGGTTTGTTGGGTTTTGGCTCGTCTGAGAAGCGCCATTCCGATGATTGTTGGTTCGTTTCGATGTCATATTCATAGACACATGTCTCGTCACCGGTAATAATGCCTTCGATAATATTTTGGTCAACATAGGAACGCTTCTGATTGACTACGAGATGCATAATTTTTACTATACGATATGGAAATCATTTTTGTATGCGAATAACAACCAGAGGGAGAAATCGAAGCTAGTAGTAATATGCTATACGATTCTAGCACTGAGTATACAAATTTCTGCGAGTCATTACTAGAATTTAAGGCCCTCGTTTTCTCCGAGAGGCCTTACACAGTTTTTTTTTCTGTAAAGTGACCAGATACTAATTTTGTTAATCTCATTTGAACATTGGGCAACCATGCTAATTTCAGTTCAAGTAAGTTGAAATAACGACCAGAAACTCCCTCTGTCTGGTCGAAGGTGTCGCCTCTAAAATGAGAGTGCCATAGGGGTAAGGGTAACGCGACGGGAAGGTTGGTACGCGAGAGACCGGTGGATGGATGACCCCACTGTCCTCTTTCTCCCACTCGAGTATCGGCTTCTTTGGAGTCCGTGGAAATACAGTTTAATAACGGGCTTCCGAAGTTCTGGAAATGCTTTAGCTGTCGGGCTGAAATGTGACACGCCCGAGGCACCGACACCTGACTCACGTATGTTGTAGAGCATCGAAAACTAAAAGACACGTATTTTTTTTATCGGCGGAAAAAATTTCTAAGGGGTGAAATCGCCCTTCGGGGTCGAAAAGGACCCCGAGGAAAATGTGCGACAAATGCAAGGAACCCATCACCGTCGAACATCTGATATTGAAATGCCCTGAAATACCAAATCGAACGATCTGCAACAAATTTACCGACAACGTTAAAAGAGTGTTTAAGGAACAATAACAATGCAGATATAGTGCTGAACTTCTGCAAAAAAGAACAAACAAACGTGTTCCAGAGCCTGTAATTCAGACAGAAAATTATACGTCAACGGGATGAATCCTTGTAAAAGTATTGTCAAGTCGCTAACTATCTATGTTGATGCGACTTTAAATAAAATTAATTTAGAAAAATAATAATAAACAGAAATAAAATTCAGTACTTTGTGTAATATGCCACAAAACCTTTTTCCCCTTGCTCTCTCACGCCCCTCCGTCTCTCTTTATGTATCTTTCCCTCTCGGTGTATTCATCTCATTCTCTCGCCCATTACTTTATAAAAATAAAATTTTACTGCAACTTCAGAATATACTCTTAAGATATGTTGACAAAAATTTTACTGCAACTTAAGAAAAAACTTATCAGTTTCACTTCTACCTTGTGTGAATGGCGCTCATTCGTTTTTGTAAAGTAATTCATGCAGCGATTTAGATTTTATAGAAGTTTGAATTTTTCGGAAAAGATTTGTAAATCCTCTATCTGCCGCAAATTTTGCTCAATGATGGATGGTTTTGAATTTGAGCCGAATCTATAAAGAGGTTCAGATTTCATAGGATCCTCAATTTTCGAAAAACAAATGTGATCATTCTAATTTCCGTAAACTTGGTCAATCAAACTGAATTTTGTTACAACAGTGAAGTAACATTCAGTGCTTGACATTGAGCTTGGACAAGATCGATAGAAGGGTTCGGATTCTGTTGGACGTTTAGGTTCATTAGGTTAATTTTTCTTTTTCATTTTGTCGCTGTTATATATTTGAAAAATGAAGAAATCGAACTAAAGCTTTGTACCCATATGTAACGATATTAAGGGACGTTTGATGTAAAATTTAATCATAATCGATAGGTTATAATTAATATAAGGTTATTTATAATAATAAATTTTATAGAACATAACATTTTTTATTTAATATTCCTATAGCTTGCAGAATAAAAGGCCTGAAATACCATTTAGTAATTTGATCATTTTTACATTCAATTTTTGCAAATTTATTTTCAGTTATATCGTAAAAAAATGTGTTTACCTTGCACTTTCGTATGTTCACTTTCGACATGTCATTATAAAAATAAAAAAAGCATCTATGGAACTCATTGTCAGTTCAACTTCAATCATCCATTTTTTTCAAACTATTGTTTGTCAATCGCATATTCTTACAAAGAGGGTGATTGTATACATGCTTTATGTAAAAATTCGCCAGACTGCCGGAGTAAATCCCAATTGCCACACAAGTATTGAAACCATTTTCATACTTTTCCCTTCGTGCACACTGTAGTAACGTTTGCTTATGTAAGTATGAAGGTAATTTTAACTTATATTCAACAGCATAGGGCAATACTACATATTTCAGTGTCACATTTGACTTACAAGGCGAAAACTTCTCATTTGAATTCAGATGGGAAACTGAGAACGCTAGTATCGTTTGATTCTGCTGCATAAAAGTAAACATTACCTTGGAACATATATAAACAAACTACGATTGTTACTTCAAAGTACAGATGATTACATGTAAACACTGTACCGATAATTGTGATCAGAAACATACTTCTGATACACCTTGGGAAAACCTAAGAGGATGGATCTTGCTTGGAAAATAAGTGAAGATTTGTGTTAGACTTGACGAGGAAACATTGCGAGGTGTCCCCCTTCGATTTCGATGAGCTTTGGACATGTTGTAGTCCTTGATAAAGCACGAGACGTCATTTTTTCAAAGTTCCCATAAGCGGATTTAAGGGGAGAAACTCACTATTACAGTTGGGAGTGATAATCGGTGGTTACAATGTAATCAACAACGTTAGAATTGCAAAATTATCTTATGTTAAGTAATGGAATTTACATGTCCTAATTTCCACGCACCTTCGTTGCAGGAGGGTGAACTGCCTCTGAAAATGTTTTTTTATACTTTATTAATGTTACAGTACGAATTATGAACCAATTTTATGGAAACAAAAACTCAATTATTAAACGATATTATTTAGCGTTTGTTAACTTTACGGGAATAAAATATATAAAAGTATTTTCTGTCATACCAAATAGGATCAGCTTCTGAGACCTTAAGAATTCTTGGCAGCCTACCATTACGATACACAAACCGATCGTACACGCGGTCGGTTCTATACAGGGTCTATTCAGCGTTCCCTTAATACTACATCTTGTTACGGGTACTCATTTTAAATCTCTTGAAACGCACTTTCATCAAATGCATATCGAATTATGCGAGAAAAAAATGTATTATAAAGAATTATATTATTTAAACGTAATTCTCAACGTGACAATACGATTTGAAACTTAAAAAAGAACAAATTATGAACGTATTTATTGATCAGTTCTCTAAAAAATGTTGAATTGCAAAATGGAAATACGATAAAAAATCTTTTTAAACACCGATTAATTTATGAGTGACGGTGCGCGTTGGTGCAGCACGACCCTTTTCGCGCGCAGTCACGTAGTATTCACTGTAGCTGAGAGTGTAGAAATTAATTTTACATTTTATGAGATTGTTTTGCGATTCCGAAGATTTTTCATATTAGCACTGAACTTGTTATAGGAATCTGAAAATTCGATCATGGACAAGTTGCTTCCCCTGATGATTCTCAGGTAGCTTCAAACAAAAGCTGCTCCTACCTGGCCCTTGGAAATTTCCTTCACCGCCTTTCCTATTTCCATACATTTTGTTGTTCGATTATTTCAGTATCGTCTTGAAGATTGTTCAAGTATTTTGTTGTTTCAAGGTTTTGGATTGCTAATTTTGTGTAGTGCATCACGATTATTATAACACTGAAACGAAAAAAATTATGACTATTGCTTTAACCCGTTGAAATTAGAAAAGCATGAAATATAAATTTAAAAAAAAAAATTGGACATATACTTCGATTGATGAATACAAAAGTTGGATATGAAAAACGAATCTATATCTGCAGAGATGAAAATTTGTGATTACTATCGGTGAAGACTCAGAAATGTCAGAAATCAATTAAATCCGCGATAGTTTTTCGCTTAGTGAGGATCGACAACCTAGTAGAAGTGCAGTACGTTTGGTGAACCGTGAAGAGAATCAACGTTAATACTGATTTTGAAGGTATTTCATATTAGAGAATAAATTGGATTAAAAGACTAAATAATAAAATGTGAAATCAGCGAAAAATAGAGATTTGTATAGCACAAATGGTTGAGATAAGAAGATTCAAATTTTTTAGATATTTAATAGTAGGGCATTCAGCAAAATCCATAAAAATTTGTTTTCAATAATGTCTTCATCACATGATCGCCGTAGCAAAAAAAAACGACAAAACACAATTTGAAAAGTTTTGTGAACTACGTTAAATTCGTGAAGTGAAAAATATGAAAAGTAAGTAAAATCATTTAGTTCTCCGATGGAGTATAAAAACAAATAGAATTTTCTTAGTGTGTGTCTTTACGAAGAAGACTTTCGCGTCAGTGCGGTATGAAACTTCTTCGCAACGTGGCATAAAATGAGGTCTTGTCACAGCATCGGGGTGGACGATGAAAACATTAGCTGTTCAATGCAATGTAAAACCATCGTAACAACCAACAAGTACGCTCTAAACTTTTGTTTCATGGACTTAAAAAAATAAAAACATTTAAAGTATTAGCAACGAACTATTTAGTTACGACGATGACAAAAAGGAAGCTGCTGCATTACAAATTCAATTGACGAAGAAAAAAAACCTACATAAGTTAATACGCGATGAACTAACATTTTATCGTGTTCGGTCAATTTAAAAAAATGAATTGACCGCTAAGAGATATTGAAAGGCAGAGAAATCAGTGAACGCATTTATTACTTCCCATAAAAACATTTACATATATACGTGCTCTATTTTAAAATGCAATAGTTTTAAGATTAGTATTTAGTATAAAATTCAATAAATTATTCTGTGACAAATTCAAGTCGACTGATTTCATGTGCTAACCCACCCCTTATTCCTTATACTTTAGCGATACATGAACTGTTTCGCGTCACGGCAGTAAACAATCAATCGCTGTTTAAAAAAATGTACAAACTCCCGACTGCAAAAAACTATAATAAACAGGACTTTAGCTTTAAAAAGTTTCATTATGAAAATAAATCTATAAAGGATGAAATAACTTCCGAAGTAATTTTAGTTAATTTCATGTTTAAATTACAATAATTCATTTACCGCTGTCACTATAGTCGGGAGACGTCTTCTTTTGCATTAAAAAACATCCATATCCTATATAATTGTTCCTTTAAATTAGAGTCCAGACGCCAGCATGTTTCTTGATATGTAAAAGACGGTTGCAATGTTTAGAAAACATCTCCCGATTGTACTGACAGCGATAAATTAATTATTGTAATTTAAATATGAAGTTAACTAAAATAACATCGGAAGTTACTTCATCCTTTTTAGATTTATTTTCATAAGAAAACTTTTTGAAGATAAAGTCTTGTTTATTTTTTTTTTTCAGTCGGGAATTTTTTAAATTAAACATTTTTTTATTTCATACTTTTTAAAACTAGTTCAATGTGACTTTCCACAGCACTTTTATAATTGCTATATATTTTTATAGTTACTATATTTTTTTTAACTGAAACAGTTCAATTATTTTTAATAACTCTATTTTATTTAATCACTCAATAATAATTGCACTCTTTTATTTAGAATTAAAGTAACAAAGATAATTAGAAAAGTATAATCATCATTTTTTATAATTTATCGTTATTTAATCACTCAATTTTTGCACTTGTGTATTTAGAATTAGATCAACAAACGCGATTAGGAAATGCGTTAGGTTTTCTTAATTTGTAATTGTTAAGAATATCTCTGATGTGCAACAACCTTATTAAAATTTACATGCTGTTGAATGAAATATATTGGGTTCGGGAAAAAGTTCGTGGCGATTTTCCCGATAGATGGCATCAATTACAAATAAATCCGGAAACACAGATCGCAGCGACACCACTAAACGCTCCTTGGAAAGGTGACACTTCGAGCGTTACTTTGAGTGTATAAACATCGATATTGGTGCAGTGGTTGGAAAGTTGTTTGCGTTTGAAAATGGAGAAAAGTAATGAAAAATTGCGCTATATTTGGCAATATTATTACGACAAAGGGAAAAACGCTGCGCAGGCTTGTGAAAAAATATGTGCTGTGTACGGTGAAAGTACTTTATCAAAATCTGCTGCGCGGAAATGGTTCGCTCGCTTTCGTTCTGGTAATTTTGATATAAAGGATGAGTCACGCTCTGGTCGTCCAATCACTGAAAAATCTGATGAAATTCTTGATAAAGTCCAGGAAGATAAGCATATCAGCAGTGTCGATATTGGTATGGAGCTAGGCATTGACCACAAAACTATTTTGAACCATTTACACAAAGCTGGCTACAAAAAGAAACTCGATGTATGGGTTCCTCATGAGTTGAGCGCGAAAAACATGATAGACCGAATTAGCATCTGCATTGAGTTGCTAAAACGCAATGAAATCGAGCCATTTCTGAAACGTGTCATAAGCGGGATGAAAAATGGATCACGTACGAGAATCGGAAGCGTCAATGATCGCGGACAAGGGATGGTGAGCCGTCACAAACGTTCGTGAAGCCAGGATTGACGGCGAAAAAGGTGATGCTGTGTGTGTGGTGAGACTGGATGGGAATCGTCCATCATGAGCTACTTTCAGTTGGTCAGACGATTGATTCTCAACTCTACTAGGAAAGGTGTTATCTTCCATCATGACAACGCCCGACCACGCACTTCTTTGATGACCCGTCAAAAATCGCGAGAGCTTGGTTGGGAAGTTTTGATGCATCCACCGTATAGTCCAGACATAGCAACCTCTGACTATTACTTATTCCGATCTCTGCAGAACTCTCTCAATGGAATTAAGCTGCTTTCAAAAGAAGCCTGTGAAAACCACTTGATTCAGTTTTTAAACGAGAAACCACAGAAGTTCTTCACCGATGGCATCATGGCTCTACCCGAAATATTATGGCGAAACATTGTCGATAATAAAGGAGCATATTTGGTTTAAATAAATTCATTTTCACACTATAAGAAAACCAGTTGAATTTTACTTAAAAAAAAAAAACGCCACGAACTTTTTCCCAGACCCAATATATAGAAATATTGATTAAATGGCCCACGTGCTCTTTCTTGCACTCCACCGTGAGTGCTCTGGAGTTATAAATAAACACATGAACAATGAACGCATGACACATGAACGATTATAGTAGGAATAAAGGACATCTTGTGGTTTGTTCGATATACAACCGTGCTTCTGAAACATTTTTTAAAAACGCTTTTATCTTTCTGAAATCTCACCTAATGATATACAATCTAGGACAAAAATAGCGGTTACGATACACAGAATCTATGATCTGTTAAGACATCTTTAGTCGATTGGGAGAACATCACACGTATAGAAACTAGCATATTCGCGCCATGCCAGTGAAGTGCATACTCCCGTCGGAGTATAAATAGTTTCCATCGAAGTTCTATTTTGTAACTCAACAGTCTTTTTAGAAATTCATCAATAAACACGCTCATATTTTTTTCAAATTTTTCAAAGCGTGCTATCACATTTGAAATTACGTTTAAAAATATATTTGTTAATAATAAATAGAAATGTTCTTTTTTCACGCTAAATTCGATATATGAAGGATGAAAGTGCGTTTTAAGAGCTTTAAAATAGTACACGAAACAGGATAAAGGAAACCAAAGCTGTGAACGTTTAAAAAGGAGCGCATTTACGATTTTTTGCCGTTTTTGACAAAATTGAACCCCTCATTATTGCCAAAGTATTGAGGTTAAAGCATTTAAGAACGTTTTGATACATCCATTTGTTCGATAGAAATTAAAGAACAACGAGAATTGTGAAGAACACAATTTCTGAAAAGTGTTCGACATGACGTATTTTTACTCATACGCGTATGCCTCAATCGCAAGACGGTGTATTCATATATCATATGGCACAATCATGGACGACACGGCACCAAAGCAAACGTTTGCTTGTAGACCGTGTAAGCATCCACCGTACATGTATTTTTCCATACATACAACACACAAAAAAAAGATTTTACACATAATCATCATTTATGCATTTTAAATAATGCATAAATGAGATATTCCGCGCCAGATGAGCCATTCATAACATGACTATACCAAAATACTATGACTATACTATATCAAAAGCACCTAAATCGTACAATATATACGTGCAAGGACAGGGCGATATTGTTCTAATTTAAAATATTTCACTTTAACGACAAGTTTGCCTGATGAAAGGGTGGGTTTTGTGACTGCGGGGGTGGAGCAATAAAATCAGGCGATGCAATTATCAAAAGCACCTAAATTGTACAATATATACGTGCAAGGACAGGGTGATATTGTCTTTATAAAAAATATTTCACTTCAACGAGAAGTTTCCCTGAAAAGAGGGTGGGTTTTGCGGCCATGGGGGTGGAGCACTAAAATCAGGCAATTCATTTATCAAAAGCACCTACATCGTACGATAAATATGTGCAAGGACAGGGCGATATTGTTCTTATTTAAAGTATTTCACTTCAACGACAAGTTTGCCTGATGAAAGGGTGGGTTTCGTGACCGCGGGGTAGAGCACTAAAATCAGGCGATGCATTTATCAAAAGCACCTAAATCGTACAATATATACGTGCAAGGACAGGGCGATATTGCCTTTATCAAAAATATTTAACTTCAACGAGAAGTTTCCCTGACAAGAGGGTGGGTTTTGCGACCACTGGGGTGGAGCACTAAAAGCGAGCCTAGCGTATTTCGAATGTACCTGATTCGTTGAGCACGGTGTCACATCATAAATCCGGTTGTTTTATTAATTTTACATTTTCACGAATTTTGTATTTGGAATAAATTCAATTTAATTAAAAAATAATATTTCCAGGGTGATTTCGGGGTAAAATTTTATATGGGTGTAAAGCACTTAAAAAGCACTTAATTCCTGTAAAAAGACATTTGGCGATAATGCAAACCCTGAAAAACCCTCTGCTGGCTTGATATCAAGCTAGCAGAGGGTTTTTCAAATTGCATTACTGGCTAAATTAAAGGAGCACTAAAATGATAAACTTAGCACCAAATTAGCACCTAAAAAGCACCTTATTTAGGTATATAGTAAATCCATTTTTGGGATTTCCGTCTGCTAGCTTGACAAGGGTATTTTTCATCACCTACGATGAACAAAAATTAGTATAAATTTATTGCAGTTGCGTAAACCTGGTTTTGGAAGAAAAGAAAATCATATTTTACCGTGACCAAAAGGCAAGAGATATATCCGGGTCATGACATTAAAAAAATGTAATAATCAATAATTAATTTATTAATTAAAAATGTTTGCCGGCCGCTATGCTATCACGATAATTGGGAACAAAATTAGGGACGTGGCCTTCAAAAAAAGAATATATTGAAAAAAAAAAAATGAATGCGGGCTTATAACCTTGAACACAGTGTTAACACGATCCTCCGTTCTTACGATATTTCTATTATAAGAACAAAATTACCAAATCTGTGTACTCTAACGAATGAAGCGTTATCGATCTTAATAATCAGTAAAATTGTGCACAGATACTCCGATATGTAAAAAAAATGTTATGGAATTCGATATGTAAGAAAAAATGACGCAGAAAGTCGCGTATAGTAGAGAGAGTGGGTGCCACGAAGTCCTATGTGACAGTGCAGGTTTTCACTGAACTCTTGTTGTGAAATAGTGAATGCTGGTGTAAAAACTTTCGTATTCTGAAGTAAATTACCACCAAACAAAAATCATTTCGACAAAAATCTTCATACTTTTATTGCAGATAGAGTTATGAAAGAGACCTTGGATAGTAAATTGTCACTGGACAAAATTATTTGTTGCGTAAGCATTTCTAGTACGTATACGATGAAAAGTAAGGTTAATAAATCGTTTGTTGCGATCTATGTTAATCCCTCAGATATCGGAAACTTCGTGTTGGCAACGAACAATCTTGACTATTTTTGTTCACCCCAACAATGCAGACAGGAATAATTTATTTACCTTTTGCACCAATAAAGTAATGCCAACTTAAGGCCATTCCACATTTTTTTCGGAATTTTTCCAGTAATTTTAGAAATTTAACAAATAGTTTCATTATCGCTATTGTCATAAGGTAGCGACATATATTTACGGCGCTGGTACTTGGGTTAATAAACGATACGTGTACAGTAACGTTATGTTATAAAACTTTCATGTTTATTTGAATGATATTGCATGTAAAGATTAAAAGCAATATTAATTTAGTGCAGAACGTTTCGATTTTTTTTCTACAATGCTGCATGTCTCGAATCGGCGACTCACGTAAAACGTGTAATAAATAAATACACCCCGAAGCGTGTAAAAAGTGCACATAAAGCGAGATACATTTACATGCTTGGACATTCTTGGGGATCAACACATCGTAAAGCATGTAAAAAGCGACAATTCGATTTACACACTTAAAGCGTGTTGAAACATCACTTTTGTTTCTGAAGTGCAGAGCAGCATCGTGTCCAATCAGCACATGTTGCAGAGATCGGCCAATTCGGAATTGTTTAATTTTAATGTAAATACAATGTCGGAATACCATTCAGAATTTGTATTCCTTTTGGAATTAGTATTTCAATAAAAAATAAGTATGAAATGCTTTTGGAACGCGAATTTGAAGAAAAATCAAATACTAATTCCAGAAGAAATTTGTATCTGGAAAACGGCATCAAGATGCAGTTACTAATAATGCTTTGGATCTTTTGGAAGTTCCATAGGCAGTTGAGTCAAAGCCAGGAGATAACGTTTGCTATGGTAAACCGTGTAAGTACATTTTACTTAAGCATGCATGGTGAAAACCATATCCTAGTTCATAGTGGTGGAAAACATCTCTTGATCCTGACACAGTTGCTTAAGAAGCTTCGGAGCTTCAAGCCGCATCTTCAGGATTTTGAGTTAGCTTTCCCAATACGTAGCCATAAGAAAAAATACTAACGGGTTCTTGAAACATAAAACAATTATATGTGTTCACGATCAAAACTATAGCTTTTCAAATATAATGACAGTTATATTCCACACAAATAAATTATTCGCTCCTGTAATCAAGATTATATCTTTGGTTCACAACTATATGAGTCTGCAATATATTATCATACTTTTACTTTTTATATACTGTCTTGTTCATTACAGTTGTAGCATTGGACATTAAAAAGCAAGGGAATGTGCGATTTTTTACATAAAATTTTTTTACAATTCATTTTATTAAACACTTGACTCTCGATATATCGATAGTGACGTATACTATATTCTATATATATATTTAAAGCGTCAACAATACTTTGACACTATATTTTCATTATATTACAAACAAAATATTTCTAGTTTATATCACAAATTTTTGTTAGTATATGCGATCGCTTATGTAAGCGTATTTTTTTTAAGTTTAGAACACATTGTGATTTTGGGGAATTTTATTTATTCAATTAAAAATCTTTTTAATTTTCATTCAAATACAAATTCTTTCTAGAATTGATATTGGATTTTCATTTATACTTTCTGATCGAAAAGTACCCGGAATTTCTCATTTAAACGAGCCACCCTTGGGATATTGTCAAAATCATTTTTTTTTAGGTTGGTACATCTGTCAGTTGATTACAAGTGGCTATGTGAACTTGGCACGCGACTTTGGAATATCCAATTTTTTTGAAATATTCTTATAGAGTTTTGTTTGTAGTTGATTGTAGTAAAAATTTTTTCGTTTGTAGTAGCTCCAAAAAAAAGTTATAGGATTTTGAAAAAAGGGCTGCACCCGACTTTGTCGGCACTCAAATTTTGCAGTTCATTTCTATAGAGAATCGTTTGTAGTTGATTCTAGTGAAAGAATTCCGTTTGTAGTTGAAAGGAAAAAAAGTTATAAACATTTTTTTTACTAGTATTTTTTTTATAAACAAAAAAAAGTTACTGTAACCGAAAAAAATGGTACTACAAACAACTACAAACGAAGCATTATGAGAATGGAAAAAAAATTTTTCCATTTTCCAAAGTTGGGTGCCAAGTTCACATAGCCCATATGTCAGCTATAGAGACACATCTTCCTTATGACATTGTTAACCATGAATATTCAAATTAAGTGACTGAATATTACCAAACCTATTTAAACTTTAGTACCAGAGGGATCGGTATAAATAAAATAGAAGGAAAAAAGTTACAAACATTTTTTGTTATTAATTTTTTTTATAAACAAAAAAAGGAACTACAGATGAATAAAATGTTACCACAAACGACTACAAAAGAAAAGAAGTTACTACAAACGAACAAAATGCCACTACAAACAAAAGACCGCTACTACAAACGAAAAAAACGGCACTACAAACGACTAGAAGGTAAACGGAGTTACTACAAACGAAAAAAAATTTATTAGAAACGAAACTAAGTTTGTAGTAACTTTTTGTACATTTTTCGTAGTAAGTTACGTTTGTAGTACATTTTTTTTCGTTTGTAGTAACTTCGTTTACCTTCTAGTAATTTTTAGTGCCGTTTTTTTCGTTTGTAGTAGGTTAGTTTCGTTTGTTGTAGCGATCCTTCGTTTGTAGTGCTGTTTTTTTCGTTTGTAGTAACTTAATTTCGTTTGTAGTAATTTTTTTTCGTTTGTAGTAACTTCTTTTTTTTTGTAGTAGTTTGTGGTAAAATTTTATTCATCTGTAGTTTCTTTTTTTGTCTATAAAAAAAAATTAATAACAAAAAATGTTTGTAACTTTTTTCCTTCTATTTTATTTGTACCGATCCCTCTGGTACTAAAATTCGAATATGTTTGGTAATATTCAGTCACTGCATTTGAATATTCATTCTTAACAACGTCGTAAGGAAGATGTCTCTAGGGCTGACATATGGGCTATGTGAACTTAGCACCTGACTTTGGAAAATCGAAATTTTTTTTTTTCATTCTCATAGAGTTTCGTTTGTAGTTGTTTGTAGTACCATTTTTTCGGTTGCAGCAACTTTTTTTTGTTGATAAAAAAAACTATTAACAAAAAAAATGTTCATAACTTT
The DNA here is from genome assembly GCA_963942595.1 of Cylloceria caligata. Classification (NCBI taxonomy): domain Eukaryota; kingdom Metazoa; phylum Arthropoda; class Insecta; order Hymenoptera; family Ichneumonidae; genus Cylloceria; species Cylloceria caligata. The sequence continues at coordinate 10,526,256 of OZ012709.1, forward strand.
TTTCCCTTTCAACTACAAACGGAAATTCTTTCACTACAATCAACTACAAACGATTCTCTATAGGAATGAACTGCAAAATTTGAGTGCCGACAAAGTCGAGTGCAGCGCTTTTTTCAAAATCCTATAACTTTTTTTGGAGCTACTACAAACGAAAAAATTTTACTACAATCAACTACAAACAAAACTCTATAAGAATAAAAAAAATTTGGATTTTCCAAAGTCGGGTGCCAAGTTCACATAGCCATTACAAGTAACTTTTAAGTGCAATGGGTCAGATAGTTTGTGCGTAATAGCTTTGTAAACAAGTAATTGTTTGGTGTACTCTGCGAATTTCGCTATGTCAAATTTAAGTGTGCCTATAATTTTGTGTTTCTAACAAAATATCATGTGCGGAAGCGTTGAAAATGTTGACGGCAGCCTAAGAGGACTCGACAATGTCGAAAACACAAGCATACGAGTGGTACAAAAAGTTTAAAGCGGGCCGTACTGTGGTTGATGATTTGCCTCGTTCCGGTCGTCCATCCACATCTGTGACTGACGAAAACATCGAAAAAGTTAAGAAAATTGTGCTCGAAGATCGTCGTGTGAGCATTACGGGCCTAACAGTAAATGAAGAGTATTATGTAAGCGTACTGAAGCGTTTGAGGGAGAATGTTCGTCGCAAGAGGCCGGAATTGTAAAGAACGAATTCGTGGCTTCTTCACCACCGCAATGCACCGGCTCACACATCTCATCTTGTACGCGACTATTTGACCAAAAACAACGTCAATACCGTTCCGCAAACTCCGAATTCACCTGACATGGCCCCGTGTGACTTTTTTCTGTTCTCCGCAACTCAAGTTACCACATCGCGGAAAGCGTTTTGAGACGATTGAGGCGATAAAGGAGAATTCGCAGAAGGAACTGAAGGCGATTCCAAAATCGGCCTACGAAAAGTGTTTTAAAGATTGGAAGAAGCATTGGAGTATGTGTATTGCTTACGCTGAAGATTACTTTGAAGGGAATAACATAGATATCGATGAATAATTAAACCGTTTTCTTTAAATGTATTACAGATATATTAATCGCGTAGTTCCCATGTAAAAAATAACATCTGCACGCATTTTTTATATATCTTTTTTATACGCATGCGATATATAAATACGGTTAGAAATATATATCCATCGTATACGTGGAATACACACATTAAAAGATGACAGATAAATTAACGATATATACTCGTACATTTATGTATCCATTGTGTATCTAGGATACATAACGAAATACTTAGATATCTTTAACAAATCTAATTTTTGTAGACACCAGATATATATTTATTGTATCGTGCAACGATAAATTATGTATCTACGGTACATCTCATCTCTATGTGAAATACAATCGATCCCTATTTATATCTTCATACATGAAAGATGTATTAGAGATACATAAATCACATAGTTCCGATGTATGAAGTAATACATTATACATTTATTGTTCATATATCCACACGCGGCAAAATTTTAATATCTCAGATATATATTTCATACATAATTAATATATAACATGTATCTACTTTATTTCCATGGGGATAGTATCGATAATATATATATACAGGGTGCACGATCTTTTATGTCGGTATGTAAACATTGAATAACTTAAAAAAAAACCGATTTTCATATATGAGGTATTTTAATTTAATTTGGTCCTTTACAATTTATTTGGACTAGTTTTTGAATAGAACATCAATCAAGTGGCCGCCTTTATTGGCCAAAACAAAATGTGCCCTTTTTGCTGCGTTTTCCAGAACTTTTTCGAGCATCTCGGGCGGTATAGCGATGATTTCGGCACGAATGTTTGCCTTGAGCTCGTCAAAGGTCTGAGGCTTGTTGGCGTACACTTTGCTTTTCAAATAATCCCACAAAAAGAAGTCCGAAGGGGTCACATCTAGAGATCTGATGGCCAGTCAATGTCGTCATTTTTTGACATCACACGTCAAGGGAATTTTCGTTTCGTTGCAGAAACTGCATTGTTTGATTTACAGTGTGGCATGGCGCGCCGTCTTGTTGAAACCAGTAACCATCCAGACCTTTTTCACACATTTGTGGGCTGACATGAGCCAACATCCACCGATATCGATTCCCATCGACTGTTTTGCCTTCTCTGCAGAAAAATGGCCCAATGACGGTTTTGGCGCAAAAGCCGGCTCAATCACTTTTTGGTCATGCAATGGTGTTTTATGAATCTCGTGTGGATTCTCCGTTCCCGAAATGCGGCAATTTTGCTTGTTGACGGCGCCAGAGAGTGTGAAATGGACCTCGTCGGTTATCAAAATTTGCTTCGAAAAATCAGGTTCAGTGTCAACCATTCGAGCGACTGTTTGGCCGTATTCGAAGCGACATGGACGATTCATGGTTAAAATGGTACTGAATTGTCGTTTCAAAAACATGTCTACTCAAGTCAATCGGTTGATAAATGTCAAAGTTATACAATGTTTACATACCGACATAAAAGATGGCGCACCCTGTATATATATTGGGTCTGTGGAAAAGTTCGCATTTTTTTTTCTGCAAAGATCGGAATAAGTGATAGTCAGAGGGTGCTATGTCTGGACTATACGGTGGATGCATCAAAACTTCCCAACCAAGCTCTCGCAATTTTTGACGGGTCATCAAAGAAGTGTGTGATAGGGCGTTGTCATGATGGAAGACAACACCTTTCCTATTAATCAATTCGGGCCGTTTTCTTTCAATTGCTAGGCGAAATCTCTCTAGTTGTCCACAGCAGAGTTGAGAATCAATCGTCTGACCAAGTGGAAGTAGCTCAAGGTGGACGATTCCCTTCCAGTCCCATCACACACACACAGCATCACCTGTTTCGCCGTTAATCCTGGCTTCGCGAACGCTCGTGACCGCTTACCATCCCTTGTCTACGATCTTTGACGCTTTCAATTGTCGTACGTGATCCATTTTTCATCACCGCTTATGACACGTTTTAGAAATGGCTCGATTTCATTGCGTTTGCAGCGCATCGCAGATTCGCGCTCAACTCATGAGGAACCCATACATCGAGCTTCTTTTTGTAGCCAGCTTTGTGTAAATGGTTCAAAACAGTTTTGTGGTCAATGCCTAGCTGTATACCAATATCGACATTGCTGATATACTTATCTTGCTGGACTTTTTCAACAATTTCATCGGCTTTTTCAGTGATTGGACGACCAGAGCGTGATTCATCTTTTACATCAAAATTACCAGAACGAAAGCGAGCGAACCATTTCCGCGCAGCAGATTTTGATAAAGTACCTTCACCGTACACAGCACAAATTTTTTCACAAGCCTGCCAGCGTTTTTCCCTTTGTCGTAATAATATTGCAAAATATAGCGCAATTTTTCATTACTTTTCTCCATTTTCGAACGCAAACAACTTTCCAACCCCTGCACCAATTTCGATATTTATACACTCAAAGTAACGCGCGAAGTGTCACCTTTCCAACGAGCGTTTAGTGGTGTCGCTGCGAACTGTGTTTCCTGACTTATTTGCAACTGATGCCATCTATCGGGAAAAACGCCACGAACTTTTTCCGAGACCCAATATATATGTTAATTGTTTACAAGGACTTTTCCCAATTTTCATATTTAAAAAATTATTTATGCGCTACAAATGTTTGTTCTGACTTCAACAGCAACAGTCAATGGGGGGAGATCGAAAAATATAACACACAAAAAAAATTTGAAGTTTTTTATATTATGAAAAATCAATTCATTTTATTATGAATGTTTCATTTATTCGTTTTGAATTAATATGTTGTCAAGTGCAATAATTTCAAAAATTTTGTGAAACCGCTGAGTGTGATCTGGATATTTACGTTTGAAATAAAATTTGGCAAAGTATCCATACATATGTTGCTCGCGACGTCCATAACATGGAATATTCGAGCGAACTTCTCGCCATAGATGTTCAAAATTTTGTGTATGTGCTCCTGTATTAGGATCCACAAAGTTATACGTATGATTAACAGTGAGATGCTGTAATCTTTCTTAATTATAATATAATATAATATAATATAATATAGTATAACATAATTTTATAGATTTTTTGTGTGTCGTATTTTCCGGTCTCCCTCCATCAATTGTTGTTTTTGGAATCCCAACAAACATATGTAGCGCAAAAATAATCAAAAAATATTATAATTCGGAAAAGTCCTTCTTGTAAACAATTACCTCATATATTGATATATATACTTTACGATCAAAAAGTACCCGGAGTTTGTCAATAAAACGAAAACGGTTCAATTATTCATAGATATTTATTTTATTCCCTTCACAGTAATCTATATCGTAAGCAATACACATATTCCAACGCTTCTTCCAATCTTTAAAACACTTTTCATAGGCCGATTTTGGAATCGCCTTCAGCTCCTTCTGCAAATTCTCCTTTATCGCCTCAATTGGGTTTTGGCTCGTCTGAGAAGCGCCATTCCGATGATTGTTGGTTCGTTTCGATGTAATATTCATAGACCCATGTCTCATCACCGGTAATAATGCCTTCGATAACATTTTGGCCCAAAGAAAGCATTTCTTTAACGACTGGAATGCGATGCTGTTGCTGCAAAAAATTCAGCACTCTCGGCACAAGCCGCGGTTGAACTCGTCTCATGCCCAAAACATCGTGCATAACGCTCTGCATCAATCCGAACGACACCAAGATCGGCTACTATCTCCCTGATGCTCACTCGACGATCTTCGAGCATAATTTTCTTAACTTTATCGATGTTTTCGTCAGTCACAGCGACGGATGAACGACCGGAACGAGGCAAATCATCAACCACAGTTGTGTACGGCCCACTATAAACTCTTTGCACCACTCGTATGCTTGTGTTTTCGACATTGTCGAGTCCCCGTAGGCTACCGTTAACATTTTGAACGCTTCCGCACATGATATGATATTTTGTTAGAAACACAAAATTTCTGGCACACTCTTTGCTCGACTAAATTCGACATTGGAAAATTAGCAGAGTACACCAAACAATGACTTGTTTACAAAGCTATTACGCACAAACTATCTGACACATTGCGGTTAAAAGTGACATGCAAACAACTGACAGGTGTACCAACCTAGAAAAAAAATGATTTTGACAATATCTCAAGGGTGGTTCGTTTAAATGAGAAATTCCGGATACTTTGCGATTGTAAGGTATATATATATATATATTATGCACATATAAAATATATGGTGAATACATTGGAAAGTATACTTTCCAATATACTTTATTTCCATGGGGGTAGTATCGAAGGTTGCGTATGTACACGCGTGTGCTCGACTTGCATAATATCTAGCAGTGAAGGGGTGTAGAGGCTGCTTTTTTCTGGTCATCCATTGTAGTGCTGTATCTATATTTTTTATTATTTTTAACCGTCCACATTGAGTTTTCATGGAAAATGTTGAATGTCAAGAATTATTGTTTACGCTTACTTTATGCAACAACAAAAAAACTGAATATTTTTTCACCTTTCACCGATCTATAAATTTTATATTTGATAACGAATCTACCACTGATCATTTCAAAAGAAACAAAATCCAAGTCGAGAAAGTGCGAATGTTGAATCAAATCCTATGCATATAGATGACAAAACATGGGTACAAATTAGCTAGAGTTAGGGAGAGAGGGATGCTCGAATTCGTAAATGATGCTCCTTAACCCTTTGCACTCCGTTGTCGCCGTATTTGCGACATTAAAGCCTCTATGCCCTACTAGGCTGGAGTGCAAAGGGTTAAACCCAGTATACCTATGTCCAAAAGTATGGAGGGTTGCCAGCCTGACTAGTCGAACGCCGTCGAAATTTACCAAGCGCTCGCTTCGCATCATCGTAGTGTGTAATACTGCACAATCCACCATAGACACACTCGAGTTTCCGGAAGGCGAAAACGATCAGAGATGGAGGTGAGCAGAAGACAGCAGAGTAGAGGAATCGGTGGAGTGTTGCGGTATCAAGCGTGAATGCGGGCGAGTTGCCTCTCAATTCCACTGTTTAGTACTGGTCTGAAGCACGTGACGGGGAGAGCAGACGCAGCGCCGATGGCCCGGTGAGCGGTTAGCCAGCACCCAGTCAGAGGAGCAAGCCGCATGGCAGCTCTCGCTACCATGGTTTAGTACTCGACAACGACACAACCTCGATCATCGACCACACCTCGCTTTCGTCACGGCACTCCTCTCCCCAACGGCAATTCGAATCCATTGGTTTCTGTTGGTAATCCGCGATCCTTGTGGGTCACCGCTGACACGAGTCTACTTATGGTGTTATTAGTACTATTCTGCTTGGCTGCCTCACTGACCGATGACCCTCATAGCGGTCGCATCAGCAGCGGCAACTTAGCCGCACAACATTGAGAGCCACTGAGGAAGCCGTGTTCGAGTTCGTTCTTCATTCTATCTCACGAGCGGCAGGTAGCGCGAGCCGCATCCCCTTCGCTCATCAGTCTAAACGCTCGCAATCCTACTGTACGTCTTCCAACTAGCTACACTGGATTATCATATCGGAACCCGAAGGCCCGGAACTTGCTTAACGAAATAGAGTCCTCTTGTTATGCGTTTACTCGCCCTGTCTGTCTAGTAACGATTGTTATGCTTATCTGATCAATTATTTCGGTATTAACATTGCACGTAATTCACTCCGTATATATTAATGACTTAGAGAAGAGACTGGTGAACCGAATAGCCGTAGAAGCAAAGTCTGCTGGGCGGATGGCAACGACCCCGCTCTCTCTCTGTCTCTCTAACAGATCTCCGTGTATGCTACTGCTAGCAACTAATAGCTGACTTTGGACTCTGCTTTCCTCTCGCCCGGTCTTATTTGCACTCCGTTGATAGACTCTGTAAGCGTGCAACAACAACTCCTGCTTAACTTGTGCTTGATTCGTTGAAGTACGGTGAAAGTCATTTGTCGTTGTAGTTATTAAAAATCTAATTCGTAGAGTATTACGTGCCTCAGAGACACTGGCGTATGTTCATTAGTTGTATATGTGATAGGAGTGTGCAAATCAAAGAAATTACCAATTATTCATGGTGAATGCGAAAGCCGAATTATCGGCGTTCAAGTAATTCAAGTTGTTCTATGTCAATTTGAATAATTCAAGTAAATCGAGTAACTTGAGTAATTCAAATAATTCGAAAAATACTAAATCGAATACTTCCTTTGAATCTTGAATTAAGTATTATTATTAGATTCGATTCTACTCAAGCCCTATACGCACACTTCTAATATGTACGTTGTTTTCTTATAATCAAAACGCGGGAAAAAAAAACAAAATATAAAAAGAGAGAAATAAGAAAAAAAGTTAATTGACTAAAAAACTGATAAGAAGATGCAACGACAAGAGCTAGCTCACCCTCGCTCCGAGAAAGCGGGCTTCCAGTAACTCCTGCTTCCTGGGGTCCAGGGTGGCCTGAAAGTGCTCCATCTTGACGCCAGCGCCTGTAAAACAAGTCACAACGTTCAATCCCAGGTGTTACAATGGCTTCGAATTAGCAGCAACTCCGAATAACAGCTAGCGCTAAACCACTTGGTGAATGGCTGCCCGGAGATTTGCTTTCTGGGTTCTCTTTGACCGGCAGAAGCACCCCCCACCCTTCAGCAGGGAGCAGGGAATTCTGCACTATACGGCTCAGGTCGAAGATCGATAAACAGTCGAATCATCGTATTCTACCAAAAGACAGACATTCCTTCTGTCCAGCACATTCATCCCCATTCACCCTTGTCAAGCTAGCAGACGGAAATCCCAAAAATGGATTTACTATATACCTAAATAAGGTGCTTTTTAGGTGCTAATTTGGTGCTAAGTTTATAATTTTAGTGCTCCTTTAATTTAGCCAGTAATGCAATTTGAAAAACCCTCTACTAGCTTGATATCAAGGTGGGTTCTGCAGCCGATCGGGGTGGAGCACTAAAATCGAGCGATGCATTTATCAAAAGCACTTAAATCGTACGATAAATATGTGCAAGGACAAGGCGATATTGTCTCTATCAAAAATATTTCACTTCAACGAGAAATTTCCCTGGAAAAAGAGTGGGTTTTGTGGCCACGGGGGTGGAGCACTAAATCAGGCAATTCATTTATGAAAAGCACCGAAATCGTACAATATATACGTGCAAGGACAGCGTGATATTGTCTTTATAAAAAATATTTCACTTCAACGAGAAGTTTCCCTGAAAAGAGGGTGGGTTTTGCGGCCACGGGGGTGGAGCACTAAAATTAGGCAATTCCTTTATCAAAAGCACCTAAATCGTACGATAAATATGTGCAAGGACAGGGCGATATTGTTCTTATTTAAAGTATTTCACTTCAACGACAAGTTTGCCTGATGAAAGGGTGGGTTTTGTGGCCACGGGGGTGAAGCACTAAAATCAGGCAATTCATTTATCAAAAGCACCTAAATCGTACGATATATACGTGCAAGGACAGGGCGATATTGTTCTTATTTAAAGTATTTCACTTTAACGACAAGTTTGCCTGATGAAAGGGTGGATTTTGTGACCGCGGGGGTGGAGCACTAAAATCAGGCGATGCATTTATCAAAAGCACCTAAATCGTACAATATATACGTGCAAGGACAGGGCGATATTGCCTTTATCAAAAATATTTAACTTCAAGAGGGTTTCACTGACAAGAGGGTGGGTTTTGCGACCACGGGGGTGGAGCACTAAAATCGAGCCTAGCGTATTTCGAATGTACCTGATTCGTTGAGCACGGTGTCACATCATAAAACCTGTTGTTTTATTAATTTTACATTTTCACAGATTTTGTATTTGGAATAAATTCAATTTAATTGAAAAATAATATTTCTAGGTGGATTTCCGGGTAAAATTTTATATGGTTGTAAAGCACTTAAAAAGCACTTAATTCCTGTAAAAAGACATTTAGCGATAATGCGAACCCTGAAAAACCCTCTGCTAGCTTGATATCAAGTTAGCAGAGGGTTTTTCAAATTGCATTACTGGCTAAATTAAAGGAGCACTAAAATTATAAACTTAGCACCAAATTAGCACCTAAAAAGCACCTTATTTAGGTATATAGTAATTCCATTTTCGGGACTTCCGTGTGCTGGCTTGACAAGGGTTCCCCATTCACCTTTCGATGCACTATTATTGAAACTGCGTCCTATTGTTTTTAAATATGATGCAAAAATAAATACCATTCATCCTGAAATCTCGTATGTAATAATTGCAGATAAATATGTCGCTATAAAAGTATAATAAAAAAAGTATTTTAAATAACATTGACGAAAACAATTCAGTTAATACAACAACAAAAGATTTTGTTAAAGTTTTCGTAGATCCAAAAAAACGTATTGTTATTGTTTTTTCGACATTAAATATATGATACAACAATAAAACTTTGTTTACATCATATGTTCGGTTCCGTTACTTTTGTGATAACAAGATTCAATTGATTTTTTTTCAGTGTACAACGCCGACGTTCAGAGAGTAGTATCCATAGCAATGTGACTGTGATACGAGAGTGATTAATTCAATTTAGATTGAGTCCATTGAGAATAATTGTAGAATATGTGAAAAGTGATTGACCAGAAGCTAGACTACTTTTATTCAATAAATGTGGCTAGTATGGAATTTATTAAATTTCAATCAACTGACGATTTACCAAAGATATCAATAATATTTATAAAAATTGATGATTGTGTTAATAAAACAACTTACATTTACCTGAAATAACTGTTATTGACATTTATAATTTTACCATTTATTTATCTACTTAAACGAGAAAGAAATTATATCACGATTTAATTTCAGGTAACAACCCTACTTACACAATTTTACCTGGAGAAAACATTTCTCTTTTTACTATACATTTTATGATCAAGGACGACGGGAAGTTATTACGTCGTAGTGTTGTAATATAATAGAGAAATCAATGGTAGACTCATTAATGTGTCTAGTTCTCTTAAAGTCAAAGTTCTAAAAATAATACATCATTTAATTGAGAAAAAAATAAAATTCTATTAAGTCGCGATTCACATAAAAATGTTTAACTAAAATAAATTCTTTATAACAGTACACTGTTCAATCATCGAGATGTAATATCAACCTTACCGAATGGTCAATCAATCTATACCGACGTATAATTATATTTCCCAGAACGTTCGCTATACAAACATCTCCACGATTCGAACAAACGAATCGCAAAGCAACAGACCCTTTCATAATCGTATGATCAAGAAGTAACTATCACGATTCCGAAGACCATGCGTACCAATTCAAGCACAACAAACGAGTAACCTGCTGCTGTTGTTGTTGTTGCATCGCGCGGTACCTCCTCTTGTAACAACGCTCGGGTTCAACCCTTTGACCTTTGTCATACGTTTAACTCGGAAATCAATACACGAACCGGATGCGGAGCAGTGTAGTGTTCGGGTAGAATACTCGTTGCTGCTTTCTTGTATAGACACACACACGTGTGTGTGTGTGTGTCGCTCGGTTCATAGTATATATAAGATATATATATATATATAATATATATAACAGGAGTACAAGCGGGTGGTTTTCTCGGTTGAAGTCATTGAGGGTGCTACTTCCAGGGAGGAAAGATAGAGAGTAGCAAGTGGCCCTGCAAGAATTCTCGTAAGCAATGAATGCCACATCGATAAGTGTGTTAAGCAGATTAAATCGCGAATTGTAAAAAGTTGAGTGACGTTAAACAGGAGAATGGAAAGTCATTGTAGGGGACTCTATGCTTGATATCGAAGGATATTATGTTGCTCGGTTGAACGAGCTCTCCTGCAAGCGCAGGGTAGTGCGGAATTGTAACGAGAGTCTCGTGAAGGCTGAGTAGTCGGGGATAATCAGGGTCTCTTAACCTCACCTGTGTGTAAAGAGGGAGAAGGAGAAAGAGAGCATATTGTGAATCTGGTGAGAAGAGTAATAAGAATAGCTGGAGGATGAGAGGCCAACCGAGCAGACGGAGAGCAGGAGGTAAAGAAACAGAATGCATAAACGAGAAGACAGCAGCAGCAGCAGCTAGAGCAGAAACTGACCAGAGTGGAGTGTCGACACCCGCCGCTTGGTGGCTTTGGTGCCTGCTAACTCGCTTCTTCTTTTTCGCAGTTTACTGTAGTACTACGTTTCCTTTGACATGCCGGAGAGGGAAATACACGTAGACACGCGATATTACAGCCTTCCTCTGCGCCTACTATGAGACTGACCCTATGCTTACTCTGCGCGTTCTTTTATTTCTGACTATACTTATTCACGATGAAGCTTTGCATACGAGTTCAGAAGTTTTGCAATAGGTTTTCTATAGGAATGGCCGACCATTGTAGTCATTCGAAGGGAAAGAAAAGATTTAGGAATATTTCGGAGGAAAGTGTGAAGGAAAAGGGAGTCGTCATCATCAATGGTGACTAGAAGAAAATCCTCTAACGGATTGAGGTGATGCCCGACTTCACTCGCCGACAAAGCAGAAGAGACCGCAGCAGTAGGGAGCCACGAGACCTAATGCTGATGCTACTGCTGCTTCTGACGATTCTCCACCTACTCCTCTTTCAAGGATGCTAGCGTGGCGCCATCTTGATAGCGAATTTCCACTTCCGGTGTGCGAGTAGTATCTACCAGCCTACCAATTTATTTGATTTTTTTTTCATTACACCAACCGATCGATCTCTCTCTGTCGAGTCAAAGCTCTGTCCTGCAAGCTTCCATTGATTCCCTCGTTCTCGCTTGTACTCGATTTCACCCCCGTATCTCCTGACAGAGTACAAAGTTCCCTATATATATATATATATACTTTTTCTTTTGTTAATTAAACGCCTGCCTTTTACTACAGTGGAGAAAACGTGCGAAACAGTCTCAATGTCATGCCCGACACAATAAACTTCTCCTACAATATATGCCTTCTTATCTAATCCATTTTCTATGTGATTATCATACATTGAATGAAAAGTTATTGCAATAACAAGATAGACGATGATACGCCCGGTAGAATCTGGTTTATCTTTCTCAAATTTCACTACTATAAGCGTACTTTTAATAAATTCTACCAAGGAATCAATCAAGCCTGGACCATAAACATACATTTCCAGATTAAGCCTTTGTCCTAGAGAATTTAGTAGCTCATCATTCGTTGCTCAAGGCATATAAACACTGATGAGAGGTTCAAAATTTAACTACGCTCCTCACTTTGATATATAAACTAAATTGAATAGACAATATACATACCACCACCAGAATTCCAGCAATTATCAGTCATCCCTGTTTATCCATCTACAATGCTTGTCACTGGGGTTTTTGATTTTAATACACCGATATCTATGGCTTGTCCAATCTGTCTTCTATTATATCACAACACAGCTCTCCTTCCGTAATGAGTTCATCTTTAAAGCACTTGCAGGTTTCGTCTCGCTATACTTCATACACATGTTCAACAAGTCGTTCGACACCAGTTTATTCCTTCTCACCGAGGTTGCGCCGTTGTATTTCCGACTCTTGTTGGTCGATACAATACAGTCGTCAGGAATGAGACCACTTATGCTCAGTCCTGAGTTAAGACCGAGGAAAATATGCTATAAGTTTTTGTCATAGTTGACAAAAAATTTCTTATAGCTATGAGTTGTTTGTTAACTACGTCGCATAGAATTGTCTCTGGCCACTCAAGTCGAAGTGTCGGCTATCCTTGCAGACCTTCTCAAAACAAATAAGAAAGATATTGTAGGTGGTGCCAAGAGGCAGATAATTAAATATCGAAAATTTCTGTACGTAATCCTTTGTACCTGTTCTCAAAGGTGAATTCGTAGGATAGTGAGTTCTGGATGCTAGTAAAACAAGTCTTGTTTGCTCAACGACTCGCGAGGTACACAAAGTGTTTTGTCAAAGAGGTCTCACTCTCCCTCGCGAAATACACCAATTATTACACACACGCAGAAAAGCAGCGACGGAGTGTTGCGTATTTCCAGATTATTCCAGGTAGAAAACGACGCAGGAAGATGCAAAAAGGTTGACGATTGTAAATAATCGGGGTAACACTGGCGCGGCGCGATGTACCACTTTAAGGTTAGTAGTAGTAGACGCACGAGTAGTGTGTATACTACAGCATTAAAACACTTGGAGGGAGGGGGGGAGAGTAATCGATAGGTCGATATTTTATGTTTGGGCGGTTACGGAAGGTGTACAGGGACGATAAGCAGCAGCCTGGACGAAAATCCAAAGCCGATCGTGAGAAGATCGAGGGATCCTATCATTTTGTCGATGAGGACTCGTGCGAGACGTTCAACACCTCCTCTCCTCTTAGTCCTGTACTACTTATTTATTTTTCTCTTCTTTCTTCTTCCTTTCCTGCCTCGAGATATTCGTCAGTGCGCCCACCGCTCTCACCTTCACTTCATCACCGTAACGCGCGCGCACACACACACACACACACACACACTACTTATGCCACTGCTGCTCTTCGTCCTTTCGTCGAATGGAACAAACGCGAATGCATGCGATGCTAGAATTACTCGTTGCGACTTTCAACTACGAACACTTGACTCATGAACACGACTGTTCCAACTCAACGAGAGCAACAGAGACGTGGACACACGTATTATTAGGGCGCACAGCGGCTGCGGACGGTACACCACGGAGATTGGCGGTCGCGAAGCGGCTGTAGCGACAAGCGTTTGGCGATTCTCAGGCTAAATGTCGTGTATTATCCGCGTTTCTCTGCCAGCGGCTACTTGTTCACCGTTCTTTTAAACTCCCCTGACTGTTGGGATGGAGAGGTTAAAGAGTTGCGAGTCGCCGCAAATCTCGGCGACGTCGACACTCTCTCTCTCTCTCTCGTCCTGTCTATCTGCTCTGCTCGCGCGCTTCCACGTTACTACACTACACACTGGTGCAACGCACTCGTCGCCAGCCTGTGAATTGTCTTTAGCTCTTTCTTTGTCGGGCGCTTGGCTACTTTGCTCTTCTTTATCCTCGTCTATCACATTGCGCGCCGTTCGTAACGCAGTTCTCAGCTCGGAGACTACTCGGGCCACCACGCGCGCACCTCTCGTTTCGTCTTCTCCACCACTTTCTTCTCGTAGTATTATTACCACTACAACTGTGGGAGTACTACGCAATCATAACGCAAAATCTATTTATCCGGTGTATCGGAGCCAACCACGCAACAATGGTACCCACGTTCCTTACGATTTTTCACACGAAATTTTCTCGAGTACTACCAACCGAGACGATACACCAAATTCGTATTCTACTCTTTTTTTTTGTCTTTTAAAAAAATTTGTTATTTCTCTTTCACCTAGGGCGCGTCACCCATACACGGACACTTATAGTTACAATATTTTCTCACGAGTGATGATACCTCCCATCGGCACCCCGCGTGCTGTTGTCTCGTCGCACGCGGCGCGTGTACGCTTTTTTCTTATCGCAAATAAGAAAGGAAAAAAAAACTGGCATCTAGAAGATGGCGGCTGTCGACCGCCAGTTGCCGCCGATACGTCCCTATTGCCTTATTTTAAAGCTGCATGGCTGTTGCTATGTTACTTGTATCAGCCCCGAGAGTCGGGTCTGTTGTACGTACGTAACGCGCAACGCTACTCACCGCGCAATATGTGTGTTAATTTCGAGGGGTAACGTTGCGCACGGCTAGTTAAGCTTCTGAGAGAGAGACTAGGAATGTGCGCGTCGTCGCGTAAGAGTGACTCACGTATTTTCGCATCTTTCTCGATTATCTCGGTTTCGGACGTTTTCTAGTCGACACTTGAGCGATGATTTTTATATCCCTCCCGAGTTCCGAGTACATTCAGTCGTCTCGTATTCGACAGGATATGCACGCGACGTTTACCTCAGATTGTCGATCCCGTCTCCCAATTAGCAGTATTATGTAGTTGGCTTATGTCGAATGTTTTTCACCCGGCTTGTGCACCGCTTCTTGCTAGTATTCGCGATCGAAGCTGCTTGTACAGCGCAAATGTACCCTTTGCTCTCTCCCTCTCTTCACGAAGTAATAGTAAACGAAGTGTACGAGCCTTCTCGTTCGTTCACTCCATTCCGGTCTGTAGTGATACCAGAGAGATTAACACAAATTGTAATAGTAATACATGAGTGGGAGGCGTACACTAGCGCACTACTACTCCCCTCTATGACACATAGAGGTAGATCGCGGCATGTCCGACTCGGCAACGTCTTTAAAACTGATCCAATTTTGTTTCGCGTGCATATACTGCATAGAGGTAACGAAAGGGACGTCCCTGAACGCGGTGGCCCTCAGCATGGCGCCTACACAATCCCTTTTATCTCTCTCTTGCTTCCTCTCCCTCCTCATCCTCGTTTTGTGATCTTTACGCCAGAAGATTTCGATTTCAGCTCATCTTCGAATCAACTCTTGATCTCAGTTAGATTCATTAATTATCGTTGTAATTTCAATGAAATTTATTTAATAAACAACTCTCCGATAGAACAAAATGAAATACATGAAAAAAGTTCTGATACAGATAATTAGCCTTAAAAAACGATATGAAAATATTTAATATTTTTCTGACTTAATACATTTGAAAAAAATGCTAAATCGTTACTATTTATAAAAATTGAGTAACGGTAGACTAAGCTTTTTGTAGTGCCAACATTTATTTCGTTTTCATCATAATACAGCACCGCTACGTATCGGTCAAACGTCTATCTTTGTTTTAATCATCTACAAAGTCATTCGCAGAAAAGGTCGCTGATGTCGAACATTTGTATTTTGCAATGAGTAGAAGAGTCGATGTTCGCACAATAAGAAAAAAGAAAAATTCTATTTACCGTAAGTCGATTTTGGGAATAGGGGAAGGAATTATAATCTTACGAACTAAATCTTATAACCCAACGAAATAAAATATATCACGTTCACGGACGAACCAGGCTGTCCCGTGAATAAAAAAATATAATATGTTCTTCATTAAAGACGTTATGATGGCATCTGCAGATAAGCATTATTGTTAGCGAATCGAAAGAAACAATATTCGATAATCAGACACGCATATCAGTCAAACGTCGAAAAGACGTATACACAATTTTTCGAAAATCAGGCTCCCTCTTAAATTCGTCAACGTCATGCCCTATTATCGTATAAATAAGTTTTCATGAAATATCGATAATCATACTTAAAGGGAAAGATCAGTGCAATAAAAACAAATGATAGAAGTATAAATAACTATAAACGAGAACTATCCTGTGATTACAATGAATAAATAACACACAAGCAATGAAGTGGCTAATGAAAGTCCAAGGTACATCATCGAGTGATCTACGTATTTTCGAGAGGGATGAAAAGCTTTCCGTCACAACGCGGAGGAATATTGTCTTCCATGACGGCTGTACAAAAAGAGTAGATCGATGTAGAAAACCAAGCTTGCCCAGAGATTTTGTGGGGTTACTAGTCGGCAGGAGCAAGGACGTAGTCGACAGTACTGCTGGCAGTCGAAGGTATCATCTCTGTGGGAGCGATGTCGTTATTCAATTCGACATCATGAACATCCTCTATCTGACTGTCGTTTCTTACTTCGCCGTCGATCGGCTGAATTGTCGTCAATGTGCTCCACCAGGTCGAGAAAGCGCCCTTCGCTTGCGAGATTGCTCCGCCTTCAAACGTTTTTTATTTAATTTATTATGAGCTTAATGAAATGATCCAGGCGTTATCGAGGATTGGCATTTTTTGTTACTTATAATTATCAATTAGGGGGGGGGGGGGGCGTCCACCGATTTTCAATAGAAAAACCCCGGTTTTATTATTGTTTTTAGAGCAAGAAAAATTGTATTCCAAATCCCATACGATACACTGTTTGTAACAATATTCTGATAATGTCAAAAATCCCCATTAACAATCAAGCGTATGAGAGTATTTTACTGATAAACAAAAAAGAAAACACGTTTTTTTTAAATTAAACCGGTGGAACACCCTCTTTCCATTTAAGAAGGAACTGGCACTTCAGCAATGAATCACGCGACATTTATGTCAATTTTTTACACGATCACCAAGATAAAAATTGATATTTAGTATTTGAGTAATGATTTTCATTCTTTATAAAATGTATGCAAATGACAAAACTGAGATAATAACAGATATTTTCTTTTGTTTGTTACTTTGATGATTAACTGCTATTTCTTACTCACCAAATCCAGTTTAAAAAAAACAGATAATCCAGCAAACAATTGACAATTGCATTTATAGACACTGTACGTTAATTTTTCGGAATTATTAACGTACACTGGACAAGAGACGTCTGTTTAGACGTAATGTAGAGGTTCTCTTTTCTGAGTAATATATTTCTATAAAGATTGACTTACCGACGGCTTTACCCGTCGTCGCAACGGCCCTTCCTGTTGTCGCCATCGCCTGATTTATTTTCCTGCCACTTTCAGTGTTCTGCATCGTACTAAAAAGTGATAAATTCACTAAACAATAGTACAAATGTCCGCAAAAACTCTGACGTAATTATTTCAATTGATTTCTTACTGCGAAAGTCTGAGTTTCATATCCTGAACAGAGAGTTGCCCGGCAAAAGGATGGCCAGGCTCAACGCTATTGATCTCCGGTTTGTTTGCACTGCACCAGGCTTTGTAGTTGTTCGTACATCGCCAGGCAGCTACGAACGCGCCGTTGAAGTGATCAGAATGTCGGCAATCATGTTGCATCGTTGTTCTCATCAAACTCAACAAATAGACGCGGAATTGCGTTCGAATCCATTCGTCGCCGCCCTCCCAACCAACACCATCGAGAAATACGTCCTTTCGCGGCTCGGCGACGTGCCTCACGATGTAATCCGCGAATCGAAGATCCTCTGTCGTTAAGTGCAACTGTCGTCGAAGCTCGGGATCATTAGCTTCAATTCTCGCACTCTCTACCTATCGAGAATTTTCAATTCAACACTGGAATGAAGAACGATCCGTAATATGAAGTAAAATTTTATAATTACCTCGATCAAAACGTCGATCAATTGCTTTTTTTGCTTGAAGAGGACGTTTGTCGCGCCGACTACGTAACCGCTGACATTTACGTCTCCCAGAAGATCAAGGTAAGGCAGCGATAGGTACGGCATGCAGAGGTAACCCTCAAATACATTTCATGGTTATTTAAATCATCCACATTTTTTTAAAGGTAAAAAAGTCCAGAAAGTTCAAGGTCGGAATTATTTGTCAGGTTTGAAGAAAAATTTTTTTAATGAAGTATTATCAGATTTTTGTATGTTTTCAACCTATCTGAACTATTTTTTTCTTTCTATTTTTTTAGAGGTAGAAAATAAATTACAGAAGGTTGGATACGATAAGGGCAATATTCAAAATAATCGAAGTATCCGCTAAATTTTGATCAATTCAGTATTAATGTCTAAGCGATCAATCGGGACAATTACTTCACTTACTTTTGTAAAGAGATTTAATGGCAAGCTGCATTGATCCGGATCAACGTGAGCTATTTGTGTCATGTTCGAAGTAACGCGAGCCTCGGAAAGCCCATCGTTGCTAGTGTCTCGAGGTAACTCGTTGTCGACCACAACATCGCCTACCGCTAGATTGATTGCGTTTCCGCTTTGGACTCTATGCACATTTTCTCTCATCTTTGGCGAGTGTTTGTCGTTCGTACCGTCGAAAGAATCGTAGGAAGTTGCGCGGTCCTCGGACGATTCCACCACGATCACTTTATTCTCTTCAGCTTCGTGGCCGTTGTTATTTTTTCTTGTCAAGGATACCAAGTCGTCCATGCACTTGCCCTCCATCGTTTCGATCGTTTTATTGTCGTTCAGGCGCAGCACATTATCGTTATTGCGGTAGTTAACAATCTCGTCGTCTTTGTGCGATGCCTGCACGTCTTTTGCGCTTGAGAGATTTGAGTCGACATTCGCCATCATCTCGAACGCCTCCTCGTCGAAATTTGGTATCGGTGACATCGGCCTCGATGGCCTGAATACGAACGCAGACATTAATTTTCATCTACATCAAGTCTCATTAATAATTTCGAGCAATTATGAAGTCCCAGAGTTGCTCTCAATTTTTTATTTAAAGCAACGCGAAACCTCAACACATACTAACTAGCTATTTCTATCACTCCTCCGTAAAGTGCTATTCAGTTATGTCTCTGTCGCATCCATACATGTAAATTTCGTTGCCACGATTGATTTTTCGCATGAAAGAGGAGAAAGGTGAACTGCGTTTCACAATTCTACAGTTAACCGTTTTCGTCTTTATCCGAAACACCAATCGTGGCAGAGAAACTTGCATTACATTTTTTGTTACCAACCAAGGGGTAACACATAATTTTAAGAATATGTGAAACATGTATAGGTGCAAGAGAGGTAGAACTAATCTTGCCGTACCAAATTTCCCCGCCATGGTTGATCTGTCGGATAAAAGACGAGAACGTCACGCAGCAGAATTGTTAGGTGGAGGGCAACATTCTCGGCTTTTATCCGATCAATCAACCGTGGCTAAGAAGTTTAGGATCGCAAGATAAGTTGTATCCCTCTTGCACCTATACATATGCCACATCACACAGAATTGTTAGGCGGAGGGCAACATTCTCGGCTTTTATCCGACCAATCAACCGTGGCTAAGAAGTTTAGGATCGCAAGATAAGTTGTATCCCTCTTGCACCTATACATATGCCACATCACCTTAAGGTTCCATAAAATACCACAGTGGGTAACGAAAACTGAAGTATAAATTTTTCTGCCCCGATTGACATTTAGGTTTAGAAAAAAAACGGTGATCTGTGTCTCACCCTTTTATAGTTAACCGTTGTCTCCTTTTATCTGAAAGATCAATAGTAAGAGAAATTCGTGATCATAAAAATCTGCTATTCCCCTTTAAAATTGTGGGTTTCTTACACATATTAATTGAGTTATGATTACTTTGAGCGAAGAACTATTAATTTATTCGACTTTTCTATTGAGAAATTTGTTATTTCAACCGAATGCTACATACAAACTGTATAATCACGTAATTTGCTTGAATACATACCGGACGCACGCTGCTTCCCGCAAACCGCTCTCGATCATCCCAGGATGCAACGACAGCAGAGTGAGAATCGCAACGCAAAGCGGCTTAACGGGAGATTGATAAAAAACTACTCTCTTCTCAAGTAATAGGAGCTTGAAGAGAAGTAAAGTTTTGTGGCGAAATTGCAGAATAAAATCCCTTGCAGAAAGTCCTGAAATTGAATACATGATTCCTGCTTTCGATAATTCAATCTCTTACTGCCCGAAATCATCAAAATTTTATTTTTAAATTAATATGTTTATTTTAATTCACTTTCCTGTCATAACGATCATTAAACATCTTTGCTTATCATATTTCAATCCTTCATATTCTCACGTCATTAATTACAAAGTTTTTATCAAACTAATACAAAAATTCTATTTTTCCTATTTTGGCTAATGACACGCTCTACCACCCAAATATACTGTGATAGGTCGAGTCGATTTCGCTTATAAATGCATGCGACCCTCTTGAACTTACCAACAAAAACCTGAGGTGGGATTTGGCTCTCTGTGCTCATGCAAGCATTGAGATGATGGTAGGTATCTTCAAGCAGAGAAACTTTGCTGAAGTCGCCCTCCTCAAAGTATGCCTGAGTTATAAGAGCCATTTTTACCTGAATGTGTCCATAGAGAGGCAGACTACTGAGAACACATACCGATTTCTGTACTGTGCCTCTGGTAATGTCCGATGTACGATTTTTCAGCTTCTGCAAATCAGAATGAAAAGAAATTTAGCAAACAAAGCTAGTTACTACAAAGACAGAAAATCTGAAAACTGTGCTACTTCGACAGGAATTTGTCTGAAGCAGGAAACTCCATAAACAGTCTTCTTTGGATCGTTGAGACTAGGCAAGTGAAAGTAAACTGCGTCCTCATCAAAGTTGTGCGAGCCGTCCGGTAGAGCTAGAGTTGGAAGGTATTTCCAGCCAAGAGGACATTCATTCGGAGACCCTTCCACCAGAGGTGGAAACGAATACTCAACCTGAGAATAGACATATCCGAATCACCGTACTTCATTAAGAAAAAATGCAGTTATATTCTCGAATATCGTATTGGATGAAAAAAATCAATAAAAAAGACGTCGTTTGTGGCGGGTATTGTTGACAACAGCGCGAAACAATTGAGGGAAGATGCAAATGTCAAGGTAAAAGGGAAAAATGTGTAAACAGCGGCAGCTGTCAGGCATAAGCGCGGGTGTATGTGTCTACTCACCTGGCAACCCTTTTTGTGATGAAAACCTACGACGATAACGTGAAGTATCGGTCCCGTAGTTTCCGCCATAATATTCTCTCGGTAATTACCATGAACCAAGTAAACGATCATCGACCAGCCGTTTTCGTTTTTACTTTTTTATTTTCGACGTCAACGATTGATTAATCGAGCTCTGACTTTACTGTCAAACTTCATTTTAATGATTCGAGATGATAAAACACCCCTTTCATTGTCTCCGTCTTGTTTCCGTTCGTGCGCTGCACTCGACGTCGTCTGGCGCGCCGATAGCAGACGGATTGACATGCGCCATACAGGCGCACAGTTAACGTTCGGGAGGAGTGGAAAAAGAAGAGAGAGAGAGAGAACGACGAACAACGTAATATTGTTCCATTCATAGTTACGATCACGGTATGGAAGACCGTGGTTAAGATAGTCAAGATTCCTGCGACTAAGGTGTTATGTATGCGCACGTGAGTCACCTATCGGTACCGACGATTGGTTTGTTTTGTAAGACAGAACGTACTATTGAGTTGCAGGTAGCGTAAGACCCGTCGAGATTGCATGTTCGATTTGATATGATCAACACGATTGCAACTGATGCGTTATTAAATCAACGGGGGTTTCTCGACATTGAATTTTGGGTATGAGAACTAGGGTTGTGTGAATAAAGGTTTAGTACAATTACGCTCTGGATCCTCATTACGACGCATAGCGCTTTCCGCGCGTGATTTAATTGAACAGAGAACGATCGAGCGGGCGCATCTTATTCTCTCACGACGTCACGACTACTTATCGAAATCGTGGACTACAGCGTTGTGTTTCGTCTGTTTTTTCGCTCCACCGCGAACTAATGCCATTTCAGCACGATTTCAGCACGTCGTTTGGCCTAGTCAGGCCCTACAGCGTGCTACAGTTGTGTTGGCACGCCATTCTGTCAGAATGTGTGGCAACCCGAATGTGCGTACATGACTCCTCCACTGTGCCCCACTCTCCAGTCACGCCACACCGCTCCGTAACATCGTATTTTATCCGGGACTCAGGGAGCCTAAGGTAATGTGTGGAACATGGATGAGTGTAAGAAAGATAAGCTGATTATCGAAATGATGTTGAAAGATACAGAAAAGTACACACATTATTTGGGAACGCAACCAGAACAGTTTGATGCTCTCCTTCAGTTAGTGGATCCCCACATAATAAGATCTCATGTGGTCCGAGAACCTATTTCAGCCTCGACGAGGTTCGCCCTGATTCTTATGTTTATTATTGCTATATTTTAATGATGTACTGTTAGTTTCAGTTGTAGTGATTTTATTTAATTTTGTATTCTTATTATTATTATCTATTGGTCAATCATGATATAATTATTGTATGTCGATTTATCAACCATAAACAATTTCTACCAGCACAGCATCCGCTGTTTATTCTTTATCTCGAGCACGACAATGTAATGGTTATGAAGTCCACTAAATTTCTGCGAAAGATTACACGGCTCCATTCATAATAATCAGGTACGTTTCCCCGGTAACTGAGGTATTATTATTATTATTAAGGGATATCTTGTTGATGAATTCACCTCCGTGAACGGGATTCTAATTACAATGTAACAATAATAATAATTATTATTATTATGCCACGCGAACCCTCAGAACAAAATTCGTGTTTTAAATCTTACAATTAGAAATATCACATAATATCGATATTCCAGGCATCTCAATTTATAATTCAATTCCACAGGGATGAAAATCTCATCCTATTCGTTCCATTATGGCACATGATATATTTCGATATAATACACGAATCAATGTGATACTATATTGCACATGGTATAAATATATATATTACACGAATCAACGCGGTATTATCCCGCGAGCTTCTCCTAAAATTTATTTAACCACGATTCCTATGATAGATATATCTACTAATATAGAATAGCGAGTCTCGATACGAGACTAATTTATATTTGACACTCTTCTCCACAAAAATATAACACGCACACAATAAGAGACACGAAATAATTATTCACGACGGATAGAAGGTGCGAACCGTACGGGTATTACGGTATATGCTGAAATATATGAGTAAAGACTTATCTCAGTGCGCGGCTTGTTTACTTTCGGTCGATGTCGTTGACTATGATGTGCGTGGACGCAGAGCCCGAAATCGTGGCAGTAAATACAAATAACCTCCGATCGGAATGAAAATTGGTATGCAGGGGTTTTTAAGGTCGCTGATTACGAATCTGAAAGCTAAATTATTGTAAACAAAATGGCCGATCCAATATGGCGGACATGGATGTTAAAAAGGTGTCCGATCTTGACAAAAATTGGTATATGCGGGTTTTTAGGGTCGCTTATTACGAATCCGAAAGCCAAATTATTGTAAACAAAATGGCCGATCCAATATGGCGGACATGAATGTTAAAAAGGTGTCCGATCTTGACAAAAATTGGTATATGCGGGTTTTTAGGGTCGCTTATTACGAATCCGAAAGCCAAATTATTGTAAACAAAATGGCCGATCCAATATGGCGGACATGAATGTTAAAAAGGTGTCCGATCTTGACAAAAACTGCTATATGTGGGTTTTGAGGGTCGCTCATTACGAATCCGAAAGCCAAATTATTGTAAACAAAATGGCTGATCCAATATGGCGGACAAGTATGTTAAAAAAAATTAAAAATTTTCAAAAAAACTCCCTCCTGCCGTACCACTCAAAAAAGGATGAAATAATTTACTCATTTAGTATGACGTTTTCGTATACAATGATATATAACTTGCATTAGTTATTTGAATTTTAATTATTATAATTGAATTGAACAAAATTGATATACGCGGGTTGTGAAAGTGACTGATTGCGAATCAGAAAGCCAAACAATAACGTAGCGAAATTATCGTTCAAATTATCCTTTATAATAAGATATAATTCTTTCCTCGTCAAATGTACTCCTTCGTAATGGGACCCTGTAATAAAGACATAAAATTGTATAGAATTTGTGTTGAAGGATCAGATCAAAATTTTAATGAATTTTAATTATTGTAACAAATAAGTAGCCGCAATAATTATTCGTATTTTTTTTTGAAAAGTTCATAAAAAACAACAGTTATGAAAAAAAAATTGAATTTAAACTATTATGAAAGAAGTTATGAGCAAAAAAACATAAACAAATATTTTTTGAACGGGTGACCAAAAACATCTCAAAATGTACCAGAAGCCGATTTTTGATGAGTACATGAAAATATGACAAAATCAAGGGAAAAAAATTGAACTGTCCGATTTGGCGTGGAATGCCCCATATATACCTATATATATAATAAAAATGTATCAAATATAAATAAAATGTGACGATTCAAATTAATTACTTTAGTATATACTTACATATATATGTATTGTTGTATGTCTACAAAAATAGATATATAAATGATTTACTTGAATTTGTATTTTGTATATATATATGTATATATATATATATTATATATGGTATATGTATGGATATAGTCCTATTGCTCAAGTAGCGGCTGTTCAATGGCCCCATGGCATGGCGTATGGCGCCGCGCGCGCGTGCACGGTCGGCAACCGCCTGTTTTACGTTGCCAAAAACCATAACAGACAAAGTTAGGCAGCTCTAGGCAGCTAATTCCTGTTAATTTCGCAAGCTTATATAATAAACTAAAGGCCTAGACATTGGCTGTCGCAGAATATGGCAGAAAGTATAACTTTTCGGATAGTTGAAAATATAAGTTTACAAAATTCTTTCACTTTATTTATGCAGTAGTTTATACTACACTTCAATAATTTACATATTTATTTTAAACTCAACCAATGTAAAAATATCTTCTACATACCTCCAGAAGTCGTATCCATGTCTCCGGATTGATTTAAAACACTTCACTTTAAAGTTATCGATTTTATAAGTCACGGTAGTTTTCGCTCGTTCAGCGCGCGATGCGAACACTCGTCTCGAAGGCTAACTTCCAACTGACGCAGCGACGAAGGTATACGGTGAAAAAGGTTCCCCTTTTACAATTTAACGCAGCCATTAGTTCTCTACCTGACTGCCTGCTCAAATATCCCGATTGTAAAAATTTTTTTCTGACTTTTCTGCCACGATTTCGGGCTCTGCGTCTACTGTGCGGCGCGCGGGGGACGCGCGGGCCCTTTGACCAAAAGCTAGCTCTTCATGAAGTTCCTAAGCGTTAACCAGCAACTATATATGTTCACGATGTCGAGGATCTGAAGAAGGATGGCTAGCTGTCGTTCTCTCCTCGTCTCAATAATTCGGTGCATTTTCCCGTTGCACGGCGAGCCGTTGCACTTGTACGGTTGTGTACGTTACATGTCATCCTTAGTTCCGATAGATCATACATAAAATGATGGCTCCGACTACTATCCTTGGTATGCGAAGATAGTAGATTGGATATTATAGACGGAGTCTTACAAGCAGGATATTACAGACGTCCAGCCACTGAAACTCTATATAAATAGAGAGAGTTCAGTACGGCTGACTAGTAGGACGTTATACAGTGCGATGAATGTAATGTTTAGCATCCTTGGAGATATATTACCATAGAATAGATAAATACCTGTTTTTTTTTATGGTAGAGATACGCCTTCTAGCCGTGTTGCAATGAATGTACTGTACTTTGCGCGATTTTTATCGCAGATATATCATTCACGTTAATTACGCGACGTTGTATTGTGAGAAAGTAGTGTCATCCGACGTGGCTTTACAGTGACTGGGAAGAACTCTTAGGGGGTACGCAATCTCTTGCCCAAATCGCGTCAGCGGGAGATTGCGCACACCACAATTATAACGAATGTACACAGTTATCGAGGTACATGACGAGTACAAAGTCTTTGAAGACGGTCCGACGGTAAACGGTTACCATCTATGGGTCATACACTTTATCACACAAGCAACGATTCGGTGCGCTGACACGATCCAGAGGACATTTCGCTAGCCGACTGTTACATAATATAAGGAGACTATATTACCTTATTAATACTTTCTAATATTAACGGACAGGTTGCAATGTATCCTTATCCCAATTTCCAGATATTTAGCTTCCGGCGATAGCATGGTTTACTTGAGCTATACTTTAGGAAAATCAACAGTATTAGGAATAATAACCTACATCTGTGACCATTGGCAAAACAATCACCATGGACTCGATAAGTATTGGATAATACGTGTCTTGATTTTAGTACATTTGGATCTGAAAATCTGCTAATTTTTTAAAAGTTGAAACCCAACAGACCCCGCACGTACCTAATTTGATGCGAATTGAAGAGTTTTTATTTAATAATGTACGATCATTATCTTCAGTGTTGTACACTTTTTTTACTCTTAATTTTTTTTGCCCTTTTGTGCACTTATCTAAGTAAGCACAACCTCCCTTCATTTTTTAAAAGACCCCGTAATACGAGTTTTTAATTCCTGCTTCTACTCTTTTAGTCCTGCAGTCCTGACAACGGAAGAACCTTCAATTAACACACCGACAACCGTTGATAATCTGGATTGATCTCGATGATGTAGATTTATATGATCAAAGTAGTGACTGATCAGCTATTGTGTGCAGGAACGGAAAAGAAAGGTATTTTTTCAATTGAAGACTTCTGTGAATGAAAGTAGTTCTATCCAACATAAGGAAGTGATAAAAATCAGGTCGCAGGTTTTTTTATTAGGTGCGCAATTAAGTTCCCGCTGTTTTTCAAGAGATTGCTCCAGTAGTAAGTGCTGGTCGATTGGGACATAACCAAAACGTCATGAATCAAGCTTAGACATATGGTAAACAAACCGCTTTGACACATTAGTGATTTTGTTTTTGCGTCATATACTTTTGGTTGTGTGAAAATGTCTGATTTTGTGCCAAATAATCGTCATTTGCGGGAAGTGTTGCTTTTCTTCTTTCATTCGAAGAAAACGGCGGCTGAAGCGCATCGAGAACTCCAAAAAGTTTACGGAGATGCTGCTCTAACAATAAGTGAAACAATATGCCGTGATTGGTTTCGTCGCTTCAAAGACGGTGATTTTGGTGTTGACGACCGTTCGCGTGAAGGAAGGCCAAAAACCTTCGAAGACGCTGAATTAGAGGCATTGCTCGATGAGGATCCGTGCCAAACGCAAAAAGAGCTTGCTTCAGCATTAGGAGTTACCCGCCAAGCCATTTCCAAGTGATTGCATGCGTCGGGAATGATTAAAAAACAAGGAACTTGGGTTCCTTATGATTTGAAGCCAAGAGACGTTGAGCGTCGTTTTTTCGCCTGAGAACAACTGCTCCAGCGGCAAAAAAAGAAGGGTTTTCTTCATAGCATCGTTACGGGTGATGAAAAATGGATTCATTACAGCAACCCAAAGAGAACAAAATCATGGGGACTGCCCGGTCATGCTTCTACGTCGTGGGCTCGGCCGAATATTCACGCTACGAAGATTTTGCTGTGTATTTGGTGGGACCAGGGACGATTGAGCCGAGCACTGCGCGAAAAGCGGCCACAATACGAGCAGAGGTACGAAAAAGTGATTCTATAGCATGACAACGCTCGACCTCACGTTGCCAAACCCGTTAAAACCTACTTAGAAGAGCTCAAATGGGAAGTCCCGCCATATTCCCCAGATATTGCGCCGTCCGATTATTACTTGTTCCGTTCGATGGCACATGGTCTGGCTAATCAGCAGTTCAGCTCATTTGAAGACATCTCAAAATGGCTTGATTCGTGGATAGCCTCAAAAGAGGAACACTACTACCGTGACGGTATTCGAGCTCTGCCAGAAAGATGGGAAAAACTTGTCGCTAGCGATAGGCAATCCCTAGCGGATTGAACGACCATGAAAATCCTACAAAAGACCACAAAAAGACGTCTTATCAATGGTCGAAAAATGCATGAAAAAAGACGTCTTTTCGTGGTCTTTTTCCGTGTACTTATGACCTCTGGAACGGTCTTTTTACGGTCTTTTCGCAGTCTTTCAGCGGTTTAGTCTTTTCGCGGTCAGTTATGCACGGTCTTTTCTTGGTCTTTTCACCGAAAGACTAAGAAAAGACTATGAAAAGATCAATGAAAGACCTTGAAAAGACGCAAGGTCATGCACGGTCTTATCTTGGTCTACTGTAGTCTTTTTTGCGGTCTTTTTATGGTCGAGAATAACGCATTTTTAGACTGTCTTTTTTTCGGTCTTTTCAGCGTCGTCCAAACCGCTAGGGATATTTTGAATGATTCATTTGTAAACATTTTTTCACAATAAAGTTGCATTTTCATAAAAAAAAAAAAATCAGCGGGAACTTAGTTGCGCACCTAATAGTTTCGTGGTTCTCATGAACCGTTAGTCTTCAAATAGTCAAGCTCCCCGATATATCTTCATCCTCGCACGTGAAGATTATCAGAACAATGTTCGTGAGCTAAGATGTACGGTCTGCCGAAGTCTAAGGCGACAACTGCAGAATAGGATGAATCGTACAAAATTCGATTATCGGACGAAGTGCAGACGCAAAATAATCTTGATTTGGAACGACGAAAGAATCGGTATTTGCATGAAACTGTATCTCGAACTTTATCTCGTACTTAAGCTAGGTAGCTTGTCAATAATTGGTTGAAATTAAAAGAATAACAGTAATTGCTTAAGTTGCAGTACACTCCCTCTGACACAGTTGAGACCGGATTTCCGTGCTACTAGAGAGAGTCCCCCACAGACGCTATCTCTGAGGCGCGGAAAACGATTAAGTTAGACGGAGTCCGGCAGGGTAGGCCCCCTCGCTCATACGCGTACCATTCACCATACTAGTATAGGCGATTTCATGTTCCATTTATGAATCTTTTTGTGTGATGGATTTTCGTTTATAGACGTACATATACCAAAAAATGTAAACACATATTGTCTCTTACTGTTTAACATATATCTCCAAAACTAGAAGAGATCGCCATCTGATTCAAAGTGCATTTTACTCAGAAATTAATACTCTATAACAAGTATGAAAATGAAGATGATCCATGCTGTGTAAGTATTTCTGGAATTTTACCAAGACTTCTTTTGTTAATAACTTTTTAATAAACAGTAACCGCCAGCTAAAACCTTCATAGCATTACTCAGAGTGATGATCTACATAACATGCGACTAAAATTACTGAGATTGGAAGACGCTCCCCATAGCTAAATTATTTCGTTGCAGTCGTTGACATAGTCGAAATTATTGGAAGTGGAACAATCATGAATTAAAAAAAAAATTTCTTGGCTCGGATATGTTTAATGCATTTTGAAAAATCTTATTTTAAGGACGATCTAATCCACTTAAGGGGAGGCGAAACATCCATGAGTGCGGAAGAGGTAGAACTAGTATGGCGGACACGGCGGAGTAAAAGAGAAGAAACACATCTGTGTAAGTTGGAGGTTTCGCCTCGCCTTAACAACAGGTAAGAGCGATAAGTTAATATTTTAAAATTCAATATCATATATCCTCCTCACGAAAAATTGATATCATGGAATATTGTAGTGTTCCTCAATCCAGGAGTAATGAAAAGTGTACACCGATTGTGTCTACCAGTTCCAGAAAACCTCTCGAATCCTGTGAAAATATAACAAAGCCAATTATGATATGAATTGTACCTGTCACGGAACCTCTGGACAGCTTATTGAAGAGAACCTACCATTGTTATCAAGTGGAGAAGAAAATATGTCTCAGTAAGTAATGTGTATTTGAGAATGACACCCAAAATAGTAGGTTATTAATTGTCCTTATAAAAGTTGTAGAAAATGAAATTCACTACAAAAAACGCTTATATTCTGACTATGTGTTATTCACGTTCCATGTGTAAAAAATAAAATAAATGAGAGGGCTATAATCGAGGGAGATTATGTTTGTTTAAAGAATGTTCCGCTTGTATAAATGGGTTACAGATTGTGCTACAGGTTCATAATGTTTTAATTGATAGGGTATTCAATTTGCAAAACTTTTGGAACTTTTTAATTCTGGAAAAAAATCATTTAATTGACGAATAATTGGGGTTAAAAAGAAAAAATATATAACACATGTTCCGGACATTTTACGTGTGCAAATGTAATGGAGTGTTTGAATGACTGATTTAAATGTTATTTCAAATTTGCAACAATTTCGGAATTTTTAAGCTTTCGCGAGATCTTCTAATGTCCATGGAAGTGAAAGAGAAAAAGTGAGTTCAGCTGCGCACCTGATTTCTGAGAGTATTGTTTCAAAGGGTGTGTTGTTTCATGGAAACAAGGGGTTGATGGATGGATGTGAATGGAAAGAAACTGCAAACTTCATCTGTATCTGCAATGATTGGTTTCATATATTCAACTCCAAGATGAAGTTTGGTGACAAGCTAAACAGAAATGCTTACGGCATGGCTTTAGAGAAATAAATTTAGAAAAATTATGTTCTCGCTGCAATGTCGGACTTGATGCGCAATGTCAGAATTGGAAGATGACATGGTAGTAAATTGCCATTCCAACAAGTGATAAGTTTAAACAATTCATCTCTGCCACAATTGTTGACCTGCCTGAAATGTCAATATAACACATCAGAAAAAAATCAGATCGAGTATGTGTTAACAAGAAGATTCAATGAAGACATTATAGAAAATTTCTTTTCTGCTATCCTAGTCAGGGGTGGAGCAAACAATCATACGTGTGGATTGGAATTCAAATAACTATTGAGTGTGTATTTATTGGGTAGAAAGGCAGTATCAATATCAATTGGTAACATGAAAGAGCAGTCCACTTCAAGCAGCAATGGTGGCGTATCCTTAACTTAGCTTCATGATGAATATCATTATAACGAGTCACAATATATCACACACAAAACGAATCAATGAGGAAAAAGATCAACTGTTAGAAGTTGGTGTTCTCTACTTCACATTACCTCGGTCGATCAGCTGAGTAGCTATGGCATAGTTAGCATTATTTTACTTCAGAGGACTACATTATACATTGCGCATGTTGTTATTTGCGGTGCGTCACGCGATATTACCTTTAAAAGAATAAAATTAAAATAACGTTACGAAAATTGAAAAACCCCCGACTAAAAATTATAAAATAATAAATAATCAATTGCATATTACAGTCGGAAGATTTCCACACTTAATGACCAATACATCTCACGGCCATAGTATGGGAATAATTATTTATTATTTAAACATTTTTAGTCGACAGTTTCATCTTTGTAAAATTCTTTTTATGTCCTCAAGTAGATAATAACTACGCAAGCTTCATTTATTCGTCAGCTGACACCTCTTTTACTATAATGCCAATTAAAGACCTTTTAACCCCAATTATCTTTTAAACAGTACCGCTAAGATTTGTTTTATTGATTTCAATCATTGCAGAAAAATGTACTCTCTAATAATGAAAAACTAGCAGAGGCGTGAATAACTTACTAGGTGTTTATAGGCAAACTACCTTTAGGAAACATAACGAATTATTCTACAGCTTGATTATATATGATATAAAAAATGAATTTCTTTTTCATATTACATTTGATTTAGAACACATACGACAGCACTGTTAGGATTATTCGCTCAAGCAATTCTCACTCGGGATTCGCAATATATATTAGAAAAAGGTTTATTGAGAAAACTACAAAAACTCGTTGTACAAAGAGGTTCTTCCTTTGGTATATGCGTTATATAGAGTTGGCATAGCGTGGCAGAGCTACCGCCAGTATACTAGGAAGAAGAGAAAAACTCTATACGGAAAAGGCGATATCCCCAACAAGCACACTGTAATGTAAGTGGTTCTTTTCGATTTTCAGAGATTGTTCGGTCTGTAAAATGAAAAACGTGTCGACTGTGTGTGTTTGTTTTGAAGATGCATGTTAATAATGCCAACTTTATTTGTTCTGCGTTATCAACTCATAGTAGTGAATTGATACAGAGAGCTATGTTATAAGTTATAGTGAGTTGAGCGAAACAATTAGAAATTGCTTCGATATTGCCCAGGGGGAGCAATAAGGGGTACTTTCCAATTAGAGCAAAGCCGGGCGCTGCGCGATACTGGGTGCGGTCCGAATCGCGCTCACAGGGCACACAACGTACTAACGCGCGGTCCGATTCGTGCTTTCAGCGCTCATCTTTTGTGCTGCGAATGTTATGACGTCATTATCGAGCGTACACGATGTACACAATCGGATCGTCAGCACCGTGTTCGTAGCACCTAACCTTCACTGTTTTCGAGGCATTTGTTACCACCCAAGGATTAGTCTTCTTTGTTCCCACCATTCGAAATTGTGATTTCGTCAACCCGACTTGTCCAATTGTAATAATAGAAAATAGTTTTTAATAAAAGATTTCTACGTTGTGTTAGTCATATATTGAATATTTTAAGGATGCTCTCGGAGCCAAAGAAAACTGTTCCTAAACAATGTTGGTGATATTAAGAAAAATATAAGAAATTCGTTTTCCAAGTTTATTATCATTTTGTTCATACTTCCATCTGTTTCATCAGTTCGTTGTACGACCTTGTTTCAAAGTAAATCACGTCAATTAAAATTGATAAATAAATTGACCAGATTCCGCGCAAACTTTTTTTTATTGTTGTGAGTCTCAAGAATGAAGAAATAAAAATAAAATGCAAATCTTACACTATAAAACATATCCAGCATTGAGTGTTCCAACTACGGCACTGTGCCGCACGTTTGGACGCAGTTCTTGTTTTCCAGTTGAACGACACCGTGTTGCACTGTGCGACCCTGCGATATGGTTTTGTTGGAAGGCAATTTGTATCCTAAAATCTCCACCAGAGTGCGCTTAGAACGTATCGCACGCAAAGTTTCGATTCTTACGTCGTTTAGGTTTAGGACAGTTAGGACCATAGACTTATATAATAGACTGCGCGGTTCTGTAAGAGGCGCTGTCCGCAACACCCGAAAGAGACAGCAATATGAAAAGTACCTGTGTCTCATTCTAACACGCCAGTTGGTGGGGATGTGAAAGAAGAACAGAAGAGTGCATGGAAAAGAGCAGAAGAGAGAACTGGCAAACTGTTCTAACCTCTAACCCTGTGTAGAGAGCTCGTAACATACATTTATTTTAAAAAATGGTTCACTTGTGCTGCATTTGCAAATTACAAGCTTGTGCTATTGCGGATGTTTCTTTCCACAAGCAAGTATCTTGACAAAGTGTTAGATTATATAATTAATAACTTAACCAGTGTCCGATGTATGGAAGTATCAGTATCCCCAGTAGCACGCTATGGTTTTACATACGTTTTTAAAACATATCTAACATTTCATAAACGTTTGTAAAACGTGCTACCTGGGATATAAAAATTGTGCATATAAAAGTGCATATAAAAAACTCGTAAGTTTATAAAGTTTATAATAAGTAAGATTTTTATATTGTACACTGAAGAAGTTTTAATTGTCAAATTGGAATTTATCCTATAAGAGTAGTATGTGTACACCTTTGCTCCATCCCACTCCTATCCCCACTCCTTCCCCCACCACGCGGCTACCCCCACCACCTCACTTTTCCACCGCTGCGCTACCCACTCTGCTTGACCAGTGTCGGTAACGTGGAGATGGTAAAGTGAGGTTGTGTGGGTGCCTTGGTGAACAAGGAAGAGTAGAGATAAGAGCAGGATGGAGCAAAGGTGTACACATACTTGGGAAAATGAATAAAATTATGTACTCACCACCGCAGCTGTTGTAGGCATCTACCCTCCTGCCAAAGCGATTTTAAACTCCTGTCTCTCGAATGTACTCTCTCACACACGCACACACACACACACACACATACACGCACAGCATCGTGTCTTTAATTCATTACTATGTCCTCGTCAAAGCCCTCGTCCACGGCATCGATATCGTAGCCGATATCTATCTCATCACCGAGGGCTTCTATAATAAACGCCGCCACGTCTACGCGTTCACCGTTCGATAATCGAACTCGCGGAACGCTATCGCCGGCAAAAGGTCGCATCATGACAGCGATCAAGTCATCTCTACCGCACGCTTCTTCGACGAGCTGCTCGATACCTGCAACATCCACGCGTTCGAGTCC